>WBMY01016587.1:1151291-1227662 GCA_013397315.1 Donacobius atricapilla
TTTTGCAATTTCACTCATTTTTTTTCTACTGTCCTCTTCTGCAGTTGGATTTACTCGGAGAAAGGTAGGGCTGAAACAGTGAGCACTGCTGCAGGAGGGTCTTTCTTTCTTCCTCCTTCCAGACAAAACTGCCCCGCTTCTGTTTGTTAGCATATATGAAACAGGCGGGAGAATATGTCCTCTCCAAAAACTATGATTTCACACTCTTTTCACTCATAAGAAGGTGCAATATAGTGGCACAAACTTGGAAAATGTTAGCAGAGTGTTACATAGAGGGATTTCAGGTGTGCCAGTGATTATTTGTAAATCTGGCCTGAATCCCATCTTCCCAAATGGAAGAGGGGAGGTATTTTTTTGGCAGACCTATAAAAGTGTGTTTTGTTTGGCATTGTTGGCAAGAAGTATGTTTTCATTTCTTCAAATTAGCATTCTGAGACTGGTTTTATTCAGTTTGTAAAAGGTAAAAAATATAGGTCAAAAAACCCACAAAAACCAAAAATTTGGTTTCAAATTTGGTTTAAACAGAATGTTTTCTTTTATCCCAGAATCATGTTTCATTTTTAATTTTATTTTTTTCATAATTGAGGTAGAAAATGTTAAAAAAGTAGTCTCCTATCAGGGAGAGATATGTTACTTTTAACTCCCTTTATTGTTCTCAAGCCTCAAACAGTAGAAAGGTCACTTAGACATTATTTCCCTACTTCCTACTTGTCTCTCAGTATCAGCTTGGTAACCTCCAGAGGTTGTTCCTGTATTCCTATGTGACTGTGTCAGTGTTTGGGTTAAACAGTATTACATGTTTTGGGAGAAATAACATAAAGAGCTCATCTTTCATGTGGCAATAATGAAGAGAAAGATGTGGAGAAGTAATTTATAGAAAGGAAGTAAGTTAATAATGCATCCTCTTGGGTAGCAGTAAGCTTTGCTGAGCATTATGTAGAATTAACAAAAAAAAAAAAAAAAAAAGGGTTCAGTCCTGTTGTTATTGTTAGAGACCAGATACTTATCTTAGCCCTGGAATATTCAGCCAGCACTTGTGACTCACAAAAGAAGTTGGGTTTGACAGCACTGCATAGGAGATGCTTCAATTTCAGTGGAAAAGGCTCAAAAGAATTGGGGAAATCAGCATTAACGTGTCACACAGCCATCATTCTGGACACCCCTGTCATGCACACAGCCATAGTGGAAAGAGTGTCTCAGCACTTCTGTAGTGACTTGTAGCTGCACATTCTGTGTGACCATGTGTAGGTGTGGAATTGTCAGTGCTAGGATGTAGTTTCATTACCTGCCAGCCAAAAACATTTTTCCAGAAGAATGGCACATCTGTGTTTTCAGGAAACCTGGGTGAGTGAGATAACTTCGGGTAAATTCTTCTATGTCCCAGGAGTTCACAGAGTCTGAGCTTTAGTCTGCCTTTTTCTCAGGCATTTCTTCCATTACTGCCTACTTTTTGTGTTATTTGGCCACAGTATAATTCCTCAGATTTGCAGGTTTTAGGGTAAGTCCCAGAGGAAAAGAAAAGGGTTAATTAGTGACCAGCCTGCACCACTTTTGCAGACAGATAGGAACAGCAGCCGCCTGCAAGGATAGGAAACTCTTGTGTTTGCCTTTGTAGCAGCTGAGCAGTTTTCTCTGAGTGTGCCAGTTTGCATAGCTGTGTGGTCCAAGGGAAAATGTGAGCATCAAATAATTGGGTAGCAGGGTTTTAGAGGTTTTTTTCCTGATGTATCTGTAAAAAATATCTTAAATTCCCACAGTTTTCTGCAGAGCTTACACAAACATATTGTGTCATGATACATGCTAAGCCCCAGCAATGTACTGCAGGAAAATGTTGAAGTTGATTTCTTTATGTAAAGGGATTTGATGCGGTCATTCTTTAACGTTCTGAGAGCCAACAGCAGAGGTCAAAATTCAGCCTCTGTGCTTATGCATGGCTTCCTTCAGCTGCTTAGGAGAGCAGGCGGCTGTAAGAGTGGAATCTGGTTTCTATGGCATTAGTCTTCTGTGTAACAAGAAAGAAATAATCCAGTTTTTGAATATATCTTATCATTGCTCTAATGGAAAGAGCAACATATTATCTCCTTTATTTATCTTTTCTGTATCATCATATGCATTAATTCTCTGTAGAAAAGCATATGAACATCTTGAGTTAGATTTCATTAAATCAGATCAGCTTTTGCTGTCAAATTGATGGAATTAAGTTATTCATTTATAACTCAGCTAATTGATTTACAGAGAGGTAGAAGCTCAACCTATAATCTTTCCCTATAATCTTGCTTTTATAATAAGCACCAAAAAGCGAGGGAACAACAGAAATATCTGATTTCTAGCTGTTGGTAGATAAGACAATTGAAAATTTGTATAAAGAACCCAGTTTGCCATTGAGCCTGACAGAGAAGTGGGAACTTCATCTATGTGTCAACCTGTCTAATTTCTCCTTGTCTCAGGCATATTCCACATATATTTGCGTTCCAGATCACAGACTGGTAGATAATGACTAAAAGATCAGCAACCTGCAGCTGCTCATGAAAAGGAGGTGGGGCCAGCTGCCCTGTCCCAAAACCCTGTGGCACAGAAGAGTAAAGGAGTATCAGATAGGGAGAGCAGAACAGAGCAAGAAAGGGGGAAAAGCCACAGGGAAAAAGTGAGAGTTTCCCAAATAATTACACAGTGAATTTCCCTGCAGGTTATTTGTGAGTTTTGTGACTCAGCTAGATGATACATGTCTTTCAGTAGAAGATTCAGCCAACCAACCTGCTGGCTTTTTGCTTCTAGTGGGCCTCTGCTTGACCCTTTTGCTCTAGAGTTAGGATGATTTTACATGTGCTGAGAGTCACTGGCCTCACTATCAGTGGCTAGTGTGGCAAGTGATGCTAAGTGATAAATTAATACCAGGTTATTATATCAATAAGATGGAAATTGTGAACTTTTTGCTCTGGTTTTTCTTGGTGATGTCATCTATTTTTGCTCCTTTTACAAGGAGCACTTCTGTGCAGAAGTTGTAACAAAAATCATCTCTTCACTATCACATAAACTTCTGGAATCAGAAACTGGTTTTTCATGACAGGAGAGGCTACTTACCTGGTTTGTTTGTTTCAAGTGGCACAGTAAGCCAATGGGACTAGCTAATTAAAGCCCTCCTTAACATGGAAATCCCATGGAAAACAGTGCCAAGTGAGAAGAAATTGTTCTAGCCACTACGATTGACTGGAAAAACCATATGCAAACAACTGTTCACGATCAAACCACGAAGACTCTTGTTGTAGTTGACTTCTTGGGAAATGCTTCTGGTCCTCCTTCCTTCTCCTCTTCTTCATCTCTTTTCTTCTTCTTCTTGAGGGGAGTTGGCCTGGTTAATGCTGTGGGGTTGGAAGGCACTGGAGTGACATCTCACTGGCAGCCGGGAGCAACCTTTCCCTCTGCTTTCCTACCCGCAGATGAAGTCGGGGGAGATGGCTGCCAACATTGCGCGGGAGCTGGCGGAGCACACCAGGAACCACCTGTATGCCGGTGATATCGCCTACTCCGTGTCCGCCATGGTCCAGCTCGTCAACCTGCTGGACGTGCAGCTCCGGAACCTGACTCCGGGTGGGAAGGACAGCGCCGCGCGCAGCTTAAATAAGGTGAGAGCGGCGGGGCCTTTGCAGTGATAGCCTGTCACCTAGCCCACAAGCACCTTAACTGCATTACAAGAGTGTGGTTTCTGTGCCCACGGTTTAAGAAGAATTGTTAGTCCTTCTGTCATTTCCAGAAGTAAGAGGAATTGCTACATAGCCCTAAAGGTGCTATGAGTTGCCAGTCGTGGGAGAACATAGCAGCTGTGGACTCAGTAAGAATGAATTTAAAGCTGAAGGTTTCTTTAGTGAAAGGCCCTCTTCATCACTGAATCTCATGTAAACACGTGGGGTAGGACTTACCTAGGATTCTGACAGTGAATTGTGTGGGCCTGGTTGTCAGGACAAAGAGCAACTGGACCCTGATGACTATGAGCACATGGTTATATTGGCCACCCAGTTGAAACAAGACATAGAATTTTGTTCTCAGCTGCATATCAGGCTCTGACAGTTCTGGCATTCATGTAAGCATGAAGAGAACTTAGTCCCAAGATTATATGGGGAGTAAGTGATCCCAGCTAAACCTGAAACTTCTTTGGTGTTTTATGAAGAGAAATGCTTTTCAGAGAAGTAACATGGTCTCTTTTCTTGTAAGTTATTATTGTAGACTGATGCTGTTTTAAATGCAAAGGGCTTCGGGATTGAGATTTCAGTCGCATGGGAGCTGAACTCCTGCATCTCATGTGCTTTGCATGTGCTGTGAATTGGGTTATCCTGATGCTTTTAATTAGTGCTGCTTCTAGCCATTTTATAACAATGTAGGTAATGATTGTATTAACTGTTACATCAGCATAACATTATTTGTTGTAATCATACCATGGTTCTTTGTTGAAATGATGGTTATGTCTGACAATATTAGGTAAAGCCAGCAATTAATGTCACCTACTAACGGGTTTCATGGTTGTAGTCTGCTTGCTCTTCTGGATGCATCCCAGTCACACCCAACATTTTGTCAATTCAGCTTTGCAAGCACATACTTTTCATCTTTGTTTTTTTCTCACCTTATGATTATTTGTTTCAACTACATGAAATGGGGTTGTGTCATGGGGGTAGGAACAAGTTACTGAGGGGAGCGGAAGACTGGACAAGGCAGAGCTCCTCAGCTCAGCTGTCACTCCTGGGGTCCCCACTGCAGGTTTCTTTCCCCTGCCATCAGCTTTGCACAAGCAACTCATACAAATCAATTGCATTCCACATTAAAATTCTGGACCATGTGAAGTCCTGCAAAACAGCGATGCGAGTCAGTGATCCAAATGACAGGCTCAGTAATTTACTTGCTCTCATTCCCCACTTAATTCTTTAGAAGAGCAACTGCTCTGTGTTCATTTAAGAATGCATGAATTCAACTTGGAAGTAGTATTGGGCAAACAAAAGGCAGCAGAGTTACTGCTCCATTTTCCCCTTCACCGATCAAGAGTATTTAAAAAAAAAAAAAAAAAAAGGAAAAAAGTAATTTGCAAAGAGTTTTGTTTAGTGCTGTTTAGTCAGAAAGAAGAAATAAAGTAAGCAGTAGCCATTAAATATTCTTTTAATCATTAAAGGAAATGTGCTGGGGATCTGAAAGTAATCACCTATGCTGTTTTGTACTGGTGGGCTTTTTTGCAAGCTGATGTACAATGAATTGAAATAAACTGGCATAATCAGAATTTTCAAAAGCCATCATCTTTCAGGAACCACTTTTCTGTCACTAAAAGCTTTATGCTTTCCAATGGATCAGGCTTAGTTAAGGTGATAATTGTTCTATTTCAGGCTGGGAAAGACCCCTGAGCAAACAGCCCTGTAATTTTCAGCAAGGCTTTCTTTGATCTCCATTTGTTTCTGTAAAGTCTTCGTACTGGCCAAGATTTACCCAGAAGAAGATTTCTACTGTTACAAATGGATGAATTAGAAATTGAAATTAGGCATTGCATGATACCTGGGTGTATTTTGTTTATTTTGGAGCCTCAGAACTCTCGAGGACAAATTTGGCTCTCAGCTGTAGTAATGGGATTGCACTGCTGTGTGTTGAGAGCGCAAGTTGCCCTGAATCTCTGTTGATGTGCAGTTTCCAGCCAGGCACGTCAGCAAAAACAAACCCAGCCAAGCCAGTGGCTCTTAGCAGCCTGGTTTTGTGAGCTTTTGTTGCAATGATGTAGAGCTCACCAATTCCAGCTCACTGCTGCAGACTGCTTGCCAAACCCCAGGTCTGTCAGGATGGTGCCATACAGGTCCAGGCTGTATAAGGATGCAGTCGTGCACACGTCTTGCCCCCTGGGGTTGGTCCTGCCCATCTGAAGCTTGGTTATATTTCATTGTGGCATCAGCACTGTCTGACTGCAGAGCCCATGCTCCTCTTATGCAAATAACCAGAAGCCTCACCCTTTTCAGCCTTGTTTGATGTGGAAATGTCATGTGTGATCTGCAAGCTTTAAGGAAAACTTCATCTCTTGAGTATCTCTACTAGACTTCAGTGTCTTCTACCATCTAACAGCTGCTCTTGCAAAATTGCCAGTCTTTGCTTCACTTCACTGAAAAAGGACTAACCCACGTTTCTGGAGCCGGTCCTTCCAGTTTTCCACTGCTGCCGAACTCATGCTCACTCCTTTAGTTTGGTTGGTTTTTCAAGAGCTGTTTAAAGAGAGAAATCAGGTTTTTTTTACAGGCATTTTCTTCTTTTTTTTTTTTTTTTTTTCTTTGTTCTGTCACTAACTTGTTTTTTCTATTCCGTCTTTAATCTGCTCTCTTTATGGACTCAGCTTCAGAAAAGGGAGCGCTCTTGCAGGGCCTATGTCCAGGTATTTCTTGTGTTTTTAATACACGTGTCCAGTTGTCTGACTGAATGACTGTGAAGTGGGTCTTGTCTCTGTGAATAATCTGATTATTGCCAGCTTTGTGGCAGCAAGTTCTAAGGTTAAGGTTACAGGATAATAATGTCATTTTTTACCTCACTGACCTGCCCCATTTCTCTCAGACTTGACAAAAATTTGGGACAAAAATCTCTGAACCAGAAAGTAGAAAAAAATGCAAGAGAAGTGACACGACTCATCCAGCCATCTGAATGAGCAGGACAGTACGGAGATGTGCAAGTAAAGAATGCAAAACTGCTGCTCACAGAGGAGTCTCCAGACCAACTGGATTTTGCCTACAGCCTGTCATTCATGTTACTGCCACCTGCATTTCCTTAGTTTTCCTTCTTCCCCTTTTACATTTTTAAATTTAGAAACAATTCAAAATGGCAACACTCAGCATGGGGGAGGAGTTAGGATTGTAATGAAATGCAGAGTCTCACAGACAGATGTTGGAAGGAGGAGAGTGCTGCAAACAATGCATAGGGCAATGAACATAACATCCCATGAAGTTCACTCAGGTCTGGCCTGACTTTCATAGGCTTACATTGTGTTTGATGCGACCAAAGTCAAGCCCCAGCATTCTGGAAAGAGCACACTTGTGGGCTTTTCAGGAGTGGGACCTCGAGTTATCTTATTAATCCTGTCACCTTGCCTTATAGCTTTTGCTCCAGTGTTTTTTTATATAAACCTGTTCGTATATTGTAGGTGAGTTAATGCTGCTTTAAGAAATGTGAATGTTTTTCCTTCTAATCTATGTCTTGTGCTTGTGAATGGATCCTGTTCTTATGGGTGGTTGATCATTTATATGTATATGTGTAACACACATAAATGAACTCTATGTTTCTGGAGGGGGCTGTCTGTACCTGCATTTCCCTGCAAAATTCCATTTCCTACAGTCAGTACTGACTTTATTTTGTGAGCACATATTTCATTTAGCAAATAGGATTAGATGGTCTGGATTTCTAGGGAGTTAGAAATAAAACAGTACCCCTCTGTGCTGGTGAGCTGTCTTCCCTTTGGAAAATGTCACAAGAGAGAGTCACCTTTTCCCTTCCATATACATTAATGGATTAAAAGATGAGTTATGGAGTTACACTTCCCTTGTCTGGGATCCC
Organism: Donacobius atricapilla; assembly: GCA_013397315.1. NCBI lineage: Eukaryota > Metazoa > Chordata > Aves > Passeriformes > Mimidae > Donacobius > Donacobius atricapilla. The sequence continues at coordinate 1,158,849 of WBMY01016587.1, forward strand.
AGAAGAAGCAACTAGCAGGCATTTGAAGGAATTTAGGAAAGTTTGCAGTGCAGTGCTCACTCCCAAGCTAGCTACCTTGTGTACTGCTACCACTGGAGACATGGTGAGACTGCTTTGACTCTGGGCTGCACAGTCTTCTTGGGGACATTGGGTGCTCCCTGATCCATAGTTGTCCTTTCCACTGGCTGCACAGGCATTCTCCACAGAGTCAATGCACACTCCTGCCCTTCTGTCTTCTTTCAAAAAATAGCGATTGGTGAGTTTAATATACCCTTCAGAAAGATAGCCTTGGCAGAATAAAGTCTGAATACTCTGCAAAAACTTCAGCTTACCCTTAATTTCAAGGACTCCTTTCCTTTCACTTGGAAAGGTTGCTTGCGTGTTTAAACATTAATCTTATGCCTACTTCTTCAGTAGATGAAAACTGATGAAAGCTCATTGTTTGAGCTGTTAAGTATGGATATGGACAAATCTGTTACATATATTGAAGAGGACAGTCCTGTAAAAGAGGGCTTGAAGAATGAATTAGATGGCCTAATTGAACCTTTCCAGCTCTGCTTTGTACTATATGGAAGTAAAGTAATGTATCTCGACATATTTTCATACAGTATGCTTCCATTTAGAAAATTGTGTGGCTAAAGTCATCAAAAAATCTAGTGAGGGAGAGATTTTCTGTAACAGCAATTAGATGTGACTGCAGATAGTCCTGTTACAGGCCACTCATCCTTTACCTAGAGGTGAAATGCCTGGGCTGGCTGAAGGAATTTAGCAGAGATTTTTCAACAAATCTTAAGTGGGGACACCCTGGGCTTTGTAAAGTCAATGGAACGTGGGAAGTCACTGGGACGTATGGTGTTGATGGCAGAGAAATAGAGTGTTCAACTTTGCTGACACGATCTCCTCATGCTGATCCCATTATTGTGAGGAGCATCCCTGGCTGAATGCGAATCAGAGGGCTGGAAGTGTACCTTCAATTCTGTGCTCCCTAGACAAGGGAATGTGCAGTATGAAGTTTATGTGAGAGATGTCCAGGAGCTGTGAATATCAAAAGTGCTATTGAAGAAAGGTGTTTTTTTGGAAGGAGGAAGGTGACCTGAGAGGATAATAATTGCTAAAATCAGTTTTACTGTTTTCTTTGGGGTAGCCAATTTAAGTAGCGATGACTGACAGAACCCATGTAGCGATTGGCGTATAAAGTCCTCTTAAGCCCAGAATAACTTACTATAAATAAATATACAAAGTAGATGGAGAAATTTTGCAAGTTGTTCAAACATAAAGCTGGGAATGCATTATCAGATTATCACCTCATCTCTTTGGGTACCTTTAAAACAAACATGGATTTAATTTTTTCACTTGCACAGTATTTGTTGAGTTAAAAGCTCAGGGATTTTATTTACTGGAGACAGAGGTTACAAATGCTGCTTTTTTATATTCAAATGTGGTAAATTATCTTTTTTTGTTTCAAAAATCCAGCAAGAACTAACCCAGCAGGTGGCATGATGAATACATTTTAATATAATGACTGGACAGTTGCTGGAAGATTTTTCAGTCATGATGATAATTAAAAACTGCTAAGCGGGTTTTAATTTGTGATACTAATTAATAGTCATCTAAGACTGAGTTGACCAATGTGTATATAAATGTGGCAGAGTGGCCTCAGCAAGGTACTCCGTTAGCAAAGAAGGTGTTCTTTCAGAGACCAGAGATCTGCGTCTCCTATGCCCAGCTCTCTGAAGTTCTTTCACTCTGTTTTGGGAAAGGGATGGAAAAGTCATCATGTGGGAGAATGAGTCACAATGGGTGACACATTTGATTAGTATAGCTTGGTTTGGTGGCTGGTCTGTGATGTAAGCTGGTACGAATTTTCTTTATTTTTTTCAGAATTTATGTTTGTTCATTTTCCAAAAGTTGTTGTCCTTAAACTGAAGCACTGGAATTGTCAAAACCAGAAATTCCTTGCCTTTTGGGGACTGTGAAACTGGGTTTGGTGTCACAGGTTTCTTCCATGCCCCTCAGTATCATGTACTCGATATTTCTCAGTTCCCCAACTTAAAATGCCATGCATGCAATTCTCCTGTCCTCTAGGAACGGAGGTACTGTAGTAAAGGAAAAAAAAGGCTATGTACTCACATGATGTAGTAATTGAGGTTGTATTAAAAGAGAAAACTTAAACATGGGGGGAAAAAATGAAAGAATTTTGCTGATTTAGTAGCTGGATACGCAGTTTTTATTAAAGGTTCATACCACACCCATGCTTGCAGTCTTTTTATCATGTGCATGCATCTGATTGCAAAGTCTTGAGCTCACGGGCTTGCTTCATTTGGATTTATGGGCTGCAGCTCTGTGGGATCAGGAGGACAGTGAATTTCCCTGCGGTGCCAAACCAGAGGCCTCTTCCCATGTGAAATTGCATGGTGCATTTGGGATGAGGGTCTTGGCAGACAAAAACTTCACAGGGTTCCCATTCTTTTGGTTTCTTTTATTAAGTCAATATGAGCAGTTTTAAAGCTGGAAGCTGGCGAATACAACAGACAGTGTGAATGGCTGCTTTGTGGAAAGGTTGGAAGGAGGCAGCAAAGGGTTGCTTTTGCAGGCGTCTTCCTCATCTAATGGAGTTTGCTGCTCTTGGTTCCTGACATCCTCTGAGCTGCCCTGTAAATCAGCTTGCCCTGTTTTGTAATTCTGCACTGGTCTGGATAGCAGAGGTTATGGTGGTGCCACCTACTCCTTGGTAATTATAAGAGCTTCTGGGTGCAGGTGTCATCAGAGCCACGCATGAAGCTAGTGATGACATGATGGCATGCTCCTGATAGCAGACAATGGCAGATGGTTGCAGAGTTGTCCTTCTGGTTTTCCTGGAAGCTTTCTGAACAATTCTTGTTTGAAACATGGGCTGTTTGAATTGCTGCACTAAGCAAAAAACTAAAGGCTTTCCTCAGAGGATTCAAAGCATTAAGTTTAGACCTGAGCAGAAGAGACTTTTTTTTTTTACTTTGCTAACCTAGTAGTGCTCATCAGATAAAAGATGCATCTGGGACTTAGCCAGTACTATTTAAAGTGGATTAATTCTGTTTGTCCTACTTCTCTCTTGCTTGCATGATTGGTCCCAACTTTCCATGAAGACTAAACAAAAAGAAGCTTGCAGCTCTGAGAGGAAGCACAAATTGAATTATGCCATGTTTGCTTGTGTTCTTCTTGCCCCTGTGACAAGAAAGATTCTAACCTCCATTTATATAAAAAAGAGGCAAATTAATGAAGGTTTTCAAGTTCCTTGTTTGGTCACTTAATTGGCTGTATGACAAAGAGCTCTGCAGTGTGTGTCAAACAACTCTGAGAGTTCTCTGATGATTTGTGCATTGCTTGACTCCTGATGCTATTCTGCACAGCCTGTCAGGCGAGGTATCGTTGTTAAAGTGGCTGGAATAAATAGGCTAGCAGTGAGCATACAATGTTGTATATTAACTATAGCTACAGGGAGTACTTTTAGCTGCTTTTTCAAGAGATCGAGATGTTTGCCCATCATCATCAAAGTGCCTAAAAGTTTCATTTAATATAATTAAAAGGACATCTGAAAGACGTGTGACTCGCAGTGAGGTTCTGTGGTTTGGTAGTCCTTTGTTAAAACTCTGTGAACTTAATATACTTCACAGCTTGAGAAACCTGCACTTGATTTGTGTCAGCAAGAGATAAACTAGAAATCCTCACCCTGCATATTTCTGCTGTGGTGAGCCCGTTGTTAGGGGAGAGGAGGATCAAAGCAGCAGCCTTGGGTTTGTGACCAGACTCCAAAATTCGTCACGTAAATGTTAAAAAGGAGGGTGACCCCATGTTCATCCACCTACAACTCAGCTACACCTATGGTTAGATTCTCCCATGGCAAAACTGAGAAAAAAAAATCTAGTGTTTCCTATATTGCTCTGTGCTTACTCTCTGCTTGAGTCTGAGTCAGTCCTGGTATTTGGTGTCGCTGGTAAAAAGTCTGAATATAAATTGCCATAAGGGGCAGTGGGAGATGTCCTTTTGATTTGAACCGCTGGAGGAAAGGATGAATCTCACAGACTCCCCGGGAGTTTCCTTGAAGGCTGTGGATATTCTGTCAAAGAGGCATTTCTGATGTGTGGCCCATTTTCCTTTCTTGCTACAGCCTTGTTCACTTCCCCAGTGTAATTACTCTAGCAGTTGCTTGTATGGTTTCAAATCCCAAACAGTAGGGCAGCAAATACAGGTGATTCATAAATGCAGTTCTCAGCTTATTCTGCAGGGACGATCTCATTAGATGAAATAGATCGTATGTTATTTCCTTCTTCCCAATCAATTCCTTTTATTTCAGTCCTACGGATGCCTTCTGACCTTAAAATATTCTTCCTTGTATAGTAAGTAAAGCAAAACCATAACCTGTCATTTGTAACCTTGTTCTATTCCTCATATCGCCTATTATTTTTTGCATGCTCCCATTAGGAGATTATTGGTAGTTCAAGGCCAAGACTGCAAACCTTGCATACCTAGTAAAAGACCATTAATTCCATAGTTAAGCATTTTGTAGATGGCCTAATTTTAATAAAGGTCAGTGCCTTTCTTCTCACTACAGTGAGTTCTCAGCACTGCTGGAATTCAGGCCATTTCTGAGTCGGTACAATTCCTGTAGCAACAGCATAAGCATTTGCTGTATAGTTGAAGAGAGAGGGTTGCATGCTCTCTCTTGGGAGCCTTTGCTCTCAATCTGTGGAGCAATTTTAGAAATTCCTCTGCATGGTCATGGGAAGTTCTCTTCTTGCCTTTGCCATGAGTAGTAGGGTTTATCTCAGTTCACCAAAACAGACATCATCTGTTGCCAATCACCACTCTGGTACCAGATGTGGGCTAGTGCTTCTGGCTTAGTTTTGAAGGCAGAAGCAAAGATTAACAGTAGATATTCTAATGATTTATTTATTTTCGAGCACTCACGGTGGCTGAGCTCCTTTCAGTCTAAATATGTTTGTCCATTCCATTGACTGTTACAACAATTTTATGATGACCATGTTGCTTTTTAAAAAACATTAGACAGTGGCTGGGCTTCTCTGTAAGAAATTGTCTGCATTGCGCTTACTGATGCTTTGACCAGAGACAAATTTTGATTTTGAATTAAAAGAGTAAATGGCAAGGAAAAAAAATCATCCAAGAGTGAAGAGTCTTGTCAGACAGATTTGGAGGCACTTTTCAGCTAAGAAGTAGGATCTAATGCCATCATGTAGCCAAATGACATTTTCCTTGTTTAGGAACCTGAAGAAATGACATGCGCATCTCTTTTTGTCCCGAAGTCCCACACAGCGGATGCGTGTAATCATTTGATTGATGACCCCTGTGTAGTGGGATTGAGGTGCTGTTCATTTGCCATTCTAAAAAGACTTATCATTTCCTGAGCTGGTCCCTTTCAATGTAATAACATTTGCAGAAGCATTTATGTGCCCACATCCATACTTTCATGCTGACTTTCTCCTCCAAAGGGCCCGTTCTGACTGTACCAGGTACATTCAGAGTTAATGGGAGTTTCTCTTGTAGTGGTGCTTTTTCTGGCCAGAGGCAAGAATCAAAACAATTTCCAGCAGAACTTGCCAGAAGAACTTGTCATCAATGGCATTGATTATGCCTTTAACTCAATTAGTTTGGAGGCTTGCAAATATTGATAGCTTGAGCAAAGGGTTTGTTTTAGCACTGGGTGTTTAATATGAATACAGAGCAAAACCAGCTATTCTTGAGCAAGGAGACAAGTAAGCTTTTTTCAAGTACTGCCGCTTTCTAGTCAGAAAAAGAGAAAAAAGAACATAACACTGTGATCATTGTACCATATCAACATTTCAGTGCATCTGCTCTCCAATGGGTTTTTCATTTGCACTGTGAAGTATGGACCTGAAAGGGGTTTTGTGGGTTTTTTTCCCTGCTGATTTGCCATAAAACCTCAAGCTGTTATAAAAAGTGGCCTAGTTATGTGTTGGTATTTTTCAAATAAAGACGAGGCATTTGTTTTGGAGCAGTATGAGGAGACCTGCAGCAGGACCAGAAGCTGAGACCATAAACAGGGCCTGAGGCTGTGCCTTGTGTGATTGTACTCTGTGAGTTTTCCTCAGAAAGGGTGAGCAAACCTCTTTGGATGAGTGTGCTGGCAAACACCTTTGGCACAGGGGTACCAAAGCACTGCTTGCTTCATGCACCAGCCATAATTTTAGCCTATGCAAAGCCTCGTGGCTGTAGCTCCTCATATCCTAATTTTTGAAAGTGCATGAGATATTCCTGTGAGATCAGGGAAGTGTTAGCAGTGAGAGACAGGGCTTTAGAAGTTCTGAAATTCAGATGTTTTAATTAGAGATGCCATTGCAAAAGTGGTACTTTATTGCCCTGTGCCACTGCCTTCATTCTCCCAAGGCTGCTATGGGAGCTAAGTCCTTGTTGTAAGTTTCATGCTAAGTAAAGTGTGCAGTGTGTTCAGTCTCTTCTTCGTAAGATGCTGCTTTGTAAGGAAGGAAAACTGCATAATTGAAAATTACCCAACAGAAGGATTCAGCTAATATTCCCTGTAGGACCTGCTGGTATTCACGCGCCATAAAATAGTATTTTCTCCAACTGTAGGTTTGTTGAGGATTTTGGTCTTCCATCAGTTGCTCAGCAAGAGGCGAAAATGAAAATAAAGGTTTAAAGAGATCTTGATTCTAGGAGAGCTGCTAGTTTTCCAAGATTAGGATTGCTGTGCTTAAACACTGTAGCACATTGCAGTCTGGTGCCAAATTTGGCAATGAGCTGAGTACCTCTAACATCTAGTGATTTTCAGTGTTGAGTCCCAGTTAAAGGCAGATTTTACATTGCAAAATCTGTTTTTATCAAAGATGGATAAAATGTCTTGGATTTTGGTACAGTAAGAGAAAATTAAATAGATTTGCCATCACTGGATATATACAGAGTTCAAACCTCCTAGGTGTAAACTGTGTGCCACATAGCCAGGTAATCTCACCAGACGTTTTTAGAGGGGGAGAGGAGAAAAATAAATGAACAAGGAAAATTCTGTTTAATGAAATGTAGTAACTGTCACAAAGGAAATCAATGGGATATGTACAACTGGCCCTTTAGTAATGCATAATTACTGTAAGGCTTCTAATTAGTTTCCTTTTTACAATGCATCGTTTAATACCAATTTGTAAGTGTCCAAGACAGAAGGTTTACAATTTGTTTCTTTTTTGTAACCTCAGGATAGAACCAAGAAACCCCGAGCACATGCCCTTATTTGGGAAAAACTTCCCTCTGCAATTTATTAACATTTATTTGCATTGAAGATGCAATCTGTGGTTCTGTATAACCACATAATCAAAGGCATCACCCTCATGGGATTTGCGTTTTGCACTTCGCAGGGTCTTGCTCTTCTCTCAATGTCCAATTGTAGTCGCTGCTGGGGACATGAAAGGTCCACTCTGTCTAATATCCTGTGACCCAGGATGGTTGCTCTTTATAGGCTGGTAATTAGAGGGTTTGGCTTTGCATGTATAGATACCCTGACATGACAGAGAGCATAAAACTGTGCTACGTATCTCAGCACAGAAAAATGGAAAGTCTGCCTTCTTGGCTCCCTTCTGCCATGCCCTTCATCCCTCATTTGATCTTAGCCTACAAACAAGCAAGCTGTGCTTTATGAAAACTTTCTCTTGATCTAATTTGAGTTCCTTCTGTCCTTCTCCTGATGCATCTGTGTGCTTTTGCTGTCTAGTCATTAAGTCCAAGCAACCACAGCATTGGTTTGGTGCCGTGCTGTGCATGGTGTTGAGGTATGTTTGGGCTCCAAGCCCCACATTTTTATTTTGCAAAAAGCTCAGCTGAACTGCATTTGGAAGAAGGAACAGGCAGGGGAAGTAAAGAAAACCACAGAAGAGGTAGTTCTTTAGCTTGGGAAGCAAGGACAGGGTCTTCAAGTGAGGTCATGCAGCATTCTTTAAAAGATGTTCGGTTCTTTATGGATAGGTATAATCTTGTGATTTGGGGTGAAATGGGGATAATCCTTGGGGTAGTTTCTTCTACTTTCAGCAGGGAGAGAAACTAGAGAGTATCTGGGCTCCCTACTTGGCTGCATGTTAAATGCTAAAAGTAGGGTGGGATGAAACTATGTCAGAACTTTCCTATCTCCCTCTGAAGATCCTCACCTTTATCAGGATCCCGAGGCATCTCAGGTAAAAGCTATCAAGCCATCAGCTCACAAGCACACCTATCCCATGCCTTGTACATTTTGAAGATTCTCTCTCAGGGCTAACCCTCCTCCAGTTGATCACTGAGAGGCTTTCCTGGAAGTTTGGCACAGCTGTTTCTTCTATGCTGGAGCTTCATCAGACCACGAAGTCATTGGACCAGGTGCCAAACGGATATAAATCACAAAGGCTCGGCTTAAATGTAAAGACACAGGCCTGTCGTTGTCACATGTGCCTGCTTTCCCACAACTCCCACTCCCCTGCCCAACTTTTCCCAGTTGGCATCTGTCTCACAAGGCACTGTTGCTGTAACAGCTGTTTTGTTTCATTTAAACACCTACCTCAGCTCCTGCCCAAAATGCAAACATTTCATTGGCACCTCATCTCCTTGGCTTCAACCCACAGCACTCGGCCATAATGAAGTGCTGCACTCAGAAATATAATGTGGGGAACACTTGATTAATGCACTGAGACAGGTGAGGGGAATGACCCTCCGGGAAAAGCTAGGGTCTAAATTAATCTCGGATGTAATGCCAACAAAGACAGTCTACCAGCTTTGTTCAGATACGTGATAAGGATGTGACCCAAAGTCCTTGGAAATCTTCCTGCAGCTTTTGTGTTTGACCCCAGACCCAAAGTGATGTGAACTGGCTGGTTTCAGGTAGTCACTTCAAGGGGATGGATGCACAGCATTGGGCGGGTAGTGCACATGGTGCAGGAAGCGGTACATTAGGCTTAATTGGTGTTCTCTCTCAAACTTGCATGCACACATATGTGCACATTTAAAATTAAAGAATGCTTTAGATATTTTTTTTTTCCTGGGGGAAAGTCTTTGCAGCAGATGTTTCACTGTAACACAAATATTTCAGCATCTGTTTCATATTCTGATGAACAGACATTACCTTTCTGTCCAGAGCCAGAAGCTGGATCTGCTGCAAAGACATTTTCTACCATCCACATATTGATAAAAGTATGCAGGATGTTGTTTTAGCAGAGAACTTAAGACACCAGTAGGAGCTGAGCTAAACAGAGGTAAGGCAAATTGTGTGATAACATTGAAAGAGGAGAAAAATCCTCATTTTCTTCTTTCCAGGCATAAAAGGTCTTTACAAGGAAATACCATGTTGTGTAGAAGCTACACCACAAAAAAAAATCAAGCTATTTGATCACTGGAAAAGAATATCACCTATTTTTTTTTGCCTGTGAAGAGACAGGCTACCAAAGAATACCGTTACTAAGAGCTGCAGAGATCAGGCTTCCAAATTCTAAAACACAGAAAAATACCAGATTTAAATGCTGTGGATTTTTCAGTTTCTTCTTGACTACTAATTTCAACCAGCTTGTTGTATGTACATAGCAAATGTGTTAAGATAATTTTTAGACTCTTCAGGAAAATCAGTTTAATGATCAATTTAAAAAATTGATTTATGGTTATCAAGTTCCACTTTAAACCAAATGACTGAGGCATTCTGTTTACGGTATAGGAGAGGCTTGGCATAAGAACAAATTAGTTAATTGACCATGAGTAAATGTAACTGTGAAAGTGAGAGTTTTGTGCTGTCAGAGGAGCCTAGTTATGGTGTAGTCTCCCAACAGGAAATTATGATGGTGTGAGAAATCTTCCAAACTCAAGGAAGGTATCTTTGCTGGGATTAAAAGAGCCAGCAGTGGCCGTTGTAGCTGTCTTTACTTCTCGAACTTTGCTGCATTTGAAATGTTTGTTAAGGTCACGTGGATATAGCAATGAAATCTAGTTTGTTGTGATCGTATCTTCCCATTGCTCATTTGCACCTGACCATGACTGGTGAATGAGTCAGGATGCTCTGTGCTCTCCGTGCCACATGTTGCCATTGTAACACTCCTCCTGAGGGTTCTGCTGGAGAATGGGCTATTGCCACAGCTTCTTTCCACCCATGGGTTTAGCAACAGTATCAGGAGTAAATACTGAAGTATTCCCATGACAGTGAGCCCATGGGGCACACTTAAGGCTTGGAAAATGTTGAAGTCCCATGGGACTGTCATCAGCTTGCAGAGCAGAGGTGTGGGTGCTGATGCCTATGTGCTCAGCATATAGAAAATTATTACAGACAGCAGTTTCATCTTGAAGAGGAGGTTGGTTTCTGCAGGCAGCATTAGCTGGCAGTGGAGGTGTTTCTCTGTGGGGTAGGCCTGCCTGGTGACTAGACCATAACCAGCTGAAGAAAACATAATCAAAGTAGCTTATTTTTTACCTTTTTCCTCTGCACAATCAGTTCTATCATCTGGTACAGCTGGTCTCATTAAAAAATGTTAGCTGAAAAGTGGTTGAGTCAGCTCTGGTTAGTAACGAAGCAGAGGGTTTAGGTTGAGAAAAACCTCTGTTTGGATAAATTCTACTGCAGTAATTTTGCAGTCATGAGACCAGTACAGTTTCGTGTGATCCTGTGTGTGCATCCAGATTAACCTGTGGGAAGTTATCCATGGGAGAGCTCTTTGTGCGTGGCAGCCCAGGGCAGAAGGTGCACTGTAGGAGGGACTGAAGCAGTTTCTGCAGGACTAACTCCTTCCTGAATGCAGTGATTTGAAATGTTGTCTTATCTAAATCAATATGGGCACCTGCTGCTGCTCCGGATGAAGTGGTGTAACTCAGCTATTTCTGTGTCTTCATGGCTGCCTGCCAGAGGTTATGTGGTGGGAAATTTTTTAGGGAGCATAGCCTTTGCAGATACTCAATACCTTCTGTGAGTGCCCCAGCCCTGCTGCTGAGTTCTGATGCTGCAGATGGGTTTTTCCTGCATGTTTCCTGAACTGTCATCCTCCTCCTACCCTTCCTTCCCCACCTGCCCTAATTCCTTCTTTTTCCAAGCCCAGAGCTGATGATTGTGGGAGCAGAAAAGCACCATTCCCAGCTTGCATTTATAATAAAGTAACTGTTTCCTCCCTGTCCCATCTGATGGTATAAAAGTTGTCCTGCTCCATTGCAGGCTGCCCTAATGGGTGGGGGAAGGAGATGCTGTCGTCCCGCTGTAAACTGATGTGTGCGGAGGATGGGACAAAGGATGTGTTAGAGGTCTCTGGTGTTTTAGGTTTGCTGGAGCGTTTTCTCACTCCATCCCACTGCTTTGCAGGCCATGGTGGAGACGGTGAACAACCTCCTGCAGCCTCAGGCTCTGAACGCGTGGAGGGACCTGAACGCGAGCGAGCAGCAGCGCGCAGCCACCAAGTTGCTGGACACGGTAGAGGACAGTGCCTTTGTGCTGGCTGACAACCTGCTGAAGACAGACATCGTCAGGGAGAACACTGACAACATCCGTAAGGGGAAAATCCCATAAGTACCAAGAGAGCCAGTGGAAGAGTAAAGGCTGTGAAGCCCGGCTTTGGTCTTGGCCCCTAGATTAATTGGAGAGCGATTTGTTAGATACGTCTTGGGCCTTTGTCTGGAGGACTTCCAAGTCTTTCCAAAAGAGCGTAAAGGAATAAGGCAGCTCTCTACCCTTGAAATCCCATGGAAAATGAGCAGCTGACCTGCCTTTATTACTCTTTGCTTTGAGGATATAATCTGCACTAGAGCAGTGAGAGCACTGTTTCACAGGGGGATTGTTCATCGTAAAGGCAATTGTGTTTCATTTCATACAAATTTGTGTCTTTATTCAGCTGATTGTTGATTTTAATTAAAAAACAAGCATGATGGAAAGCACCAGCACTCCCACTGTGCATATGTAAAATGAGAACAACTCTTCTTTCTCTTTCCATGAATGCAGATCCTGAGCACTGATAACATTTAAAGAAAGTACCAATCGCCAGTGGCAAAGAACTAGTATTCTCAGATTTTCATTTTAACCATTGTCCTTAATATCCTGAGGTTCTTGTTTACAAGAACTGGTTGTCTTTTGTCTTCCACAGAGAGTAGAATTTATTTGCACTTTTTTTTTTTTTTAATTAAATTTAAAACTTCTTCAGGGCAAAGATTTAAAAAGAAATAGGAGCCCAAATACATTCTAGCATGCAGCATTGTAAGTTGATTCCCCTCCTCTCAGCTGGTCTGGAACACCATTTTGTAGCTTTGAAATACTGTGTTGAAGATCATTTCAGCAGAGATTTTTTTCTTAGTGTCTGTCTCTCTTGCACACAGAACTGGAAGTTGCGAGACTAAGCACAGATGGGAATCTGGAAGATCTGAAGTTTCCCCAGAACATGGGCCATGGGAGTGCCATTCAGCTGTCAGCAAATACCTTGAAGCAAAATGGTCGAAATGGTAGGTCTGGCACTTCAGTCCACACCAGCCTCATGAGGCAGTCATGCCTTAGGCATTGTGTTTAACCATTTTAAGAAAAGTATTAACTGCTATGTTAATATTTAGATTAACGGGTATCATCATATGCTTGTGCCCTTGACTGAAAGCTGCGTTGGCTGACTGGGAATGTATTATATTGCTAAGTGATTCACAGCCTTCAAATGTATTTTGTGATGGTAAAAATGCATCAGATTCTTAAATTATGGGGCTTCTGGGGCACAGTGCTGAATCCAGAGGAGTGCTTTTAACTGCTGATGTCTGCAGTAGGAGGCTTCAGATGGGATAAGAGTCTCATTTGAGTAAACTGCTTCACAGCAGGGCACCGTACAAATATCTGAAAATGTCAAGGGAGAAAACAATAGTAGCAAATATTAATAATGAGCCAAGATGGCAGAAAAGGTTGATTAACTGTTATGAGTCTAAATCTTTAGTGCCTTTCTGTATCTTATGAACCTCCTGATACAGCATAAATTTTAGATGATGTTATATGTGAATGGTCTTCATCCTGCCAAGCCATTTATTTCCAGATCGGGAGTTTGAGCAGACACATTTGTTGATCTCTACAGCCTCACTGTAGACCAACTTTAAATTCATAGGCTTCTGCTGGTGGGCCTGACATACTTCTATTTCTGAGTTCCTTTAAAATTTAATCTGTGTGCAGATTAATGTATGAGCCCATACTCACATATGGGCTTTGGCCACTGTAGGCAAAACACAGAATCATAGAATGGCCTTTAAGATCATCTGGTTCCAACTTCCTTGCCATGATCATGGACACTTTCCACTAGATTAAGTTTCTCAAGCCCCAACCAACCTGGCCTTGAGCGCTTCCAGGGATGGGGCATCCCCAGCTTCTCTGGGCAATCTGTGCCAGTGCTTCACCCTCGTCTGCATAAAGAACATGGAGTGATAGGGCAGCATTACAACCAGACCAGATGTGTTAAGATTTCCAAAAATTTTAGACAAAGTTTGGTCTGGTGGTTCAGGAAGAAAGTCTTGCCATTGGCTTGCTTGCACATGGGATTTGAGAAGTACTTCTTTTAGAGACAGTTTAAAACTCAAACCGTGTAGCAAAACTCCAGCAGGGCAGGACTTTTACTCTGCTATCTGGTGGCAGCAATGAAAGGGAAGTTTCATTTTTCTAAACACAGTATCAATGGAGAGTTCTGTTCAAAGCAGAACCCCATCAATTTGCACCAGCTTGACACATCCCTAGAAGTCGCCAAAGAGCTACAAATAAAATTATCATAAAAGGATTTATGGAAAGAACCTTTGGAGTCATCAGTGCCTCGCCTTCCTCAGATGCTGTGGTGATTCATATAGAAACAAAAACATACTCTCCACAGCTGATACATATAAGGGCAAACTAATCACATTCCTTTCTTATTTATAGGCTGTGAAATAATGTGCAAAACAGAAGGCAAAGTGGATGGTTTCAGTTAAAAACAGTTGGCTGGTAGACTGAATTTTCTACAGGCTCTCCAGTGGTGTTTTTCTGATTATCTGATCGGCAAATTAAGAGAATAAATGTATTTTTAAATGAAATTTCTGAAATTTTGTTTTACCTGTCATTTGAGATTGGAATTGTGTTGAAAAGGTTTTGATTTCTTCTTCCAGAGTTGTCCCTACACTTTTGTGAGATAGTCCTAATTTATTACCAGACTAAGTTATAGTTTTATACTGCATCTGCGCAACATGTCAGCTTGAAACATGTTTCCCAGGTATATCCAGGAGAATAAAGTGATGTCAGGTGGGAAATGGACCACATGGCCTCTTCCTTTCTGAAGCCAGTTACACCTACTGATGCCAAAAATAAGCCCACCTTCCCTGTCTGTCTCCTGCTCATCTGTTTGGCTATAAAAGTTTCTTTTGGAAGAAGCAGCTTTGCCCTTCTTATCCAAGGACTGCTTGTTCACCTCTTGGTGCTCACTGGAATTGGCAAGAGATGGGTTTTCATATGCCACATGCTGGTCCTTTCACATTTACTAAAAGCAGTTTTGAAGTTGGTTAAGAGAAAAGATTTGCAATCTAAAAAAACAAAAAAGCCACCCCAGTGATTCAATGTGGCCATCTAACCTCTTACCTCTCCTCTAGGTGAGATCAGGGTGGCTTTTGTGCTGTACAACAATCTGGGCACTTATCTCTCCACGGAGAATGCCAGCATGAAGTTGGGAACAGAAGCGATGTCAACCAATCACTCCGTCATTGTCAACTCCCCTGTCATCACAGCAGCAATAAATAAAGAGTTCAGCAATAAGGTTTACCTGGCTGATCCTGTGGTGTTTACTGTCAAGCATATCAAGGTGTGTGGGTTCAAAAAGCACTTCTCTTTTTTTTTCAGTTTCTGAAATGAAATGATGCAAAAGTTGGCTGCTGTGAGGCCCCCAGCAGTCCTTGATTAGATTTTGAATTATACTTTTGTTCCTTTGCACTTTGTGTTATTTATGGAGAAGGTCTCTTTTACATTACATTAATAGAAGTAAAGGAAGTGTCTCCTTTGAGCTGATGCCCATTGCTCGGTTGCTGACACGCATCATTCTGTAATTAAAAATTACCAATAAATTAGAATAGACCATAATGTTATTTTATCATGGTGGCAGGAGGGGATGTTAAGGGAAAGTGGAATTACAGCGAATGAGGACAGCTAGTCCTCCTGTTAGCCAAGCTTAGTCGCTGCAAAAGTTGATTGCTTAAAGCAATTAATTTCTCTGCTCTGCAATGCAAATGAAGCAGACTTGTTTTGAAGAGCTGGATTTAGTCAGGGTCTGAAATTAATCAAGAACAAAGAACTGAGTTTGCATTAGCAAAGAGTGCAGCAACAATCTAACTTTCTCTGGTATTGGCCAGTAATACTTGCCGTATAAACTACTGCTGATTATTTGTCTAAAATTAAAGGGTGAGAGTTACGAAGAGCCTCAGCAGTGCATTTAAGAAATCTCTGAGAACCTATCATTGTTACTGCATTTATTAATTTCTTTCCTGCAGCAGTCAGAAGAAAATTTTAACCCAAACTGTTCATTCTGGAGCTACACAAAGCGTACAATGACAGGGTATTGGTCCACCCAGGGCTGTCGCCTCCTGACAACTAACAAGACACACACCACATGCTCCTGCAACCACCTCACCAACTTTGCGGTCCTGATGGCACATGTGGAAGTTAAGGTAGGCATTGCAGATTCCCAGGCTACCAATGCTCTGGGCAGCAAAAGTGGTCAATGTGTGGCACCATTTTGTTACTGCTAATGTAGTTGAGCAGGGAAGTTGCTTTGTGACAGTAACTCTGAAAGTAGAAACCACCTGGTGTAAGTCTTCCTTCTGCTCTGTGGTGAAACAGGAAATAGTCACACCAATGCAAAGCCTGTCTTAGTCTCTTACCATGGGCAGTTCTGAGCTGGGGATGGTGAGTGAGCAGGTTTAGCTCTTGCTAAATCCTATCCTTTGCTAACTGTTGCAGCACATCTCCTGGCTGGGTTCTTTCTCATAGGGTCCTCTCTGTGCTACAAGGGAGTAACGAGGTAGGGGGACAGAAGTGTGCAGTCTGCCTCATGGCGGGGCAGGTTGGATGTCCTGCTGGTGACAGCTGCAGATACACTGCCACAGGTGTTTGTATGAGGTACATGTGTGGAGCCAACAGTGTTTTCTTCCTTCCAGCTAGGGGGGAAAATACATTGTCTGCATCTCACTGTGTGACAGAGAGACGCAGAGTGTGACACGTGAGAGGGAAGCTTGATACCGTCTTGTATAGACTGGGCATCTACTTGAGGCCAGTACATGACCAGCTGGTTCCCTTGCCTGCATTTATGTCTGTGACATAAATCTGGCTTTCCACATGACTAATCCCACTGGAGCTAAAGAAGTCAATCCTGAAGGTAGATGTTCCTCATGGTAGCAGTGGTTTTGGGAGCAAAGCACACATTTGGGATTTTACTCAAGCATCAGAGAATGGTTGAGATGGTCTTTCATTTCCTGAGCTGCCTTGTCTGCCTTTGGTTAAGAACAGTCTAAACTGCTGGAGAAAGAAAGGCTCTGATGCCCAAAAGATTTTGGCCTAGTCATTTTCTTAATTGTGGTGTCTCCATTTCATGTGCCTGGCACAGCAGCAAAATCCACAGCTCTGAGCTAGATATGGAACTGGCATCTTCCATGCAGGCAGAACTTTTCAGAATCACTTCCATGACCAGCATAACTGCAAAAGGTATTATGGTTTTAAAACTACCTTTTCTCCAGTAGTCTTCCAGTGTCACTGCTTTGTGTATTTTTGTTCCACTTAATGATCTGAAGAATAATGTAAAGAGCCGCAATAAAATACGTATTAAATAAGCATCATGCATGACAAAAGCTCTACAAAAAAAGAAATGGGAGCCCAGGAGGACATTTTGCACAACAGCTAGGTCCATCTGAAAGGGGCATGATATATCTGTTGCTCCTGCAAGTTGTGGTAACCACTTTATTCTGCACGAGTCAGTCCTAGTCCAGAAATGTTTGTGGCATTGTCCTGGGAGATGCCTGAAGAAAAGGCCTATTCAGAGCACATATTTACAGGTTAATGGCGTTCCACAGTCCAGGTCTGGTTTTGCCAGTTTCCTACAACTGCTTGAATTTTCATAAGAAATGTGTGTTTGGCTCATTATCACCCACCTGGAATTAACAGATATGCCTGAGTCACTGAAGTCAGAGGTTGCAGCTGGGAAATGCAGATAATGATCCACTCCACTGGTGTGAATGGGGGCGATCCCTACTGCGTGCTGCAGATACAGCCTGGTGCTCAACAAGCCTCTTCTCCAACTGCAAATAGGTCAGCCTTGTCTGCACTTTCCATCCAAACCTCGTGAGACAAGGAGAGCTGCTGTTATCTCATCTTGCAGGAAAAGTATGTAAGACCCTTCCTCGCCCATGTTCATCCAGCAGGTTGGAAAGAGCCGTAGCTAGAAGCTACCTGAGTGCCAAGCCAGTGTGCTATCAGCTAGTGGCTGTTTCTGGGTGTTAACAAGTGCCCTCAAGACTTTGAGGTCATATTTTATCATTTGGCTGCAGCCAAAGTACCAGTGCTGTAAGAGCCAAATTGGCTCCACTTTGTTGACTCTGATACAACCGGACAGCTTCCTGGCATGTCCACTTCGGTGATCATCCTGGCCTGAGGGCACAGGCAGGGCAGGGTTTCCTCCCATGTAACACAGACATGTATTTCAGATATAAACATGCAAACATTTGCCAGTTGCCCCGCCAGCTGCTTGTCACCTTGCTCTTCCTGATGGCACTGTCTCGCTCCATGGTGGAGCTGACCATATGGCTCTTGGCATAGAAGGTGGCTTATATGACCTTTCTTATGCTCTTGTAATAAGTTGATTTTAAAGTCTTGGCAGGACAATACCTGCTGGTTTGGAAAAGTGGAGGTTTAAAGACAAATGGGGGTTGTTGTCATTCACTGATTCACACTCACTGCTCACTGATATGCTTTTGAGCCATTTCTTTATCTTGTGGCTGGTTCAAAAGGGCATTCCTTAGTCATTCTGTGACCTGTTCGTGTTCTGGGAGGTAGAATGATTCTTGGAGAAATGATGTGTGCTTCTGCAAGACTTCTTAGACCAGTGTTCCTGCAATGACCAGGACCTCAAAAAAGGACTGTTGTACACATAATAATTAATAATTCTCTCTGAGTTTTTCAACAGAAACAGTTTTCTCCTGTGATTGAGATTTGTAGTTTCCTGACTTAGATTGTTTGAATTTTTGGATCCTCAGGGAACATCCTTTGGTGTAAGGAGTATACACAGCACCCTGCCTAATGAGACCGAAAACTGGGCATCATGGGGAGCTGACATCGTAGTCCTGCTCCTTAATCAAAAACCAGCACCAATTTGACAAGTGTCACATCTGCTCATGAATGATCTCCCTGCTTAGTAACATGGCACAAGAGTGTGTTCTCCAGAGGGGATCTCGGTGGCCGCTCTGTGAGTTCCGGCCTACGGTTTAATTATTAGCAGAGTGTGTGTGGCAAGGTGGAGCTGGAAGGTAGTGCCGCTGAGGAGCGGCGATTGATGGCCATCTGGCTCTCCAGCATGAAAATGCAATATGTCTTTGTCCAAAGGGACAGAAAATGCATGCCACCAGCTGACCGTGGCAGCAGGGATTTATTCGTGTGCTCAAAGAGTAGAAGTTTCTGGGATCAATTCTGGTCTGACTAGGACAGTACCTGATTAAGAGGAGAATTTAATTTGAGGATGCTTTCTGCCTGGTAAAATATGTTGGGCTCAGAGTTTCTTATTCACCCACTGGGGTAAAATAACAGTGTCCAAGACCAAGAGTTGGCTTTCACACAAGTAAGGATGCATAACTGCTGGGAAGAGAAGTGGACCCTCACCTGCAAGTCCCCCTCCAGCCACTGTCTATAAAAATGTGGTGGCTCCAATGCTGGGGAACAAAGCCCATTGTTAAATAAGCCATCCTACCTATGTAATTTCTGTAGAATTATTCAAAATTTACAAGTTGTTTTTCATAAGCTTGTACTTTGCATCATATTAATTATAGCAGATGCATCTTAAATGTATCACGGGAAAATTATGCAGCCAGAAAACAAGTTCAGAGCTGGTGGGAAAATGCAATTAAAAAACCCACCCAAACTAGAATAAGCAAAGATACCCCCAGGGTAGATAAATGTTGCTTATCAGTATGTAGTGAGTGCCAGATCTTACTCTTCTTTTTTAAATACAAACAGAAAGAGGGAAAAAAAAGAAAGGTGTTTTGTCTGTTGTAATTAATAGGAGATTTTCAGGTGTTTTTCTTTACCACAAACATGTTACACTGTGCTGATTATTTGAGGAGTGGAAGAGTAAGGCAAGCTAAGGAGAGAGGGGAATAAAAATATCTGAAACCTAAGTGGAATGTAGAGGTTTATTGCCTAAAGCAGTAGAGGAACAAGCTGGAGTTGCTGCAGGCTGATCCTGTGTTCTAACCTTCATGTGCAAGTCATATAGCTTTCACTGGCAAGAAACTTCTTCCAGAAACTGACATTTCTGGCCGCTTGGATGGGTGGATGGTTACACTGAGTTTGGCACAACTGCTGTAGCTCTTTTCTTGGGTTGGAGATGCCATGTGAGCAATCAGAGCTGCCACAATCCAGCCATCATGGAAGAGCAGGATGATGGATGCAATTATTACTCCTAAGCCTCACCTCCTCTCAACAACTGAATCTCACCTCAGCTGCCTCTCGGGTTACAGTGGGGTTGGTGAGTACAGTGGAAATAGTGGGCTCTTGCCACATGCTGTAAGGGCAGTAGTGTCTGACGCATGGTGAGGTGAAGTCTGTACCCATTTCCCTGTGTACACCTGCCCCCATACAGCTTTGTTATGGCCATGGGGGTTTCTAGGACTTAGAATGGCTGCTACTTCTTGCAGTCACTGGAAGGCTGCTGCATTTTGGGGAGAAGTTTATGAGAGAGCTCTGCTAGGAGGCCTTCATCTTGCTGAGGAAGGCAGGAGAGGAGGAAGATGGTCTGTGTTGGCCATGCAGAATATGAAGGCAGCTTCATGGACTAAGGCAAGGAGAGAAAAGGTGGCTAAGCCACCTTGTAGGAATGCTCAGGGATCTCAGCCTTACTGTGAATGGCCAAAGTCAGAAGACAGTAATGTTTCACAGGGGCTTCAGGTGGGAATTTTGCTGTCTTTACTCCTGGGTTAGGACCTGATGGTGCCAATGATGGCATCACCTTTGCAGAGCTCAGAGAGAATGCATACCAGGTCCGTGGGTACTGTATTCACTGTGGAGCACAGCTGCCTACCTCCCTTGGTGTATCCTTTGGGAAGATGGAGAGGATGGATGCTAAAGCAAAGGGATCCCCCAGCTTGTATTCCTCTATGCTGCAGAAGGGGAAAAGCTCCCTTAAAGCCTCTCATGCCTTCATAACCACAGCAGGTGATGCCTTTAGGCAGCTCAGATGCACTTCAGGAATCCTTGGGGTTTCCTCCCAGTCCATGTACCCCAGCTGGTGCTTTTGACACATCTACAAAACCATCTTCAGTAGCCCTTTGCACATAGTCACAAAGCATTACAGTCAGGTCATAGCAGTAAATCCTCTCTTACCACCAGAGATGAGGGAAGAAGGGCAGAGAGTCCCTGCACGGCCCCAAAGAGCTACAAATCCAAGAAGCAGCATCAGCAATGCACAGAAGTTCAAACCTGTCCCACTTGGGTCTCTGCCCAGCCCAGCAATCTGCCAGTTCCCACCAGGCACCAAGCAGTCATATTTGAGCTAGTTGATGACACTGTGTTTTTATTTACTGCTTGCTTATTCTTCCACCCCCAAAGATATTACTTCTTCCATTCCTGGAGGGACAGATTAGGCAAAGGAATGTGTCCTTTGCTGCTGGCAGCTTGGTTTGGCTGCTGTTTTCTTCTGCTGATGTTTTTAATAAGGGAGGAAATGGCTGTTCATCTCAGGGAGAGCCATTCTGTCATAAGCTGACATTCTGTGGGATTTGTTTTTATTAGCTCAGCTCTAGTGTACAGGCACTGCCAGAGCTGCTCATTGATTTTCCCAGCCTGGATAATATCAGGGCTGCCTGCTCACCCTGCTGTGGTTGCTACCAGTGCTCCTGTAATTCCTCCTGTGCAAATCCCCATCAACACTCTCCTCCTACTGCTCTTGGCCCCAGTGGAACAAAATCAGATCTTTATTCCAAAGCCAGAGACATCTCCTTTTTTAGGCTTTGGATTGGGTTCATACCTAAATCATAAATATAAAACATACTTCCTATAGAAACTCCGTCACTGAAGTGTATTGGTTTGGGGTTTTTTTTTCAATTACTCAGTAAGTTGTTCCTGTGCTAAAAGTAATCTGTGTGTCAGCTTATTCTGCAGAACGAGTGTAGCTTAGTGGTAACAAACCTCAGTGTCTTGCATGCTGTGCCATGTAGCACCAGTCTGGAGAGCCATGGTGTATTTGGGCAAGGAGCTGTATGGTTGATGCTGTTGGGAAATTGTCTCTTGGACTGACATTTGGTATTTCGCATGGGCTCTTCTGGTTGCCCAAGTATTTGGGAAGATCATTGAGAAGCAAGAGGTGACTGTTGTCAATAAACTGGTGGTCTCAGATGTATGTTGCATGCTTTAGAGACCCTAGGGCTTTCATTGTGCTGGAAAGGATCTATCTCTAGGGATCCTCTGGGAACAACAGATCCCAGAGGTTCATGATCGGTGGCACAGAGTCCAGTTGGACCTGAGCAGGGAGTTTGGAGCAGATGACCCCAGTGGTGGTCCCTTCCAACCTTCATCATGCCATGATTCAGTGGTTGGCATGCACATCAAAGCTGTTTTATCCTCAGTCAAGGAGTTTTGAACAGTGCTGGACAGGGTAAAGAGAAGATTTGCTCTTCTTGCATTTTTCTGTGGTTAGGAGATCAGGCATGAAGACTGAGACCTACATATGAAATCTTGATGTGCCTTGTATGATATTTAACCCTGGAACTCTATACCAGCTGTGTAAGCCAGGTTATGCTGCTCCTTGTTTGTCACACAGCAATCAGGTGATGGCAAGGAAAAGCTCATGGCATTGGGAGAGGTTACCACTATTGTTGTTTTTCCCATAATTACTCTGATTGCTGTAACAGTGCAGTAATTTACAAGTTTCAGTCTCCAGCAAAAGGCAAGTTGCCATTTGTTGTACTTGTTGATGTACAAGCTCTGGATGTGCCTGCCCTGAGGGAGCAGTTGGCACTGCTGCAGGAAGGATGCCAGTGCTTATCAAGTCTTCCCTGATCCATTGACTCTGCAGTAGCACCTGAAATTTGGCATCCCAAACAGGATGGAGTATACTCAGCCTTTAAAATTCAGCTCACTTCTTCTCCTGGACTCTACTAGAAAAGCTACAAATTTTTTTTTTTTTTTCCCTGAGGTTTTTTTTAAATTGCTCTTGTTCCCAGTTTATTGTTATTATTCCTTTCTGTTTGTTCTTCTGTGAGTTTGTTGAGTTTGGGGAGGGAGTTTGTAATTATGGAGAAGTTGTTTTTATGGTTGTTTCCCAGCACTCCAGGGATGAGTGTTGTGTACATAAAATCAGTATTATATTTACAATTAATATTAAAAAGAAAAGCAGTAAGAGTGATAATAATAATAGTAATAATAATAAAGCAATGAAGTATGTTTATTGCTAAGCGTGGTGAGCTTCTTGGGCAAGCAGCTCCTCTCTGAAGAAGACAAAGAACCTAGATGGTAGGATCCCTCTCCAAGAGCAAAAACACCTGTAATTCCTGCATCATGTCTTAAATTCAGCAGAGTTGTGGCATTGTGATAAGAGGAGAAGGAGTTGGGACCTGTGAGATTTCTTTCACCTAGGGGAAGAAGTCCTTGGAGAATTTTCCCTCCACCATGCTAAATTTGTCTTGGGATGGATGAATCTGGCCACATCTGGGTGGGGGTGCATGCATCTGGCCAAAGTCTACCTGGTTTCTTTCTCCCTGCATCCACCTGCATTAGCTGCCTTGTCCTGTTGCCCAGACCAAGTGCTCTTGGTTCATTCAGCCTGGCAGGTCAATCTAATCAGATGAGGGCTTGTTCAGGGAGATGTTCTCCTGCCATTCCCCTGCAGCCTCAGACAAAAGAATGAATGATTTGCAAGGTGCAAGGTTTGCATTAACATTTTTCCGCAGAGTTAGGAGGGATGGATGAGCTGGAATGACACTGAGATAAAGCAATGCACAGCTGCCAGGGAAATGATGTGCTTCATCTTGTCAGGTTTCTGGGCGCTGCTGGATGAGCTGGCTGGAATAGGCATTTTTTTCATGAGCCACAGAAAGCACACAATGATTTCTCATCTCCCTGTTGGACTTGTGACCTCTAGTTCCTTAGGTATTGGAAATAGTCAGAAAGAGATGCAAGGAGGTATGGGCAAAGGAGCCCTCCATTTCTCCACCTCCAAGTCTCCCTGGAGACAAAACTTCCAGCATGGAAGGGATGGAGCAGAGAATCACTCCCCATCTTTCATTATCATTTGATGCCTATCACTTATGCTGGTAAAGCCAAAGAGCTGAAAGGTTTGAGATGTTTCTTGCAGGTGCCAACATATCAGAGTGTATATCAGGAAAGGCCTGACAATTAATGTGGCTTTATCATTGGCAAGCAGGCAAAGAAAATGGATAAATTAATCATCTTTTCCCTCCATCTGTCATAAGCTTTTATCCCATGGAGGTAAAAAAAATTTCCACTTTACCCTGGCTTTTTGAAGTGTGACATATTGTATTTGCCAGCCTACATAATGCCCATGTCATCAAAATGCCAGAAATGGTGGAGAATGTGATTACCATTTATAACATAACCTGGTGGACCACTAAGCTGGGCTTCGAGCTGATCTGGTTTTTGTGAAATGCCCCCAGAGATTTCCAGCCAGTCTTTTCTCCAGCTCATTGACTCTAACCGCTTACACCCAAGCAGTCATCTCATGACTCACTGTGTATTTCTTGTGTTTTATTTACATTTTGATAAGTAATGATATCTGTAATTTCACCACATCTGGTGGAATTTTGGGGAGTTACGGGTGAGTCTTTACAGCCTGAATAAGGAAGAAGTTTGTGGGATACTCTCACCAGGAGAGTCTCATCACATACCTCCTCTTTCCATGAGGGACATGCAGTGTAAGCTCAGGAGCAATGCAGCAGTGTTTTGTCAGCAGAGCCAAGGCTCACCTACCCTGCTGCTCACAAAACTTTGTTGCCTAGCTTTGCACTGGTTTTGTTTGCATGGCTTTGAAATACATCCATGTTAAAGTTCATCACAGGGAATCAGTCACTTTCCAGGCTGTCTTAAAATCACTGTTCTGTTACAGTTTAAAAGCAAATTTGTGGGTTTTTTCTGGGTAATGTTCTTAGGATCAGTCTTACTTCCCAGGAGTTCTAAAATATAACTCCAGGGTTTGAAAAAGAAAAATCAAACTTCCTTTCTCCTTCCCCTGTGGAAAAAGAAAAAAAATATGTAAGCACTCTCTTTCTTTCCAAAGCCTCCAAGCTCATACATCTCTGAACATTTAAAGAGAGTCTTTTTTCACTGTTGGCAAATGGTTGTAATGGACTTGCAGTTGTTGGACATGATGTTGTTAGCATGAAATTCTTTTTTACACTTGAATCACTCTGTTCAGTGGTTCTTTATACTGTGTGTCCAGGCACTCCTTTGCCCTGCTTGTGCAAGATTGAGCTGCACGCAAGACTAGCCCTGATATCTCAGTATTTTCATCAACAGGTTTATGTTTCTGCAAGGTTTCGGGGTCTGAGTCTGTTCAGGGAACCTGCAGCTTGCAAAACGCTTTGGAGTCTGTGTTTCAGGTTGCAGCTTTCTTGATGCAGGGTCCAAGCTTAGGTCCATTTAATATTTTTGGTACTGGGGCTTTATGCCACAGACAACTTTACTCTGTGGCTGGGATGCATTAGAAGTCACACATCATGCAACTGATGAGGTTTTTTGTTTTACCTTCAGCACAGCGATGCAGTCCATGACCTGCTCCTAGACTTCATCACGTGGGTTGGCATCCTGCTTTCACTGGTCTGCCTCCTGATCTGCATCTTCACCTTCTGCTTCTTCCGTGGGCTGCAGAGCGACCGCAACACTATTCACAAGAACTTGTGCATCAGCCTCTTTGTGGCAGAGCTCCTCTTCCTCATCGGCATCAACCGGACTGACCAGCCGGTAAGGGGCAAAGCACTTTCTGCTTCTGTCACAGGCTCTTGACTCAGCGCATCTGCAATGTTTGACCAGTGAGAAACATTCTGGCACTGTCTACTTTCCATGCACAAGTCCTCACACGGCTGGGCACCCAGCTAATAGCTGGGACTCACATGCTGATGCCTGCTGATTTCAGGGGCTGTACGTGTGTTGCTTGTCAATAATGTGTGTGTTTGTTTAATGAGCAGGTTGTAAAAATGAACTTATACCATGTACGTCTTCATGTGTTTATTTATCTGATTGTGTATGTGCCTACCTTTGTATCTTTTAATATAATTTATATATGCAAATATGTGTCTATTTTAAAACAATTCACACGTGTTTTCCAAGTGAAAAAAGGTTCTTCCTTTGGAGACAGAAGATAACAACACCTTCATTTTTATTAAGCCTCCAAGTAAGAGCACTCCTGACTGTTGCATTAATTAATCATGGTACAAACTTCTTCCCTTGCTCTTTTCAATCCTCATGCAGATTGCCTGTGCTGTCTTTGCTGCCCTGCTGCACTTCTTCTTCCTGGCAGCTTTCACCTGGATGTTCCTGGAAGGGGTGCAGCTCTACATCATGCTGGTGGAGGTTTTTGAGAGCGAGCACTCCCGGAGGAAGTATTTCTATTTGGTGGGGTATGGCATGCCTGCGCTGATTGTGGCCGTGTCGGCAGCGGTGGACTACCGGAGCTACGGCACAGACAAAGTGTGAGTGACCTTGGCATTGCTTGGACCTGCTCAAGAGAGATGGGAGTGGGGGCAGCAAATGGATGTGAGGAGCCCAGAGGGTTTGTTCAGGCAGAGCTCAGCCAGGAGGCATGCCTTGTCTTGTGTCTATGTTTCTTGCAGGACACATTCCCCACTATGAAATTATTTGCAAAAGTGTTTTCTAGGGAAGTCAGTCAAGGAAAATTTTGTCACATCATTGCATAACATCAGCAGAGGTGACTGTCTTGAGTCTCAGTTTGGTACTATATTAGCAATAGCCTCCCTCTCTAACCAAAGAGTATTTCTTATTTGGATGCAGATACTGCTTTCTTCCTCTTTTTTAAAAAAAAAACGTTCTATGAAATTAACAGAGCCTGCAGGCAAAATAGGTGGTGTCTGTGGAGTACATCAGGCTCTTTACAAATCAAAACAGCTATATCATTTATCATTATGAATATTCTTAAGTGTTTTCAACATTGCTGAAGCTGGTATGAAAGCATAAGTTAGATTATCATGCAACACTGTGTAATAGAAAACAAAACCATCTAATGGAGCCTTTGATTCTCTTTGTCATTTTGCTACAATAGGATTAACAATGTGTTTTTATTGACCTTTTTTTTTTTTCTTCCCTTGTCAGTCGGCCTTTCCAGTCTCCCTTTAACTGAGTTAAGGGCTCAATATGAAGGTATATATAGCAATGAGCCAGTTGTGGTTCTGAAGCTCTTTTTTAGCATAGATTGGGTCAGGCCATGGTAGCATTTGATCTTCTCCTAGGTTCAACTGCGGATTTTTTGCCTGAAACCTTATTAGGCTATATGAACCTTTATTTCTTGAAAAAGCGGATCTGCAGAGCAGTGGAGCTGCTCATGATCCATTACCATGCCAGCAGGCAGGCTTGGATCCCAGATGGATATTTGTGTTGTGTTCCTCCCATGAGTAGGAGAGCAGCGACCTGAATTTGTATGAATGTCATGCATTGGGGAAAGGAAAGGAAATGGCCCACACAAATAAGGGTGGGAGGGTGTAAGATTTAAGGATCTCTACCAGCTTATCCAAAGTAGTTTGACTGACTTTTACCGGCCTAGAGGGCAAAGAATAAGTAACACAACAGCTGATTGCCATTTTTGAAGATTTTCCATCAGTTGCCACCAGCTTCCTGCCCCAACAAGCTCTTCCATTCACTCCCCCTATTGAGCATTATATAAGCACTTATTGAATCAGGTATGGAAACTGTTTGCCTTGTACCTTTAGACAAATTTATTTTAATGGTGGTGTTTCTATGGAGGACATAGCACTTCACAGTGACCTACATCGGACACCTTGAGCCTCATATTCCAGCTGTCTGAAAAGTCAGTTCCTGCATATCTGCCATTGCTGGAGCACTGTCCTAACCTGTCCAGTTGGCAGTGTAGTATTTTGTGGCTACTTTCTACACTGTTTACCCTTTGGCTTTTGCAACTAGACCTTGGGTGCACAAATGTTTCCATAGCATGGAACACACAGGCAGAAAGTTTGGCTGAAATGCACTGAAGGCGAACACTACGCTATCTTGGCATTGAAGAGGCAGCAGTCCTGTGTGTGTGCCAATAAAATATGTCTCCCTCCCCACAGCACAAAGTGGTATTTTTAATGATTAAACATTTATATATAATATTTTGCAAATAAATATTTACAGAGATTTGCTAATCTAAAATATTTATTTATAATTTTTAATTCCAGAATGCACAATTTTATCACGTTCTCGTAGAGGAAAATAAAAACCATACAATATGTTTTGTATAACCATCGTGCTCCATCTGGTTGATGGATGATGATGTATTTTTCAGTATAATGTTATTAGAAGGGTAGAACTGATTAGAATTTGTAGTGAACTATACGCCAGGCATACATAATTTGATTTCAAGAAGTTGCTTGGTTTTGCCAGGTTTTGTAAAACATCCTCTGGAATATATTACTTGCCTCCCTCCATTATTCACTGCATTTGTTTAAGCAGGACTTACGGAGCTGTTCATGTTATTTGTTTTTTGCCTGGCATTTGGTGCCACCATTCATACATCTCAGAATGATTTGCTTAAACACACAGTGTAGGGTTTTCTTGATTTCATTTTCCTTTCTAAATCCAACCCTCCTGTAACCCATGCCCAGATTACATAGCCAGGAACAGGCACTTGTTCCTCCCTCTGTTGCTTTACTTACCCCTGGGTGCTTGAAGTGTCCTGTGTCCTAGTGTTCATACTGGCATTTTGTAGTAGCTGCTCCATAAAGATGCTGTTATACATATAATTATTTCAAGGATAGGGATTGATCCTTTTCCTACTTTTTTTTTTTTTTTAGAACAGTTCAAACCCCTTATATTAGAAGACTAATTTGCTTTTATGACTAAACAGCAGCATAGTGATTCCTTTAAAAGATCATCCCATTCAGGCTAGCTCAGCTGTGTTTCATCCTTTTCGTCAGATAAATCAGAAATGTTGCATCTCACCTTATTCTGATTGTAACCTCTAAAGTAAAGATCAAAAGCAGGAAGCTCCACTGCTGACAGTGTGGTCCCCCCCACATTGCCAAAGAGCTTCTGGCAAGGCTGTCATGAACTTCAAAGTGACTATTTCTTACAGGCCGTATCTTCAGCTGCTGGGTCTTAAATGGCCACAGATCAAGTTTTGCTGCAAAAAAGAAGATACTGGGATTGCACAAAAAAAAAAAGAATTTAAAAAAATACATCATTTGCCTTATCCTGTGTGTTAACCAAATCCAGCCATCTCCTCAACCGATATGATGTCAAGGGTCTTGGTGGGCAATGCTACAAAATGCAAGGAAAATAGTATGGAAAATAGTATTTGCATTTGTAGTTAGTGTTTGAAAATAACTTGCATCTAAAATTTGGTGAAAGCTCAATTATGGCTGTAGCAGTCTTTGAGAGGACTCATGTTAGAAGCAGGCCATCCCAAATAGGCAGCAAGAAGCTATTCCACATTTCCATACTTTCCTGGGTTTCATATCAAAGTCTCTTACATATTGCAGAGGAAAGCAGCTATGCTTTGAGTGGTTCAATATATTTTAGAAAACGCATTTGTAGGTATATTCATCCACTGGTGATCAAATCCATCATGGCAGAGATCTCTCTTTTGTTCCTCCCCCCTTCTTCCCCCCTTTTGGAATGCTATAAAGAAGGATATACACGGTAAACAATCCAGCTGTCAGAAAGCAAAATGAAAGTTCTGTGTATGTACACAGCCTCCGAGTCCATCAGCCAGGTGCAGACATTTCATGCATGTAAATGCTGCTCAGAAAATAGCTTCTAACAATGTGGTCTGTCTTGAGTGGCTCCACTGAACTTGTTTTATTTGCAGTGCTGCTGCCAGTATTTGGAGGAGGAAGTGTGAGCTATGTGGATGCTGAACTCCATTAAGCAGAACCCATACTGCACCCTTGAAAGGCATGTCTGGTGCATACACATCCCATTACTGCACCCTGACAAGGAGGCTGTACAGCCACATGAAACAAACCACTGAGCTCCCATGAACAACATGATATGTTTAGGGCTCTTCAAATTTTATGGTCCAGTGGCAGCTAATGATTGTTTATTGGTTATATTTAATGCACACCAGGGATAGTTTGGTATTTGATTTCTCTTCATGCAGAAAATAGAGTAAACTCTTTGTAGTCTTTATTCTTTGGGCAAAGCTTTAGGTGAATATTGCAAGTTGCCACTGTGGAAAAGGAGAAACTGAAGAAGTAAAGGAGAGCAGTGCCACAGAACTTGTCACAAGAACTGAATGCATTGGGGTGACTCCTAGAAGAAGCAAAGGCGTTTTGAGCAGTATTCACTGCATACGCACATTTCCTGATAATCCTTTGCCTTGCACTGAGCCCTGAAGGAGCTCGTTTGCTTAATGGCAGCGCAGCCTAAACTTGTAATGTGGCAAGTCCATGCTCACAGCGCAGCTGTGCGTGGAGGGTCACAAGTAACTCAGCAGCCCAAGATTAGCAACTCTGGGAAGTGAGTTGCCTGATTGCTTCCTTGTTTTGAGGAGCTCATTTATGCAGCTCATTGTGCGTGTGGGTTTTTGTCTTCTAAGGCAAGAAAAGCTCAGTGTGGTACTTGTCTGATTAGCAATTTACAGCTCCACAATGCAATTGGCGGGATGCCTGTGTTTTGATGTTTTGGTCTTAATTTGCATTTTTAATGAGGTATGACTTAAACAGGTTCAAAGTTTCATCTCTTCCTGATGACCACTAAAAACCCCAGCTTTTTTTTTAAGTCCCCCAAGACTGGCACGGTTTCATAGAAAGGTGAATTTTCTATTCAAACAAGTAAAAAAATGACATCCTTCCTCTGCTGTTTCTCATCCACAGCATCCATCTCTTGTCATTCAGTTGTTTTCTACAATTGAAGAGACTGATATTTTAGGGGAGTGGAGTGGAAAATTTCATTCTTTTCGCTATCTGGAGAAGGAATCAGTTGCTTTGCTCTTCTTTGTTGTGCCTAGTACAGCTTTTTGCTCATTCTATATTTCAGCTTTCTCTGGTTTTCCCCATGTCTCAATCTATATGCATTCAAAACCAGCTGCACCAGATGTGACTGTAGGGTGGTCAGTGTGCTTCAAGAAGTAAATGTGTTTCCCCTTCCCCATTCTAAGAGCCAGGTCACTTCTTATGCTGAAGGAAAACAAAGTTGATGACAACTAAAATACAGTGTTCCCAACTCCTAGGCAGCAGGGGCTGGAGGTTATTTTGAATATTAAACTGTAAAAAAAAAAAAATTAAAAATATTTTCATTTGAAAAAATAAAACCTCCACAACCCTCTGAGTCCTCTCCCACACACCAGCACTCATTATCAGTAGAAAAAAGTGATGGGGCTGCGCATTCTGTGATTTATATGCAGCAGCTGAGGCATAAGCACTAGTTACTCATTTTTCTTGAGGGGGGTGGGGTAGGTATAAAGTCTGAAATGCTATGTAAATGTGTGAGCTGCTGCTATGCTTGTTTAGGAAAGGAGGGGCACTTTTTACAGGGACTTCATTATCCTTGAAACATCTATTCCTCTGTCAAATGTAGTTGCAATTGGGAGACATTTCAGATGTTATTATGGGTGATACACAGATATCATGATCACATAAACCTTTTTCTATAGGGAATCAGTCTCAAGTAGTTTCGAGTCACTCATGTTGTTCCTTTACCAGCTGCATCTAAATCACCTTGAACTTCAGCAGCCACAGAGGAAACGAGATTTTGCAGCAATCGCTCTGAAAGCCTCTGTTTGCCTCCTGCATTAAGATTTTGATGCTATCACATGAAGATTCTGGATGAACAGCTGCAGAGGCAGTTCAGGAATGACAGTCACGGAAGTGACAGTATTTTAATTTGTGACAAATAGCGTTATGAGTGTGTGTATATATATCAATACATCTCCAACACTGATGAGACCTGAAATTTGTATGGTCAAGGAGGGAAGTGAGAATTTTTCACTGCATATTTGAATTTATTCATATTTTGGCTTTTCCCAGGCACAGAGGTTCAGGGCATGTTTTTTTTCTCCTGTCATGCATCTCCTGCTGATCATCTCCCATGGGGCTGCTGGCGCAGACCTTTCTGCCTGTTGCAAAGTCCATTGGAAAGGAAAAAACATTAGGCACATACACTAGAGCTGTCATTTGTGAGAACTGCTATCTCCACTACCATGATAAATTCATATATACAGTTCCTGTCACTTGCCTAATCATGAAATTGCATCAGATGTTTAGTATGAGTGGTTTTATGCTTTGTCAGTCCTTTGTGTATAAACAGAACTGTGATTTGCAGCATTGCAAAGACGACAAGATATTATTATTTTAAACATCATGTGAAACTTTCTTGGAATTTACATTCGTCTGTCTTGTACCGAGTCACTTCCATTTTATCTTCCTGTCGCCTGGAATGAACTAGGAATGGAAATGTAATTTCCCAGGGGCCTTAAAAAATGTGGGGAGTATTAAATGCAGTTGAAATTAAGCGATTAATAATTTAGTTTTAGGCCATGAATCAACTTCTTGTGATAGCGCAGACCATATGTAACCCTGGAAACATTAGTGGAAACAAAACACTCGGGAGGTTCAGGGAAATAAAACACTTTAAAGGAGAAGTTGCTGAACCTAATTAAACCTCAGCCTTCTGTTATCCAATTCATGCTTCCCATTTGCACCAAAGTTTCTCTGATGTACTTGCTGGAGAAATGTCATCTTGCTTGACAGCTGACAGACAGCTTGCATTGCATCAGAGATGGAGAGGAAAGAGGAGCAGAAAGCAAAGAAGACACTCTGTGGATGTTCATCAGACCCCTTCCTTAAAAAAAGCCACAGTCTAAGGAGTTTTTCCAACAGATGCAGAAAGCCTTAGCAAATAGGCCTTGTGCCATTTTCTCCCTGCTTCCTCTAGAGGTAATTATCTTACTCCATCAATAGCGCTGTCAGAAATTGGGCACATAATTCAGCATTTAAATGAACAAGCAATGTAATATTTCCTGTCTCCCACCAGCGTGTTTTGCAGCTCACATTCTTCTCTGTCATTCGCTCACTCTTGATGTATGTCCTGGGTGCAGTCCTTGAATGCCTTCTTTCCCCTGTGTTTCATTACAGATGTTGGCTCCGACTTGACACCTACTTCATTTGGAGCTTTATAGGACCGGCGACCTTGATAATTATGGTAAGAACTCCTAATTAACTACTCTATCTCTCAGGTCAAGAAATAAAACTTTTGCTGTCCCTTTTCCCTTTATCTTTAATTTACACAGATTAATTTCAGGAAGCCATGTTCTTCTTTGACCCCACCTGGCATAGCAATTAGACCCTCATTATGAGAGGCTCTTGGCCTTGGAAAATACTTGATCAAAATGGACCAGGGAGCTTCAGAACGGGCACTTGCAGAGTTTGGTTTCTACCACTGGACATTTAGAAGTTCCAAACTGTTTTGATACCACTCACTGCTTACAACCTTCTTTGAATTCCAGAGTGAAGTTTTGCATTGATAATGAAAAGAAAAAGAAAAGAGAAATCTGGGGGTGGGGGAGGGGGGATGAGAGAAAGTCCAAACTGGAAAATAAGTTTGATAAAGGTTTTTCCTAACCAGCAGAAGTTGAAACTTCATGTTTAGCACATTGCCAGCATATCAGCTAACACAGCAACAAGGTAGAGAACCCAACTTTAGAGACAGCTGGAGTTTTCTTATACTTTAATCGCCACAATATGGCTTAAATAAACCATCCTTTGTTTTGACTAGACTACAGTTTGGCTAGCACAGAAAACCAGGCACTCTCACTTCAATGCAGACATTGTCTCTGCTTCTTCTGCTTCTCCTGCAATTTGGGAGCCATTTCAACAGTCTTCCACATCAGGAAGGGAGCCATGCCACGAACTACAACTCTTGGGGTTTTTTTTCCCTTAAGCAATTCATTTATAAAGAGATATCTTCCCTTTTTGATTATGTCTCAAATCCTAGACAGGGCTTTTGGTAAACTCCTTTCCAGGAATTGGCTGCCTTGTGAACACCGAGGCATGGAAACACCATCCCATCTTTTACAGAACCAATCAAACTCTTTTCTTCTTTTTATTTTTCAACTTTGCATTGTGCTAAGCATCAGGTGTGATTTCCCTGCCCATCTGCCCCCTTGCAATGTGTTTAAAAGGTGAATTCACAGGAAAAGATGCTTTTATGCTTCATTTCAATGGGGCTGGCTAAGTAAGATGCTTGGAGTGATGTTTAACGACTGTACACCTCTCAGACACAGGCAAGCCCTCACAGCAAGTATTTTTAATTTTCCATAATGCTGTTTGAAGCATTACAGTTGAGATTGGAAGCAGCCTTGGATCAGCAGTGCCACAGCTCCGGCAAGGCTGTGGCATCACCAGTCCTGTAATCTACAGGTCTAGTCACCTTATAGAATGCTTAGAAATTTTCTGTGATTCAGTCACTATAAAGCTGTACTGTGAGCTAATTTCCTACAGTAACCCATGTGTTACAGAGAAGGAGCCGACTTTCTCCCCATCATTTTGTGTCATGTCACATAATCCTTTTTTTTTTTTTTTTTCTTCCCCCTCCATTGCAGCTTAATGTCATCTTCCTTGGGATTGCTCTCTATAAGATGTTTCATCATACTGCCATACTGAAACCTGAATCTGGATGTCTTGACAATATCAAGTAAGTGGTTTTTATCTGCCTGTTTCTGTCTTTTGCTGTTTATTCCCTCATTCCTCTGAGGAGCGAAACAGGGGAACCAGCTCTGCCAGCAGCAGTGCTAACCAGGGATAATACCTTGGGCTACGGCACTGCAGAGTGGTTGCTAAAAGATACCAAGTGGCTGATGATGAAGCACTATACTGGGATTTGGCTGCCATTGTTGGCGTTTTCCATTCAATGTTGCATGAAGGAAGCAAAGCTACATTTTCTGTCCTTGAAGCAGGTAACCTTCTAGTCTATGTAAAGGAAATTGTGCCAAATAATTACCAGCTAATTATTGCACTCTCTACAGGGAAGGTGTTGAAAGTGTTGATTATTACTACTTCTGTGTGCTCTGAGGGTGGCTGCCTTCCTTGTTTGCTGTTTGTTTTGGCCCCTGACAGATTCCATAACCAAATTCTCCCCCAGAGTCTGACTGCTTTCAGCAAAGTTACGGAGGATTTACCTGGGGGTGCCCACATCAGCGGGTGGATGTGCTTGCCAGCCAAAGCATGCTTTGTTTGCCCTTGCACTGGGTTAACATCTGAGCCTGGGCATCTTACTGTACAGCAAGCTGCTTCATTATATTGCTAGAGTATTAGTCTCTGTCAGTGCCTGTTTATTCAACTACCTCTGGCTTTAATTACTCTCTTCAAAAACACAAGCGAGATTTCAGGTGCAGCGCATGATAAGATTAGGAGCCTGCTAATTAATAAAACCATCTAATGAGCTTTAGGAGGAGGAAATTGTTGGGAGTCAGCGCTTTACTGCTCACCCAGGAAAGGAGATTGTGGTGCAACGCGGCTTGAAGTGGGTTCTCCTCTCTCTTTCATGGTAGGAAAGGGAGAAGAGGCATAAGGGGAGCTCATTAGAAGATGTCTGAATTGCACAGTTGCAAGGCAGCTCTCAGCAAGGCTGTTGTTCTTACTGCTGAGCTGCTCTTGCAGATACGGCTTTAATTTA
This sequence comes from Donacobius atricapilla, assembly GCA_013397315.1. Taxonomy (NCBI): domain Eukaryota; kingdom Metazoa; phylum Chordata; class Aves; order Passeriformes; family Mimidae; genus Donacobius; species Donacobius atricapilla. The sequence goes on from WBMY01016587.1 coordinate 1,193,872, forward strand.
AACCAGGTCAGGGCCAGCTCGAAAACTTTCTCAGCAGGCACAGCTTGCAGTGCCGTTGGTGTGCCATGACCTGGCATGGTCCCTTAGGCGAAGTTTTAGTTTCTTAAGTGCAGCTTCTCTCTCAGGGGTTGGGAGGAACGGGAACTGGAGTCTGCACAAATGCAGGAGACTGCAGTGAGCTCAGAAGCCCTCAGAGCCCTCGTTTGCACAGGTTGTGGGGAGTCTGCTCTGCAGGGAGCCTCGATTTCCCCTGCCATCGCTCCGCTATAAAATGAAATTAGAGGAGCAATCCCTCCTGGATGTCCAGGATTGATCCCAGAAAGATAGTCTGTCACTTGGTCCTGGATGAGGCATTAAAGGCATGGTACATTTAATAACATTTATTAATATGGTTACTTGTCATGCATTAGTGCTATGGGATTGCTCACTGAGAACAGTCTCTCTAAGGTTACCCACACAAAATATCTTACAGTATGACATTTAAAGTGAAAATGGGGTAGAAAAAAAATAAAACCCTTATAATTAAAGCAGAAATAATAAATGCCTAGTGCATAATCTTCTTGAGCTAATCTCTAGTATCTTTGTTTAAAATGCCAGGAATTTATACAACCAGTTGCATCAATTATAATGTCATTGTAAAATATTTTATAGGTTTTTTGGCAGATGAGTGTCTATTCCTGATTTGACTTCATTAAAATGTTTTGAAAACACAAGCAATAAAAATACTTTTAAGTATGTTGCTGATACTCTTCCAAATGTGTTGCTTCATTACAAATTACTTTTTATGCTTGAGAAAATAAGAGCAACATAACATAGACTCGGGAAGATGCCAGGCTCACCCTAGGAAGTTTATCAAACCAAGCATTTCAGAACAGAGTTGATGGTAATCTGAATACCTAAGCAGGACATCATTAAGTCTCTAAGTTCAAGATATGTGTTGCCTCAGTGTTGGATGTGCTTGAGTTAGGAGGAAGTGCAGATTTGTAACAGAGAGGGGAATTTACCTTGGAGGGAGGTTTCCTTGGGAAGCAAGGGGCTTGCAATCTCTAGAAAATTTTTCAGTAAGATCGTAGTTGTCTTCTAGATACAATCATAGTCTTGTTGCAGGTAAGATCATGGTCTTCCTGCACAGTCGTTGGCTCTAAGTTAGATGCAAAATGTGGATGTGTTACAGCAGCTCTGGAATAAAAAGCCACAGAACATGTTACTTCACAGGGGACGACAAAGATCCTGTCTGAGCTTCTCTCCATGGGTCTACAGGGTTAGTAAAATGGCGCCCAGGTACCAAAGCCCTGCATCTTGTTGTATCAGTTTATATTTAATAAAACAAACCAAACCAAGGACCTGTATTGGAGGGCCCCTTGCTGCCATCTGCATGTGACAGCTTTACAGCACATGGAGAGCTGAATGGGAGTTTGTTCTCCCAGCTCATTTCCTAGCATTACTCTGTGTTAGGCTGTGGTGAAGCTCTTGCAACATAAATCCTGAGCCTGTTTAACAACAGCAAAATACTTGATTCCCTATGGCAACGTAAAAATAAAAGCCATAAAATATTTTAATAGGCTGTTAATAAGCGCCCCTGCAATCTGGTCCTTGCCTATGTCACTTTAAAGGTTAGAAATACATTATGAAGTATAGAAAATAGAGAGCCAAATAACTCCACTTAAATTAATGAACTTGATAAGGGATCAGGTGTCACCTGGGATACCTTTAATTACTGCATCAACAGAAAAGCTATTCAAAGGGCAGTGCCTGAACCAGATGTTGTGTGGCTGATAGATTTGTAGGCACTGTGCAAAGTTGTAAAAATAAACTTCCCTAACCTTCAGGAACAGTCCCTGGATTATTGTGCCAGTATGGGAGATTCTGACATTCCTGTGGTGGGGCGCTGGTTACCCAGGGGTTACCCAGCAAGAGATTAGATGAATACAGAGCTGGTTTATTTTTGTCCTTGTTAACTTTTCTGGCTTAGCCCAGCACTTTCAAGAGGGAAATAGGGTAACCACACATCTGTGTCCTTCCCCGTGCCAGTGGCATCCTCCCTGCTACAGGTTGGTACTGAGCCGATTCAGTGGGTTGTGCCCACTGATACAGCAAGATTCTTGCTCTAGTCCTGCTTTTGAGGCGTGTAGCCAGAAAAAGATGGGAGCCTGTGTGTGTAGAACATGTTCACAGCTGCAAGAGTTTCTGTGCCTGCCACTGATGCCAGGAAGACATTGGCTTCAATTTCAAAAGACGTACCATCCCCAAAAGTAGCATGCTTTTACCTAGGCCCTTATGAAAAAGTTTTGTTTGATGTCTTCCTTCAGTATATTTACACAGAAATTTTAAGCATTCATTTAGAATGGGGATCTCTTCTGCCCTTTAAAGATCTCTTTAGTATGAAGTGGCACAGATAATGCCCAAACAGCTGCCTCCTGGGTGGTGTATATAGCTTCTCACCATGCCTCCCCAGACACAGGCTGGGAGGGGATTTTCCTTCCCAGCCTTTTACAATGGCTTTTTGTGGATGCTTGAAGTCCACTGTGGCTATTGCTCTTTCATCTGTGTGCAGCTTGTTGGCAAAGATGATGGGCAACAGAGATGGGCAGAGAGGAGCGTTGTTTAGTCCTTAGTTCTGCCCACATCACACATATCTCATTCCTGGCCCATCTGAGGCTAAAAGTGGAATGCAAAGGGTGCACAAGAAGGCTCTTGAGCACAAACTAATTTGCTGTCAACAAATGCACCCAGGAAGGTGTTGTTTGGGAAGATTGATTCCCCCAGCCCTTATGAGCTTGCAGGGAAGGCACATCCTTCAAGCCAGGGACTACATAAGCTTTTTGGATGGCAAAAGCCTGCTGTGCTGCTTGCACCTGTAGCCTGTGAGGTGGAGACTGTAGGCATATCAGCACAGTATTGATGCACTCTTGCTAGCAGATGGCTCCTCATGAGGATGTGTTACCAGCTGGAATTCTTTAGAGCAGCTGTGAGGCTGTTTTACCGGAGGTTGCTGCTGTGTGGAGTGATTTCTGGAGCCAGGCAGCTCAGAGTCTCTCCTTCGTGCTTTTCCATTGTGCCAGGAAGATGTTAGATGTGCAAAATGTCTCAGACTGTCGCAGACAAGACTACACTGAATCTTTTTCATATTCATATTCCTGTAGGAAGCCTTATGCAGCAATGGAAAATACATTATACGTGAATAGTCCAGCACTGTTCTTCGGTTTCCTATCCATCAGCTCCTTTCCAGGTGGTCAGGCATGTACTGTGGCAGCTTGCACACCAGGTTTCCATCCTACCCATGCCAGATGCTGCAGCACAACAAACCGTCCACGTTTCCAGATGCTTAACCACCATTCTCTGTGCAAAACCGGGTTTCAGACAGAGCCCCTCTTCAAGTGCCTTTGCACTGCGTGGCAGTGCAGTGCTTGTTCTGCGGTCATGTAAATACTGCTCATTCAAATCATCGTGGTTATAGTGAAGGGAAACAGAGAGGAACTACACTGATGGTAATCCAGATGTGCTCTTGAGGATATCTATCTGAGCTCTTGTCTTTGCTGCAGGCTCTCATTGTGCACTGTGTGGGGCTCATTAGTTAACAACATGGAAAACTGCTGGAAAATTGGGAGAGGAGAACAGTCATTTAGCTGACAAAAGGCCAGTTCTACTAGCAGATTAAGAGAGTGCATCAATGGGGGGACCAAGCAGCTGCTACACCTGAAATTACAGTGGTCGTTTCCAAATGGCTGGAGGGCAGAGGATCTCTCTCAGCAGAGGCTATCATTTTCCTTAAAGACTTAACCTTTCCTTTGAAGTTTCTGTGGGCATCCATCCCTTCTCTCCCTGGTGCTGCCTGGCTGTGGTTGAGTCTGTTAGTGTTTTCCCCAAGTCAGACCAGACTTCCTGACATTTTTCTGTGCCGCAGTATGTGGCAATGAGATTTTATTTTGTTTGCCTTGGAAGAGCAACAGGGCAGCTGTAGCTGCCAAGAGCAGTTACAGACCCACGAGAAAGAAGGCAAGAGGCAAAGGGCTTTGCCAGTTTGTTTCTCTTTTTGTCCCATTTTATTGTGTTATTGTTTTAGTCAGGGTATAGCTTGGGTTGTGCTGTAGACCAGCTGGATACTCTTTAGAAAGCACAACATGTGAGGACCCCTTCAAAGAGGAGTGTATGAGGCTGTAGTCTGGCATTTGTTGGCAAAACTCATTTAGTGCAGTAGAAACTCGCCCAAAAGTCGTCCTGGAAATTTAATTTTCTTTCTTTCGGACAGGGAGGCCCAGGGTCTTAGCTGGGAGCATCTTTTGTTGCTAAAGAGGCACTGTTAATTAGGGACCTTGAGATAGTTTAATCCTGGCATTAATCGCTGTAGTTCTGCTGCAGTTCTTTTCCTCTTGTGGAAACCTGCTCCCATCCCATCTTCCACAATGAAAGAATAAGCACTATATCAAAAACATGAAATTCCATAGAAAAACATGTGTTTATTCTGAGCACACAGGAAATAATGTTTTTAGGCATTGTGACTGGATTCACAAGAACACATGCTAAAATCTCATTATTGGGAATAAAGCAGAAACGTCCTGCATTGCAGCCTTCAAAAATCAATCCTCAAATGACCAAAAGGAGCCGTTCTCATTTTGCTGGCTGCCATAGAAGTTTCAAATGGTCCACAGCTAAAGGCACACAGCCCTGATGTAATGACTAAACAAAAATGTATATGTTCTCTCAAGTTTCTGAGTGGAAACAAAACTCACACCATACTCCTCTATTTTATTTTTTTTTCCATGGAAGTCTGCTGCTCAAAGACTTGCAAGAAATAAATCTAAGAATGCACAACTTAACAGCCAAAAGTAGGAGCCAAATGTAAAGATTTAACCTGGATTATTACTATATAAAACCTTGCGAAGCCCAGTCTGGGCTCTTTCAGGGAGTCTGGCCCAGGTTGTGGGAGGTGAAGGATGGGGAGCACCAGGCATAAAACTGAGAAACCCGTTTTGAAGATACGCATCTTTCAAAACTGTTGCCATAGCCCGCTCTCCCCATATGTTGTATGGGTGTAAGTGATTATCTGCTCATTTTCGTGCTTCAACATACGTATTTTATTTAAAGAGACATGACTAATCCCAGCCCCCAGATTAGCTTGTTGTTTCAGTCCTATGGGTTTGCTTAAGTCATAAAAAAAATCCTGAGTTAGGTAGAAAATTGAAAACAAAGGTTAAATAGAACTTCCAAAAATCATCTGCAGAAATGTTTAGATTAAATCCTTGATTCAACACAGCGGTATTGTGCTGGCAGGAACAGAGGTTTACCAGTCTACTTTTATTTACTCAGCTGATTGAAATGCAGAAAAAAGTAAACATCCTGGGTTTGGTGCAGTGGGGAATGAGTTAGACTTTTGAAAATGCAAGATTTTTTTATTTTCTCCTTTGATATGAAGAGCTTACATTACCACTGAAGAACAATGATTTATAGCAGGTATGCTTTTAGTAATGGAAGATTAATTTGTGCTTTGTTCTAGCCATTTTAGATACAAAACAAAATGGGAGACAATAAAGATTATTCCAGCTTTTTCTATGGAGCTTTAAGATCCTCTGTTGGTTTCCAGATCCCCCCTGTTTAATCATAAAATGCTACAACCTGGAAATAGTTTGTGATGACAAAGGGTCTGGAACTGAATATTGCATTGGGTTCACCCAGGGGACTGGACTTGCAGAACAGCAGCACTTTAATCTTCATTACCTCTGGGTTTGTGGTTGCTTGGGAGTGCAGAGGGAGGACGCGGTACAATGAGGGTGTCCAACTCTTGGAAGCTTGCCCAGCACAGCATCTAGGTGTGAAAGGTCCGTTCCTTTATCTTTAGAGTTCTCAGATTTGTGGAGTAAGGGCTGAGTCTGGCAACATGAACACTCCCTGTTAGGAGCAGCAGGCATGGAGAGGAAGTTTGCATGCACCCATGTCCTGACTGGACATTACCTGTAACCTAAATAAAACAACAGTGCCTGTACAGAGTGAGCTCTCTTTAAAGATTTTCATACAGCCCTACTAACAAAATAGAAAGATGAACTGAGTGGGCTGTTCAGGAAGAGGGTGTTGAAAAAATCTCTCCTTCCCACCCAGCTGTGCTATATGCAGCATGTTTGGATTCCTCTGACTTTTGGGGCAGCAGGCTCAGAGCACAGCAGCTCCAGGGATGACTTCTGGAAAGGAATCATCCATGGATTCCTGTTCCAGGAGAGAATATTCTGATCCTAATGAACCAAAAGGGCCCCCAAGCCAGTGTTTGGGTCTGGATAAACTTAGATGAGAATTGTGTTTAAACAGCGCTTGGGACATGCAGAGAGCACATTCTCTGTCACCAAAAATCTTAACAGGAGTGTTTTGCAAGTATAACCAAATGATCTGGGCATTTTGGAAAATTAGGAATAGCTTTTCTCTCATTTGGAAAATCTCCCCCTCCACAAAGTTTAGATATTAAACATGGAGTACTGAGCTGGGCATTAGAAACTTCTTCCCTCATTTTTATTGTCCTAGAGCTCTGGCCATGGTCTGTGTTTCATATGGCCTTTAGAAAGAGTACCATATCTTCACAGGCTGATGGTCATAGAATCACAGATTTATAGAATATCATGAAGATCTCTGAAGTTCAGGTCCTGGTTCTGCACAGGAGAACACCCAAAAGACATTCTCCAAAGGCTTCTTGAGCTCAGTTGGTGCTGACCACTTCCCCTGGGGAGCCTGTTCGAATGCCCAAACACCCTCTGGATAAAAAACCTTTTTCTGATATCCAATCTAAACCTCCCCTGACACAATTTCTGGCCATTCCCTTGAGTCCTGCCACTGGTCACCACAGAGAAGAGATCAGTGTCTGCCTCTCCTCTTCCCTACCTGAGGAAGCTGGAACTGCAGTTGTGAGGTCTCCCCTCAGCCTCCAATTTATCAGGCTGAACAAGCCAAGAGTTCTCAGATCTCGCTGGGTCCTGTTTAAGAAAGCACCATGCTTTTTAGTCCCCTGGTTAACTCAGTGCTACTCCTCTGTAGCCTTCATCTGCATTCTCTGCATGAACAAACTTGAACAGGCATCCTAAAATAAACCCAGGAAAACCACTCAGAGTTGGCACAAAATGAATTATTTACAAGCTTCCTACCAGGAAAAGGTATGGCACATTTATATTTTGCCCAAGGGCCAAGTTTGCAAGCACCTCAGAGGCAGAAGCCCTGCCAGTGCTGGAAAAACATCTGAGACTGCACTTTTGTCTGTGTGCCTTTTTCCCCCAGAGATGTTGATGACCACATCTGATTTCATTTGCTGCAATCTGCTGCTGTTTGAGGTTTTTCACAGGAGGGTTTGGTTGATATCTGATTGCTTTGGTTTGGGGTTTTGGTTGTTTACCTATGTTTTTGTGGCAGTTGTGTTAATGTTGAATGGTGATTGTAAAGCACTAATCTTCCCACTGACAGGTGTCGTCCTTTCTGAATCTAAAAAAAAAAATCAATCAGTGGTTATTGACTTGAGAGAGTGTCCTGGAAGATATTAAATACCTACAATCTTTCTGTGAACCCATAAATCATGATTATTGTTTTAAAAGGCAATACATTTTAAGCACTTTGTCAGCAAGCCCTGCCTGTGCTATTTGGATAATACAAATGTGTCTAAAGGCTTTGCTGAATCCATATAGTGTGGAAACAATTAGATATGTGGTTACACATCAGTGTGGCTTGAATAATTGTGCCATGCCTTTGCAAAGTTAGGAGGAAGGAAATAAACAGGGTAAGCAATTCTGAGGGTAATTAATTACTTACAGAAAATGAGATGAACTTAACAGAATTGCTCTTTCCAATTGCAATAATTAAGGACAAGTCTGAGAAAGCAGGACATGACTTCCCTGGGTGAGTTGAGTGGAAAGGGATGTTGCTTTCCCTTTGGCAGAGAAGTCCAGCCACTGGTTGCCCCAAACCATAGGCTTAGGCATCACATAGGGCCAAGGAAGGTTTGGCCTCATTTGTCTGAATAATATTTGCAGATCTACTAGTGGAAATCAATAGTGGCTATGGCTTTCGGTGTATATAAAATTACCCTTATGGCAGCTGGTAGAGCTCCAACCTTTACAGTTCTTCAAGGCACGTAAAGACAAGAGTTTTTCCTGCAAATGAAGCTGTGGCAGGTTCACTGACCCCCAAGATGGTTAAAGATGTGTTGAGGAGACTGGCCACCTACTGTCAAAGACAGTGCGAGAGCCAGAAGATGAGACTGGTAAATGATGACTTGGAAGGCTGTATGATGAACACCAGCAGCCTAAGGAAGGAGATTAGGAAGCCGTTTGGCTTCATGCCATCAAGGTGGTAACTTTGTCACAAAATGCAAAGGCAAAATCCTTTAAGCACTCTTTTATTGCTTGCTATTGATTTTTCTTGCCATGAAGATGCTCCTTCACTAATTAACAATGAGCCTGTTTGCTTTATGAGGGGAGTGCTGGACTTTCCAACTCCTTCAATAAATCAATTTTTCTAATCCTTGAAGTTTAAAAAAAAATAAGAAATAGAAAGCAAAACATCCCTACTACTACTGGCAGGCAGTGGGGAGACACAATGGCACACTTTGTGTTTCCCTCCTGCTTGCCTGCAGGAAACATCTGCCTCTCTGCTTTATTTGCATCATGTTAAAAATAATTCCATGGGTTTTTCTCAATGCTTTTGAAGGGGGCACATCATCCATCTGTTTTTATTTGGGTTTCATCGCCTCTAACAGCTACTAAAGGTCCTGTATACTCATTTTGGTGTTTTTCCTTGCTTTTCAGACAGGTATTTTGGGGCCCAAGGCATCAATCCATTTGCTTACTGAGCCTTTTCCTGCTATCATAGAGATGGAGAAATGCTTGGAATTGTCAAAAGAGTGATAAATTAAATTAAGTAAAGTTAAACCACAAAGAGTTGTATAAAATTATAATATATGAAGTCAATTAGTCATGTAGGGTTTTATCAAAGGACTAGGTTTACTCTAAACGTGGCTCAAAACTACACCTTGTTAAATTAAAAAAAAAAAAGCTCTTTTCAAAGAATAAGAAAACCAGCCATTATTCTTTTTAAATGAGAGCTGAATAGCTGCTTTCTAATAACAGGCTTTGTCTGTTCAGCAGCATTTTAGAACCAATCTTCATATGAAGGTAAATTTTTGACTTACTTTTCCTGCTTCAAAAAAAGTAAAAGCTTTAACATTTCACAATATTGCTAATCTAGGCTCACAAAAGTCATTTGCTTCATGTAATATAAGTTGCAGATTGTCTGTAACTGTTTTGGTTTGTCCATGTGTATCCTAGCAATTTGGTCTCCTCATGAAAAAAAGGTATTTCTTGGGGTTTTAAAAGGATAGGCAGTGCAAAAGGGGTTCCTGGGCTTAGGATGAATTGGTTTTGAAATTCCTTAAGCATCTAAACAAGGCTATAAGTAGCTAATTTTAGCAACTTTTTTAAAAAAAGTATTGGTCTGTAAATACCACAGGAATATAGAGGGTAATGTGAACAATCCTTTATCATCACAGAAGGAGAAGGTACTCTGGGAAATTGAAAGACATCTAACTTAAATAAGGTTTTGAAAGAGTTTTACATGATGTGTAATTAACCTTAAGAAGTCTTTGCCCCAAGGTAAAGTCAGGGCTGTTTTAAGATTAGAAAATGAATTAGATATTTTTACAGATTGGTAGACCATCCTCTATCCATCATCTGGGCTGCAAAGAAACACAAGGGAGGTGAGGTAAGATTTCACAGGTTCAATGAATAATGCAGCCACTAAAGATCAGCTTTTTTACCTTCAGGTATTTGAAAGTGAAGCCTCCACCTAAGCCATCATTCGGGTTTCCTCTGCAGTCAGTAGAGGAATGCATTTCTTCAGGGAATGGTGGAGCCCTGCCTACCTTAAATACCTGTTCTTTTATGGGATAAATTCCTCTTTGGGGGTACCAGTCTGACATTAACTGTGGGAGGAGCAGCATCACATAATTTAAATGCAATGGGCTATATGCCTAGCTGCCAGGTATTGGATGAATTTAACCAAATCAGCAGATAGCACTTTAGATCTCAAGCTGTGCTAGGCTAGATTTTCCAACAATTTCTGCTTCAGCTATTACTGAAGCTATTTTACTAGTAGTGAATATAATCTAAGTTTTCCAGTCAGCATCTCCATTTTTCTGGGAACTGAGGCTCTTTCAAGGCTTTTATCTTGTCTAAGTGATGGGGTTTATGTATTGCAGTTAATGACACAGTATTACTGCAGCACTGATAGGTTTCACAGACTTCACCAGGGGTAAAAAACCCCCTAAACATGCTGAAGTAAATTTTGTCAGAAATTGTTGTGAACACAAGAGTTAAGCTTCTTACAACACTTGAGTTGGTAAAATGAAAAGGATTGTATTTCATGAGGGATAAATTCTGCAGCCCCTGTGTGTAGACAATTAAACTGGGAGTTAGGCATCTTTGAGAATTCTCTCTTCTTTAGGCACCTGTTTGCTTTGGACAGTGGGTCCTAGGCACATCCATGTTGGAAATAGGTTAAAAACTGCTTAGGTCCTTTTGGTCATTTTCTCCTGAGCTGCTTTGAAGTGTTAGCCTCAAGCTCAAAGGGAATATGAGTTTACCAGTTTTGCATTTTGTCTGTACAAAGATGAAGTAGAACCTTCAGATGCCTTGAAGAAATGCTGTTACGGGTCACTGAAAAACTTTGTGAGGGTCTGGATAGGAACAGCAACATAAAAAAAAATCTAATTATGTACTTTTTTAATCTAGTGCTGGTTGCTTTTCAGTATAAAGTCTTCACCATAAAACCTGCATGCTTGTGAACACAGTAATAGAAATCCAGGTCCTGCTCCTGCCCACATTGCTGGGCTGACAGCTCCAGATTGTCTCATATCTTCATTTCATTTAATTGCATTGTAGGGGAGCTCCAGGTTGCCAGTATTGACCAAAGGAGGTCTCATTAAGATGGATTGGCCTTGGTTGACAGGGGTAATGAGATGAGCATATTGAGCCATCCTCCATCTCTGGCACCCATGGGGGTTTCTGTGAGGGATCACAGGCTCAGAAGCTCCGAGGCCTGGGAGTTGCTGCACATTGCCTGCCACACAGGCAGGGTTAGGCACACAGCCTGTCCCAGAGGGTCAGGGAGACTCCCCTAGGAAAATGGCTGGACTTATCCCCACAGTGACAGGAGCCGAGAGGTCTGGCTTGGTTTCTTCATCACTGCAGTGAGCTGCTTTTCACCCTTACCTGGAAGAGTCCTTTCTTTGCCCTTCCCCATGAAATGGTAGTAATTAGGTCCACGCCTTGTCGCCCAGGGCTTTAACAGATCCTGATGCCATTACCTCAAGAATTCTGCAGTCTGACTCATAATACGGCAACTTGGGAGTTCCATTTTGGAAAAGTAAAGGGCAATAAAGATACTCCTGTAACATCATCCAGCCCCACAGGCAGAGACTGCTGATGGTGTGGTGAAGTTTTGCCACTTGAACATGTGAAAGCTGCCTGTGGTGGCTATGCTAGGGTTTCAAAACAAGTCTTCTCCAGGGACCGCCGTGACATTTGAAGGCTATTTCAGTCCATTGACACCTGTGGGATGGTAGCCAGGAAGGGTAGCTGCAGCACACAGCTAGCGATGCCTGCTTCTGTGCATTAAGCCAACATTACCAATCATATTTCAACTCCCTGGGACAGCAAGCCAGACTGGCTGGTGTGTTCCAGGCACACCTGATGCCGGTCCACCTTTGGTTTTAGTAATGGCTCGTGGGAGAAGGGAGGGGAACTAGCAGTAAACTCTATTCTCTATGTCATTATATTTCTAATGTTGGTGTTCTTGTCTTTATGTCTATGCATTCTTTAGCTATGAGGATAACAGACCCTTCATCAAGTAAGAATGACCTGAATGGCTGATAAATTTCATTTATCAGTGTGGTCTCATGAACCAGCTGTCAGATCAATATTGAAAAATCATTAAAGCTTCTGTCATTCGCTTTTGAGGCAGAAGAGCAAACTGTGCAGGAAAATGGTCAGGCATACAGCTAAGGTGCAGAGTAAATGTGCTGCATGTGTATTGCCAACCAATTGTCACCTTATTTGCTTTATATTCTTTAATTGGATGTTACTTGAATTCAAGGTGAAAGTTCCCAAGTTAATCCTGTGTAGTACAGACTTGTTCTACCAACAGCAGCCTCTGGTCCACTGTGCTCTGTCACTGGGATTGCTTTATGGTACTATAAATACAGAAGCAAATTTTCAGAAAGGTGCACGGCTGCTATTCCCCACCGTTCCCTTTCTAGTTAATGGGAGTAGTGCAAGCAAATCTGTGTGCATTGGTGCATTGGAGACTCCTTACTCATTGGAGTACCTCCTAATTGTCCCTAATTGTAAACCACTGATTTTCAAATGCACCAAAAACCAGATATTCTTTGTTTCTTTATTGCAATAAAATTCCACTACAGGAAAGAAAAACCATGAAAATGCAGCAGCAAGTCTGTACAACAAAGCAAGAGAAAAACTTCAAGCTGCACAAAAAAAAAAACCCAACAACAAAAAAAAACCAACCCTCAAACCTGTGAAGAAAGCCAAAAATGCCTAGAAATTACATACCTTAGGGCATCTGCGCTCTTTCTCCTGCAACCAAAAAAGTAATGTGCAGTAGCACAAAATAGAAGCAAATCAACTTTGCAGTAGACTTTCAGTTTGTTCTTCTGGTGAAGAGTCCTTTGTGTTCATTCTTTCAGCACCATTCCCATGTTCTCTTTCATCGCTTGGTTCTGTTTTTTTCTGCGGATGCAGGATGGAACTATTCGTAGTAACCTCCATGTCCTCTTTATTGACGGGTCTTGTTTTCTGAGGCACAACACTGTTAATGCGTGCAGCTTGCACTGTTGGGGGTCTTCTAACTCACAGATTCCTTTCCATCACTGAAGGTAGCGTATCTTTACTAAATAACTGTTTCATTCCTGCACACATCTGCAGCCAAAGGCTCTTTAATCAGATTCAAGAATGGGCTGTGCTTCAGAGCAGAATACTTTCCTGATATCCAGGGAATAATTTTTAAAAGACTCTGGAAGTGCAGCAAGCTTTTATCTGGGGATGAGAAAAGAGGAACGAGGAAAAAAAAAAAAAAAAAAAGAAGAGTTTTCCACTTAATTTCTTCCTTGTTTTGATAAAAAAAGAAAACTAGTATTTCTTTCAAAGAAAATTTGTATTTCATTAATTGGTATGCAACTAGGACAATAGCATGCTCTCACTGATGGTGGAATCTTGGGGAGAAAAATATCCCAAGTGACTAAAGCTGTAAACTTTATCTAGTGGCTACCTTTCGGAGGGATTTTGAGAGTGTATTTTCAATTTGCATCACACTAAATATTTATTAGTGGGATTGACTGGAAATGCTTCAAAGGAGCTGTTCTGGTCTGGTAGGTATGTAACAGTGATTTTTAAAGAACTGTCTTAATAAGCGGTTACCTTAGGGAGCTCTTCTGGTCATGTGGTAAATTATACATATTTTATAATCTTCAGTGGAAGACTTAATACTGCATTTTCATTCTAATACCTAAAGTAAAAAAAAAAAAAAAAAAGACTTGAATCCAACATTGGTATGCTTTTGTTTGTGACAAGCCCTGCTAAAAGGAAAATGATTTAAGGCTGTAGCTGCCATGGCATCTCTGTAGCAGAGATTGTATGTCTGACCTCTGCAGGACTGCTTTGTTCCCCCAAGGTGCTGCTGCTTCATCTTTCTCCCCCTTGCCCCATGCTCTTCTTAGCAGCTGGAAGCCCAAACATGCCCAAACCCAGGCCACATCCCCACAAGGCTGAGGGAGCTTGGAAACATAGGCAGGTCTTTGTCCCTGCAAGCCCTTCTACAGCACCTCAGGGGGCCTTGAGGCAGACAAGGAAGCAGAGGTACTGGCTCACTGCAGTCTTGTCTGATTTGGTTTATAGAAGGGCTGAACTGTGAGGAGGGGGTGCAAAGATCGGATATCAATGAGTTCATTTTTGCAATGTTACACATAATAACAGGGAACAGCAGAAGAAAACCAAAGCCTTGAGGTAAAGGGCAAACAGATATTCAAGGTGCTGCTTGCTTCCCAGCTAGAAGTTGACTCCCTCCCCTGTGCAGCAGCAATTCCTTTAAAATTATAGGTAATACCTGATGTGAAAATTGGGCCAGGAGCAGGACAGAGTTCCTATACTGCTTCTCACACTTCATCTCTTGTCCTGGTATTTGAAGATCAGTCTTTGAGAAGGTAATTTAGGAGATGACTAAATGTTATTTTGCCATCCCAGCAGAACTTCCAGCTTTCCTGAAAACACCCAAAAAACCTAACATGCAGCAGTCATCCCATGTCCTGAGCTCTGTTGTCCGGGCAGAAAGTCAGTCGGAGAAAGCAGGCAAAAACCTCCTGCTCCCCCTATTTGTTGGAACAACATTTGGGGTCAAGCAGTGGCTACACCTCTACTTCCACTGCCATTCTGAGGTGAAGCAAGTGATAACCTTAGTTTTGCAGCCCATCTGAAGAAGGATTGCCCCTCCTTTTCTCCAGGCAGAAGTGTGGCAGCAGCTACCACGTTAGCAAATGTGTGTGAGTGCCTGTTATGAGTATAGACGCTTTCCCTCATTGCAGGGTGGAAGAAGTGTGAAGCAGCATTGCAAAGAACATCCTTGTGTGGAGTGGATCTGGCAAGCAAGGAAGGCTTGCCCACCTGCCTGTAGCTGTTTATCTGGCTTATAGGCATATGGGAGACTAGATAAAATGCAGCAGTACATGTGTCTTGGTGTTAAGTGTAAATAAAGAAGCTAATCCAGCTGGCAGTCCTGTGAAACCAGTGGACACTGAAAAAAGTGACAATCAGAGTTGTCATTTCATTTGGTTTATTTTCTTTTCCTCCATTTGCAGAAATAACATCTACATGTCATTTACATGCACTCTGCTTTTCCATATTTAAAAATGAAAAGAGACATTGTGGTTACAAACGTGCTTTGGTTATGATAAATTTTTATGCTCATAACACTTCCATTTCCTTGTATTTCCTCAAGCTTGAAGATTTGTAAACTGTATTCAGCTTGAAGACAAAAGCTCACTATGATTTATTTTGATACACTATTTTCTTTTTGCTAAAACCAGGGGCAAAATCTTCCTGCCTGTGGACACATGCCTTCTGTTATGTGGATGAAAAAACAATCCCTTTCTTTTTTTCTTCTTCTTTTTTTTTTTTTTTTTTTGTTTCTCCTAACAGGTCCTGGGTTATAGGTGCAATAGCCCTACTCTGCCTATTAGGACTGACCTGGGCATTCGGACTCATGTATATTAATGAAAGCACAGTCATCATGGCGTATCTCTTCACCATATTCAATTCTCTGCAGGGAATGTTTATATTCATTTTCCATTGTGTCCTCCAGAAAAAGGTAAGAGGGACGGTTCCCAGCAGCAAGAGAGGTGGTAACGAGGTGTTTTGTTGCCTAACAACCACAGCGTAGCATATTCTGTGTGCCCTGAATTCGCATCACACAGATTTATCTCTGTACACCTAATAAGGGTGGTATTTAGGCTGGAAACCAGCAAGATGTTGGAGAATGATGTTCTAGCAAGGACACATGGCAGTGGCATTTCAGCAGCCTGGCAGATGTGTCACAGGCAAGGGAAAAGGCAGCTGTCAGTTTGCAGGGCCCTGTAACAGGGCTTTGCCTGCTGTCAGCCAGATTCTCCTTCCTTATATGCCAGTGTAAGAGGGGAAAGAATCCACAAGCATCCAGAAAGTGCTCATGTGGCTGAGGGCTTAGAGCAAAGTGGAGCTTTACATCCTCATTTGCAGTCCCTGCAGGAAATTTTTCCTTTCTGTGGCCGCATATGTGGGTTGATGGGATGTAATAGGGGATGCTTCCCCTGCTTTTTCAAGACCTGAAGGACCTGTGCTCTGCAGCGGTTCATTAGCCTTTGTATTGCTTGGGTGTGATACAGTGTTTTGGAAATCTTCCTCAAAGCAAGCACAGCAAGTGCTTCTTGGTGGAAATTGAAGTATGCCCAAATTAACATTTGCAAGTTAACAGTGGAGTAACTTAGATAAGCTCTGGAGGGGAAAAAAAACCCAACAGAATAAAAATTCTGTGTTTATGTAGATCAAATTTACAGCCTCTGACAATCAGTAATTAAGTATTTTTAAGAACCTTTTTATTTTCTACTTAAATTCAGTAGTACAGAGCTCACCAATTCTGTGCATGTCTGCTGATAATTTGCTGTGTACATCTTAGTTACAAGGGGCAGTTTACTGAACTAATAAACACAAGGAAGAGTTTATGTTTACCCCAGTTTCTCAGGGCAACCAGTATCTTTTGGTGAAATGTCTGATTTTGTGAAGTCAGGTCCATATTGAGATCTGTCCTCCATCTGATAATCACAGGTTTGCTCCTCTGTTACTCACATTTTCCTATACAGGCAAGGGAGCTCTGACCCATGAAAACATAATCAAAATTCATCATAAAAAGTGATCTCTGCAAGTGATCCCTCTGGAAGGATCCGCAGAGCTCTGTGTAAATGTCATTCTTGAAACCAAAGGAAGACTTCTGGGGTTAAGAGTTTTGTCCTTGTTGTTGCATCTCAAATGTGTCCATCTTAAGAAGCTTAAAAGCCTTATCTAGATTCAACTTCCTGCTGATAGTCCCAAACTTTTCAGAAAGAGATTTTTCTGGCAAGATGATAGGGAGAGTGCAGGAAGCATCACCATTACTAAATCTGCCAGTGCCTCACTGTGAGGAGTTTGAATTTCTGCACCATTCTGAATGGTACATCCTCTTGCCTCCAATGCACCCTGCAAAGGATCAGTCCCTAACCCAGCATCCCTGTACCGTTCCACAGCCTCCTTGGCTTGTGAGGTTCTCAGTCAGCATGACAGAACCATTCTCGTTTCTGTCTTAAGCCAATTTACACCCTTAAACCACCACTGGTGACTGTGGAATTGTTCCTGATTTATGGTTGCACAGAGGGAAGGAGAATGCAGCCGGTACCTTGCTGTGGGGTGGATGCATCTCTCTGACCTAAGAGCTGAGGGAGGTATTCTTTAGGAGGAGAAAAAAGAGTCTTTCCTTTCCTATCTATCATGGCCTAGAAAATTGGCAAAACGCTGCAGAGAGGCAAGCAGTGGGTGGCTAATTAAAGCAATTGAATTATTTTCTCTCAGCAAAGGATTGATTAGGCAGTCGAGCATATTGGGCACTTGTGGTATGTGTTTGTCTCAAGCGCTTAAGGAAGAGCCTAATGAAAAAGCTGTAATTTGCTATTTAAACAGTTGTTTCACAGAGTTGTGAAATGCTCATGGAGAGTTTGGCAAAATTTTACAGCTAACCATGTGCTTCAAGGAAATTCAACTGGTGTTTTGGACATGCATGATGATTTGGGGGCTTTTTTGTATCAATGGGTAACCTGACCCTCTTTTGGCTCTTCAGTACAGTCTGCTCACCTTCAGCCATATCCCACCTGGGTTTCTGGGTATTTCTGCCCATAAAAAGTCACACCTGAAAGCTTGGTGGAAGATAAGATCCTGTCCTGGCACGAGTCAGCATAGTTCCTCTGAAGCAAAGGAGATGGCAGGGGTTTGACTGCAAT
The DNA here is from genome assembly GCA_013397315.1 of Donacobius atricapilla. Taxonomy (NCBI): domain Eukaryota; kingdom Metazoa; phylum Chordata; class Aves; order Passeriformes; family Mimidae; genus Donacobius; species Donacobius atricapilla. The sequence goes on from WBMY01016587.1 coordinate 1,211,459, forward strand.
GCCCCTTTGAAACATGACTGGCTTGCAGAGTGCTGTCGAAAAGCAGACTCCAGCTATCCCTGAGCATTGGGAATATAATCTCTAATGCTGCTGGTTCTACAGTTTCCTCAAATTTCAATTTGACTGCAAGAAACAATTTTTGTATAAAAAAATCAATACCTTTCATATGTTTCTCTTGGAATTCTTCTTTCTTAGTCCCCTGCCAGAAGCAATAACTTTTAGTACCTTGATGAGCCAATATGCTAGTTTATATCAAATCTACAACAATATTAATTTTCAGTCATGAATAGTGTACCTGCACTTTCTCCATGCTCCTTTGATGTGCCTCAGAGGATGCTGTAACTGGCTGGTGCCAATGTTGCTGCATGGGAGCAGTCTCTTGTGACATCTTAAGCCATGAGCTCAGCTGCAAGGGGTACTAGACTGCTTTCCCACACACTGCAGCAGATTTTGTTTTAACGAAACACTGAGGAAAAACCAGGGGTTGTGTTGAAAATCAAAAGGCAGTGGGCTGGAGGAGGAGCTGCCTGCTAACCACCACTGCTCTTTATTTGACTAGGTACGTAAAGAGTATGGAAAATGCCTGCGCACACATTGCTGTAGTGGGAAAAGTACAGAGAGTTCCATTGGCTCAGGAAAAACCTCGGGGTCAAGGACACCTGGAAGATACTCCACAGGCTCACAGGTAACCCACACTTTTTGTTTGTGTCCCAATGCCATGCCAAGACCCTTCTCAGCTCTTTTGAGAGGAGAGCTCCTCTTGGCACCAAAGGAGCTGCCTTAGGCCTCTACCCAGTGCACCTGCAGAGATTTCCCTCGCTTCCAGACCTGAACTCAACACAGTGGCTTCCCCTGAGACATGCTGGCAATCAAATGCCTCTCCAAGAACCTTCTAAATAGTTCTGTTGTGAGTAAAAAGTCCAAACTTGCCTTTTAGAGGCAAGTGGATGGTTATCACCTGCGGTGTCCTGCCTGCTCTCCATGGGAAGCAGGAGGTGGGAGCATTTTGTCAGCTGTGCAACATTCCAGTACATCCTTTAATCATGAGATGAAGGTTGTCACTATTAACTATTAACATGTACAAGAAGGATTCTGTGTTTTTCTTGTTAAAAAAAATTGAAAGCTACAAGTGTCTTGTAGCAGATTTCCCAGTGAAAGAGCTGGCTTTCTGACATTCAGTGGTTTTGTCTGTTCTGTGCCTCACACAATTTGTCTTAGCTTATAGATGTCTTAGGGCAAGCCATTGGGGTCAGACTATCTCACTAAGCTACTAGATTTGTTGCCTTTGGTCACCTGAAAATTCAGGTTTTGTGTAGTTGCACACTTGGCAGTTTTGGAGCTAACTTATGTGTAGAGATGCAGATTTATGGATGAAGAGTTCATATAAAATGAAGAAGCTTATTTCTTAATCAATAGAAACCAAACATAAATATATTCAGTATTAGTAATGGAAGTAATTATACATGACAGTTCCACTATTAAATTATAAAAGACATGCAGTGAGTAACAGCTTATAACTTTCCAGGAAAACCTAATTTGCAATTTATGTCTTGGAGCAAGTCATTATTTATTTGCAGTGGTTTCCAAGATGTCATCCAAAAGCTCCACTTTGGTGTTCTTATAGGTCTGGTAGCTATGCAGAGCAAATAAAAGCAATAGAATAGAGAACCTCTCTCCAGTAGGCCATCAAATCCCAATAATGTCCAAAACCCACATTATACAGCAGCATTTAGGTGGCTGATTTGAAAGCCTTCGGTGTTACATAACATAGCTGGCTCTGCTGGTGCCCTCCTCTCCAGGAAGAGTTGACTGTAATGGTCCCCCCCTCCCACCAGTCCCAGCACAAGAGAACAAGCCCTTCTGAGGGTGAACTGGGTCTTCTGGCAGCAGTCCCCTTGTGACAGGTGAGGTTTGAGGCACCAGGGAAGATTATTTTGCCTGCAGAAGCATGCCCCTGGAAGGATGGAAGTTCCTAAGGCCTATTGTAGCCAGAAGAAATGTCATACAGGTGATGGAGGGTAGATGGAGATCAGTCTTGAGTTGTTGAAAACATCTAACTTTAAATAGAGAAGGCCATGAGGAGGAAAGCTTCTAAGATCCCTTTGTTCTCTGAGAAGCACACAGAAAGCAGAATAATTAATCTGCAGTGGATCATGTCAGAGAAATACAATAAATTAAATGTCCAGGTGAAAAATAATTACTGTAAAAGTGCATGGGCCTCATGTCACATGGTACTTCCATTTATAGAGAGATAATTCATGATTAGGAGATTCTGTTATTCCATGGTTAATGAGTAATCTAGGACTTTTCAGGCTGGAACCATATGATTAAGCCTTGGTAGATCTCTCATGGCTAAAATCTCACTGTGGATATCACTGGATTTTTGGCACTTAACAAGAATTTGGCCTCTCGCAGTGGGAAGTAGGCTTCCCAGCCCCCCAGACCACCTAGCATCAGTTTCCCATAGCCAGGGAAAACAGTTATCAGAGTCACAAATGTGAGGTGAGGGAGAGTTTCCCTGGGACACCTGGGTTCTCCAGTCATCTTCATACAGGGATTGGGATTGAACTGCTCACAAGATGCATTTGGCCGATTTTTTGATATTTTGCAAGGTCTAGTTGGAGAGGAATGAGTTAGTGATGTAAATGCCACAGAGGCAGATACTTCACAGCATATTTGAGGAACAAAACAGAAGGCCAACGTATTCAGGACACTTTTGCCAGTAGCAGAAGCTATATCACAGATGGTGAAACCATCACAGATTTTTCAGTATAGGAACAGAAGTCATTCATCTGTGGGGAATTTTTGTGGCCCCCTAAAATCCCCAAGATGGAAAATAGCTATAGAAAACTTCTGTTCATTCAGGGGGACACCAAGATACAAATAAAGTCTTCTGTCACACTTCACAAAAAATAAGAAACAAGTTGTCTGAGTATGAGAAGCACATGTGCTTCTGTGGGTAGGTTATTTTTCCATTATTTGGTGCTATATTGATAAACTTGTGGCTGGCATGGAGTCTGGGTTTCTCTCATGCATGTTTGGGGTTTTTTTGTAATTAAGATGTAAGCAATTCAATTATACACTTCTTCTTTGAGGTGGGCATTTTTGTTACGAAGTAAGTCTGGCAGGGTCTGGCATGCATGAGGCAGGTTACAACAAAACAGCAACTGCTTGCTTACAGCTGGCTAGAAGCAAGTCTCATCCTGAGCTAGACATGCCAGCAGCCATCTTCAGTGAGGCAGAAAGAAACCTCTCTACAGCTTCTAAAAACTCATTGCCTGCTGTGCTTCAATCCCTCCTCAGAGCCGGATTCGTAGGATGTGGAATGACACAGTTCGAAAGCAGTCCGAGTCTTCCTTTATTACCGGAGATATAAACAGTTCAGCTTCACTCAACAGAGGTAATTATAAACTATTTTTCATATCTCTAACTCTTCTGATGGCTTTAAGGAGTCTGAAATGTGTTGCCTCTTTGCCTTCTGCCTTTTCCTCCTCACCCCAAACGTCACCAGACTCTGTTCTACCACCTAAGAAATGTTACAGTGATAATGGGAGGAGGTTTTATGGTGGTTGTTGCCTTCTTCTTCTTTTTTTTTTTCTTTCTTTCTACATGTATATTTTCAAGAATTGTCATTTCTGGAAGGAAGTTAGGAAAAGTGAAAGAGAGAAATGAATTTAAGTTGAAATCTCCCCTTTCCTTCAGAAAGCTGCTAGTGCCAGAAGCTGCTGACGTGTCAGGCCTCGTTGCTCACAGTGGAAATGGGCCATTGCAGAACTGTACAGCCTGTGTTAAGCATCACAGGAGTCCTGATTGTCCTGCATATGTAGCAATACTGTCATCTTTACAGAAGCAAAAGTGAACAGCAGAACATAGATGTAAGGAAAAACTGTGCTTGGAACAAAATTGTCTGTGTTGGTGTTGATATACCTAGTTCGAAGAACTGACTGATGTGAACTTTATAGACATCTGTGGAGGAAAGGCTATCAGAAATGTATATGCCAAACAAAATGTGGTGTCTGGCACAAGAGGAAATATGAACAGCTTTTTTAAACCAAGTTTTTTTCAGGGAGTTGTAGGAAAGAGGCAGTAACAGAATACCAGAAAAAGAGCCTCAGAAATAGTTTCCTTTCTCTTCCAGTACAGCTACTTTATGAATTAACCTTGAGCAACCAGATGCCAAAGTCTGTTTTGTGTTATCTGTGCAGATGATACTGAAATTAAGAGAGGGTAGAATTGAGATTACTGGGCCTAGCTGTTTTCTTATAATGATGAAAATCAAACATATTTCTAGTGCTGATGGTTGTTCTGTAAAAGTCAATTGAGAATTGAGTTGGGACTTTGGTTGCTATTCAGTCTTTATTCTCACAGAATTTCCACTTTATAGGGTGAGTTTTGCCGGAGGATAGTCTTGAAGGATTTTGACTGTGCTGAGTAATACTGACTGCTAAGTGCTGGGGGAACTAGGGCTACATGATTCTGTTCTCTGAACATTATAGACACTGCCCAAATCAGTGCAAAGAGGGAAGGCAGTGTAACATGGAGCTGTACTGTTCTTCAGCTCACCGGTCTTTTTTGTGCCAGGATATTTTCCCTTTGCACTGAAGATTCATTAATAAAGTTGACTATAAGATTCCATTACTGCAAATGCCTGCAGATTTATCCACATGCACTGCCCTCGAATCTCTCTCTGTCTCTGCATTAAAGACTGAAGAGAAGCAGCCAGGCTTCTCTGGGTCTAATGTAAGAGGGAATTAGTTGTCACACAAAGGTTCCAGCAAGAGCCACTGTTTCCCTCAGCCATCCCACTGCTCCATCTAAGTGGCAAATCAAAATATGTTATGCATGAAATGTTTGCCTTTAGTTAGCACAGAAGTTGAACTTGCTCTCTGATGTAGCTGAGGTTACCAAGGGATGTGTTTTAGCAAACAGAATCTTCTGGGCTTGCTAGCAAGCTTTTGGTTGTGCATTTTTTTCTGTACAAAGAGGGAAGTATGACTGTCAACTGGTACAAGTGAAGAGGTTTCAAGTGGACAGTCTTCATCCCAGTGTGGTGAGAGCCTGTTACTAGATGTGCCTGTTATTTAAAGGTCAGTTGGGAATTGAACTGCCAGGGGAAGCATCTTCAAAGCAGGTTTCATCCAGCTATTTTCCTTGTGTAACACTGGATGAGGTGAATCACCTGAGGGACCTGAATCTCTCTACTGACTACAGAAGCAGCCTGATAAGTGTCTTAAAGGGAAGCCTTTTAGGTGGAACACTGTAGTGACTTGAGTAAGTTTTACAATTCTATAGTCATCTTCCCTCTTTTTCACACAGGTAGGCACAATATTTGTTGTTGTAGTGGTTTGGGTTTTTTTTTCCGGTAAACAGAAGTATTTGCAAAGTGGAAGTTAAAAACATTTCTATGGGAGATGACATCTCCAAACCAGCAGGTGGTCAGTTCCATGTGGAAATACACCTGACATCAACAGTAATCCCAGCTGCATGGAACTCCAGGTATTTCTCCCTTTATCCTGTTTATTTCAGCTGAAAAGCAACATTTGTGATCTTAGAGCTTTACACAGAGAAAACTCTCCAGAGAGCTACAGCCTGAACAGAGCAGAGGGGCGATGTGTTTTTCACAGTGCTTATTGTACTCTTAATATTTCCAAATATATTCATCTTTAAAGGTGCTGTTTTATTAATGTTTTATTTACAAGCATGCTAGTGAGGCTTGGAGGATTCAATTGTGAGCCTTGAACTGTATGGTCAGTAGCTTTCCCTGTCTGAGGTTGATACAACTGGGTGTTATTCCTGTTCAAAATTTGCACTCCAGCCCTCCCAGCCTAGACACCTTTTGCACAAAATTGTCTGTATCATCCCAAGTTGATTCTATGTGTGCTGGCATTTTCCCCAGAGCCTTCAGAGAGCAGTCTGTGTTCTAAAACAGGAAGAAAATGACCCTTTGTCCCCAGAACTGTCCTAGCATCCAGGTCCTGGAGCTTAATTCCACTTCTCCATGTCCTGGGCCAGCCCTGAGTTTTCATGTTTGTGCTGGGGGAGCAGAAGGCAGTGAGACATCCTCTAACTGGGGTAACTGTCTCATTGAAACCTGTTTTTTTCCTTGATATCATTCATCATATTCACAGCCTCCTGCCACATGATAACATCACAGGCAAGACTGCTCTCGCTATCCATATTTCCTGTATGATGACTGGCATTTCTGTATGACATCTCATCCCTTCCTTCATGAACCTCCTGGGCATCAGCCTGGAATATGATGTCTGTGTTAGTGCATCCCTCCTTTAGACATACAGCTATGTCTTTTTCTGATTTAGCAGATAACACACTGCTTATGGCTCTTTTCAGCTTCATATTCTCTTTTATCTACTGTTCCCCCCTCTCCCTGCCAAAGTAATTGACCATAATGTTACTTTTCTTATTCTCATTAATCACACCAGGAATTTCAGGCATAACCCCAAACCTGCCTGACATAATGTGTTCTGCAATGAAAATTTGACTCCGTCCTAAGGCACACAAGACTATTTCAGATATTTCCTGATGGTAGCATCTAATTGCTGATTAATAAAAAGTATGTCTGGCTTTGTTTCCCCTTGCTGCTCGTTATGGCTTAGTAGTGATGTGGATTTGGGGTTGTTATACCACTGAAATCAGGAGGAAGGGAAGAGAAACCAGCTGTGGATTCCACCCCATGAACATGGTCTCAGCTTGAGGATCCAGGGGGATTCGTGCTCCTTGCACTCCCATTCTGAAACTCTGTCCAATTTTTCACACCCTGTTTCTGGCTGCATACCTCTGCCATGTATTTCACATCCAGCCTGTGCTCTACATTTCTTTTCCTAGTGCTGAAAACTTCAGAGGTGTAAAAGCTGAACCAAACTGATTACCTCATAGGTAGGAAAAAGAAGTTTCCCTTTGCCTGCAAGGTGCTTGGTGTATGATCTTAGTGCAGGGACTTGAATGCAGTGCTGAAAAAGTAGTACAAAAGGAATGCATGTAGGATGGACTGTTTGCTGGAGTTTAGTACTTTTAAGGCTGAAAAGTGGAATGTATGAAGGGAAAACAACAGAGCTTGCCTGAGTTTTGGGTACATCCAGTTGGCCGCCTTAGAATCATGAAGAATGGGTCTCTGTGCACCTTCGGAGTGTTAATGTCGAAAAGCTCTTGGATAGCTCAGCCAGCCTTGCAAACAAGCAGTCATAGCATGAAACAGCAATGTGACACCAGCCTATTTTTATCCATGTCTTAGGTGAGAGGCAATACAGTAATTACTGTCTCTCTCTTTGGATATGAGACAACTGGGAGAGAAAAAAAATCATCATGAACCATGTGGTGCTTTTACCCTTCAGATTTTCAGACTGGGGAAAGGGAGGTGGTGGTATGATGTGTGTGGGTTTTGTTGTTTGTTTGTTTTTTCCAGAGGAAAAGTGGAAGTTATCTGTTAGAGAAAGGACTGTTCCTTGTTTTGGTAACGCTCAAGAGCAGCACAGACAAAGGAATTTGTCACTGGTACAAGCCAGTGCTTTGTTAACGGAAAATGCTCAGATGGAGTTGTGTATTTCAATTCAAATTAGCACACAGTAGTTTTTCCCTCTTCAGGGAAATAATTGGGCTAGGGATAAAGCCACCAGATTTCATAGAGAACAGAAGCTGCTCCAGAAGTGTGTTGTGTTGGGTCAAGTGCTGTTCTCCTGCTGTAATGCTCTGACTCTTAGCTTATAAACTAGACAGCAGATTTAATAGTTATCCCAATTGCAGCCCTGCTCTATAAACAGGAATATGTACACCTCTTGTCTTTTGGATATATATGTACTTTATGTCCATCCACTCCCAAAGTACTGCTCACCATCCCTACCACCTTCATCCATGGAGGTCTCCTGGAGGGACTTTTTGGTGGTCTGCATTGCTGTTCCACTTGTCTAAAAGAAAAGAAACAGCAGGGAGCTGTAAGAGCAGAGCTATTTCATGAGGGAGAACACCTGGGAGCTGAGGAGGAGTCAAGCACAGTCCAAACACTCAGTGATGGTTCATTGTGCCACGGAGAAATAAGCCAGGAGGCAGAGCCCTGGATAAGGTGAGGGGATGAACCTGGTCCAGGGTCCAGCCAAGACCACCAGGAGATACTGTCAGAGACAGGGCTGGAAACTGAGCTACAACCCAGGTCCAAGATCCAGCCAGGAGACAGATACAAGGCAGCAACTGGGTGCCCAGAGCCAGGCAGGACTGTGGCTTCCTGGTGAGTCTCAAGATCACTGAGGCCTATGGGGGTCATAAGGACCCCAAAAACTGTTGCAGATTGGAGCCCAGGACCCCTGGCAGCTCTTACTGAAGGATGGTAAGTCTTAAATAGAGATTCATCCATGTGGCCCTAAGGGTCCATTCATGAGGGAGCAGGCCCTTGCCAGCAAACCCCATCAGGGTCATCACAAAGCCCTCAGATCCCCAGTATTGGCACAACAGATATTATTCCTGACTAGGAAGGCTGTGTTCATTCCCTGTTTGCTCCTGTGCAAATGGGCTGAAATGGGAAATGGAAATGAGGGTATCAGTTGTCCCTCCCCTTGGCATTTTCTTCCCAAATGCCTAAGTGCTGTTGCATCTTTCCTCTTCTGGGTAGCATTCCAAAATAAATACTTGATTTCCCTTTGCTTTATTATTTCTCCTCTGTGTTTTTATATCAACCACAAAGACTTAATCTGAAACACACACAGGAAAAAAAGAAATTATTGCTACTGTTTTCAGATGTAATCAGTTTAATGTCAAATTCATGTGGATTTCTTCATAATGAACAGAACAAATTGAGCTCAAATTCAAACAGTGGGAATCTGAGTCAGAGAGGAAAATTAAAATGAAGAACATTAATATCCTGATTTCTAACCCAACCGAGACCTGATTGTTTCCTAAATGAAATCTCCCATCAAATTCCTTCCACCCACCCAAAAATATAATTAAGCTGTGATTTCCAGGCTGAAATCGTATCTGCACTGTGAATTCAGTGGGGACAACTGTGTGTATTGCAGAATTATTTTCAGGTGGATATATTTTCCTGCATTTTTCAGAAGCAGTTATTTAGAAAACACCAGTAGAATGTTAAAATCTTCCTTGGTAGGACACTATCACTGTGGAAGACAGGAGGTATAGGTTAGCACTGAGACAATGCAAGGAGTCAGGTTTTGGTCACCAAATCTGCCCTTTCTGCTGAGAGATGAAGGCTGCTGGATGTGTCTCAGTGTTGCAAGATCAAGAAGTTTCAGTTTAGCTGTCTGCAGGGGTGGTGGGTGCCATGGTGTGGACATCACTGGTCAATACGACAGTGAAAACAGGGTGGAATTTGGTGTGGTAAAAAGCACAGGCAAGCAGGGGAGGAGGGAAACAGAAAAAAATAAGAAAGGAGCAGAACTGGATTACCCAGGGATCTCAAACCCCATCCCTGGTACACTTCAAAGTGCAGTTGCTGCTCATTATAAACTGTCACGGTAGGACACGAAATAGATTGATTCCATATAGCTGTCAGAAGAGAAAGAAGACTTTATTTACAATTCCAACAGTTTCTTTTATAACATGCTATGCTAAAAAGGTATATTATTGGTCCATGGGACTGACACTTCTCTCCAATGGTTAAGTAATAGGAAACAACACCTGCAGACAGTTATGGGAAAGGGAACAGTGTTTACTTAACATGTTTTGAGAAATGGAGAGAGATATTTTGAAAAGATAAACTGTTGACAGCATTCCCTTGGGAAAGGAGCTAGCAATGGTTAGCAAGCTAAAATTCTCATGCTCAGAAATACTGAGCCCACAATAACGCATTTGCCAATGCTGATTCCTTGCTGCCTAGAAAAAGCAGAGAGAAGGTGGAAATTTGGATAGTGGAGGTGCTACTGTTGTCATGTATCAGCCTTTTTCAAGATGCTTGTTTGGTCCTCGATGGATTTATGTGACCGGCATGGCAGAGACATTTCTGCTAAATTTATGTTGCATATAAAACAAATAGCAAGCAGCCAAGTTCTAGGAGAGGTGGACGTGCCTCTGCTCATCTTGATATTCAGAGGACGCCACCAAATGATCTATCACAGTCTGTCTACACACTTCTTTCCTACTCTGAGTAATACCTACGCCTTTTCTTGAGGCTTGAAGGTACTAGAGAATAAATATTTCCTCTGTTTTCTTTCTATTTGTTGTCTTTTTACAGTTGGCAGCAAACAGTGCCCCAGTTCCTCCTGTTAAGTCAGCTTTCGTGTCATGTCTTTCAGAGGTCATTTAGGGTGTGGGGACTTTCTCATTTTAAATTAGTGAGTTGTGGCTATATGAACATGCATGTTGGCAGCAATGTTAATGGTCACTTTTTCCCCAGTATTTCTTGTTGATGTTGTGATTGTGGGGTAAGCAGTTTCAGTGCAGAAGTCTCACAGGATGTCCAAGGTGCCTACAGTTGTTCTCCTTGTTCATAAATGCACCTGTAGGTGCCTAAAGGGAACTCACCAAAATATTCATGGATATAAAAATGCACATTATTCTTGTTTTCTGAGCACTTAACAGCTCAAAGACAATTGGGACTAAAGGAAAGTGTCTGTCTTCTGCTGACAGTTTGGTCTTGTGAGTACCATCACTGCAGAGCTGGGTATGTGGTGCGGAGCAAGAGCCACGTCTTTTTAACACTGAACATCCCCTGGAGATGCTTTAAAAGCTTGGAGTTCTGTTTTCAGTCATGCTCAGGGTTTGATGGATGTAAATGCAGAGGAATTATCAAAGCTGAACCTGTGATGGCCCTTGGCAGGGACAGCAGCCTCAGTGACCATTGAAAGACCATCATCTGTCAGCGTGCAAATCTCACTTCTTCATTGTCATTGCTTCAAATCTAAAACACAGCACTCTCCCCTCAAACCTGTCCCTTTGTGCTGAGAGGTGCCAGTGCCTTACATTGTCTATACTGACCATTGCTGAGCTGGCTGGGGCAAGGTGCTGCGTGAACTTGAGGGATGCAGCAGTCCTTGCCCTTGAGCATCATCCTTCACATTGCAAAGCCCTTAGTCCTGGGAAATTTATTGTGTGTTTCAAGGGATCCATCAGTCCTGGAGCCTGGAGGCCTCTGGTTTAGCCACAAACAGTGGCAGCAGTGCCAGTCTCTTCCTCCTCTGGAATATGATTAGATGCTGAGTTTCTATGATTTTTAAGTCAAGGCTGCTACTTGAGAAGGGGATTTTTTGGAGGTGCCGTGTGTTGTTTGGTGGAAATCAAGGAGTAAGAAGCAGGGTAGAATCCCTGACAGCACTTGGCTGATCCAGAGGCAGCCCGTGGCCTGTTTTCTAACATCTCATCCAACCACAGCTGCTTGAATGCTGCAGCTCCTGCTCTTCACTGGGCAGACTGGGGTTCAAGAGTGTCCCCTCACTGTCCCAGCACCCTGGGTGCTTGTATTAGTGCTCACAGCTCCAGGGACAGCCTGCAAAAGAAATGGGATAGTCAATTTATGTCAGGATTTCAAAACTTCCATTTTACCCACTGCTGGAAGCTGTTCCTTTACCTCCCCATCTCACCACCACTGGCATTTTCCTAATGAAGCTGTTGGGTTTCATGGCCCCTGCCGTTCTGCTTCTTCTGTTCCCTCTTGTAACTCTTACAGACACACTTAACCTCCCCTGACCTCATGGATTCCCCTTGTGGGGCCCATTGCCCAGATGGAGGGTGTATTTGGAGGGAGTAGTCCACATGCCATTGCACCAGTTCTGTCACGAGGGATTGCTGTTAGTAAGCCAAAAATCTCTGCAACCCCGTTAAGCAACTGTTGGTTTGGCTAAATGTCAGCAACTGGCCTTAAAATGATCCATCCTGATAATCACATATGAAGTAAAGAGAAGCTCCAGGTAGGTCACAGCAGAGGAATATTTTCTCTTTGTAAAGGAAAGTCATCAGCCTTTTTGACTAGCAAACTGCTTCTCATGGTTTTTATCTTTTATTTTTCCCCTCTTTTTTCAATCAGCTGTACATTTTATGCTAGAAAAATTATGATTTTCTGCATCAAGGATCAAAACTTAGGGAGTTTAACTCTTATTTCTGTCTGTGTGCAAAATTAATCCCATTGTTGGTATTCTCCTGGTTTATTTTGCCTCTCTGCTGCCTGGGATTGAGTTAGCTGAGATTTGTTGCAGTGATTTCAGTGAGTGACATGACATTCTTCCTTTGGGAGACATTATGAACTGGCTTTGATTTTAGGATTGACAGCCATATAATTGGAAGTTCAGTCATTAGGTGGATCGGCTTTAAAGAGGAAAAGTAAGGGAAAGGCAATTTCTGAAATCAGAGCAGACTTTGGGGGAGTATTAGATCTGGCAGAGTATTGCTGCAGAGCAGTCTTAATATGATGACTGTGAAGGAGGAAGGAAGGAAGCATAGCTGCTTTTATAGATTCCTGTAAGCATGGTCCAATTTTCACCACAGGCAGGGCTCTCTGTGCATCTTGGGTAAAGCCTCAGGTTTAGTAAGAAATAATCGGGAGCAATTAGGGATAATGCATGTTTGTATAATCGAGATACAGTGTAGTATAAACCCTTGTAAGGAGTAGTGGTGGTATAGAGAAATGTTCCATCCTGGGACAATGTTTCTGTTCCAGGCAGTGAAAAAGTAATTATCAAGTGAGCAAATAGTAATGAATCAATGTGGACTAGCTGTGTGTTTTGAACATGGCCTACAGATTATAATCCAGCAGAGGTTTGTCATCAGAAATCATTGCCAAAGAAAGGAAGGGCAAAAAAGGGGGTGAAGAAATACTTTCTTTGCTCCCCTGTCTCTGCATAAAAGCACAGGATGTTTCATATGGCAGAAGATGGCCCAGAGCTTAACAACCTCATTTGCTGAAACTCCATTTCACTGCAGTCAGTATTAATAGCTTCACAATGAATAGATTAGATGCTGCAAGTGACAACAAACCTATTTGAGAGAAATTTAATAGGGAAGTTTATTGAAGTTTATTAACTGAATCCTGTTGGCTATTATAAGAACAGAGCTCTATAAATCTAAATGTCAGAGCATTCGTTGGAAGGAACTTGGAAAAATGCTGAAAATACCTGCTGTCCTCCAGCAAATATGTGTGATTTTGCTTGTCATAATTGCATTTATGGTTAGAACAAATTGTGAACACATTGAAGACCAGAATTCATTAAATACTTGAAAGTTCTACCTCTAGAAAAGAACACTGTGGAATGCTGGTAAGGAAAGTCTCAAAGAAAACTAGAGCTTTGAGTCCTACAAACCTACTTTTGTTTCCCTGGGAGCAAAATAGAATAAGTTAATACTGGGTGTAGTATAAAACCAGCCAGAATTTACAAACTGAAATCAGTGCAGAGAGGCTATTCCAGTGACATTCAAGTCTGAGCTATTTACTACATTTAGGGTAAGGTAACGTGTTATGGGGTTGTTTTAATTGACGCTTAGAGGAAGACTGAACTCTTACCACATCATTTTTGTCCAAGCTAAATCATGTCCCCTGATAGCTCAGGAACTGTTCTGCCTTCAGGGAATGGTCCGTATTCTTCCTGGCTGTCACTTGTCCCTGCAGGGTAGTCTGAAGTCAAGGACATGACGTGCAGGAAGCTGAGGGACCTGGTTCATGGTGGATGTGAACCACAAGATAAGTTGGGTGCTTCAGGAATCAGAGCAGACAGGAGTACAGCACTGTGCCCTTACCTTGCAGAAAGGGAGCTGCATTGCTGGCAAAATAGGGAGGGAACAAGATTGAGATTGATTGAAAACACAGCAGTAAGTATATTTTCTTCTGAAACAAACAAACAAAAAAACCCACAAAAATCTACATTTTGGCATTGCTGGGTCAGAGGCAATTAAACATTTTATTATGACTCAGATGTGCTTTTTCTAAACTATTTCTGTTTCTACTCTAATAAAAAGTTGAAATAATACGAAAAAGTCAAATGTCAGCTTTCATACCAGCCATTCTTCTGGAACAAAAAGTGAAAACATTTCATTTGGACAATACTGATTTTGTATGGACATTTTTTAAGCATTGAATAGTTCATCCAATTAAATTTTTAAGCTGGTCCATTCTCCTTTCTCAGCAAAACTGCTCTTCTGTCACATTTGCTGGGCCGTGGGGGAATCTCTCTAGTCCCCTGCTAAAATGCACACACCAGAAACATTTTGGTATGCAATTGAAAAGACCGAAAGTCAAAGAAGATACATGGTGGTGACGTTGCCTGTGCAGACAGATGATCCCAGTTAAAGCAGTGCTGCTCAAACTCTTTCAGCCAGGCAGAGTCATGGTGAGTGACAGTATTCAGAAAATCTGGAGGAGTGGTTGAATCCATTTTCCTTTCAGCTGGGTAGACCATGCGGATGATTCAATGTAACCTGTGTGGCTTTGTCAGCCAGCTGCCCACAAGAAATGTTTTTGAATTTTATTCCTGAGTGATGCAGTCTAGAGTCTGGCAACATGTACTTGTCATCATAATTTTCATCCTTTGCTTTCAGTGAGTGAATGAACCGTACTTGGGTTTAACAAGGTGCAGTTTTCCCATACAGTCATTACACAAATCTCTTCCAAAAAATTATTGCTACATTCAATGTTGTCCTGCATCAAGGACATCAATTTCTACCTCAGAAAGGAAAGAAAAGGGTTTTATTTGGTTGTATACTGTCATTAAAATAATACCTACTTTCATAGCCACAGGAATCAGCTAAGTGTAGCTATCTGAATCGTTTGCATCTGGTTACAGTGATGTTAAAAATTGTGGGATTTTTGTCTTCTTTGTCTTGGTTGGTTTTCCTAACAGTTCTTCTCAGTTTGCAAGTCAAAAAGTGCAACCTTCCAAATCTCCCCCTGCACCCTGAGCACAGGCCATGGCTTCTCCTGGCCTTTTAAATCCAGTAGGGCTGGGTCTGTGGATCTGTGGTGCTTGCATCATCAGGATCTCCAATGCTGTGAGAGGGGCAGGAGCATCTGTGTGTTACCCAGCAAATACTTGCCTTCTAAAAGACCATCATCTCTTTCTCCTTGTGACAACAGCCTGCAAATCCTTCACTTGAGGAAATCTAGTGTCAGGAAGCCTCGAACTGAGCACTGACCTTTCCAGAAACCTGAATTCGAATGTAATTTTGGATATTAGAGATGACCTGGTAGCTGTGTTTTGCTCTGAACTTTGGTTGAGTACCAGTGGAAACAAGACTACTGGGGACTGTAGTTATACCAGTGTGGTAGCAGGGAATATTTTTGTAGAGGTGTGAGTTCCGCTGTGAAATGTTTGCTGGTTGTGATGATATCATCAGGCTGTAAAAGGTGAACCTGTGGGTTTGTACCCATCTTTTTTCCAACCCCAAATTCATGCTCCCACACATACACAGCATGATAGGTGTTTGGAAACAGAATGCATTTGCTTTCAGTGGGGTGCCTTTGACTAGCAGAACTGAAGGTGATTCAGCACAGCTGGATAGAAGGCAGCTCCCCCAACTAAATAAAGAATAGAGGCTGTGTGCTGGGCTTAGGTGGTTCAGCAGATGGCAAAGGAGGAATTTGTATAGGGGCTGCTATTGCTGGAATGTAGGAAAGCAAGGACGACACAGAGCTGTGGGGTTTGCTTAAAGACATCTGTGTTGCCCCACAGATGCTGAGAGCCAAGGATCCAGCAGGAAGTGAATAAATAAAAGTAAGTGATGATAACTGCTGCCTGCTGAGGATATTAGGCACATCGCCAACACCAAGCCAGACAGCTGCCAAGGGTCCCATCCCAAGAGTGCTCTGACATGGAGGAGATTCCAGGTGGTTGACAGGCACTTGCAGCCCTGATCTTTCTGTTTCTTGGGCTGCTGGACATGCACTGACCTTTCTGTTTGCAGCCCCAGTGATGCACAAAGAGAATAACTGTCTTTGCTGCCCCCCATGGTGTTTTGGGAGAGCGTGCTGCTACGATCCCGTGCTTACTTTATTGGGGTTTTGTTGGCTTTCAATTACCAAGGCCATTTTCATGCAAATGAGGTCATAGTTCCGTAGTCTACCTGCTCCTTCTGCTCCTGCCTCATCTGCAGACCTAATCTTCTCTTTCTAATAGTTCCATTGGTTGCTATAGCAATGATAAAGTGGTATAAAAAAGTCAGGATGATACTTAAATATATGGCTGGTATTAGATTTTTCTTTCTTTCTCCTGGGAAAGAGAAACCTAATTATGAAGGATTTATTGTTTCTTCTTTTTTTTTGGGG
>WBMY01016587.1:1227718-1246369 GCA_013397315.1 Donacobius atricapilla
CTGTGGGCTATGGTGCGGGGGGCGGGTGGTGTTTTTCAGGGGGGAGGATTGGTGTATTACTGTTTTATCAAATGTTTAACTGTGGGCTTTTTGGACCCTGGATGCAGTCCTCTCTCAGCACCCTTTTAGGCTGGGAATTTTGCAACTCAAGAGCAGTTAGTAAGAAACAAGAGCCCAAATTTATGAATACGGGGTACATATCATTTTGTATTTAGGGTGGCAAAGTTACATTTACAGTGTTGTGCAGAGAGTATGAAGTTTGCCAGCTCACCATGATGGGAACCTGCTGCAGAGTGCTTAGGGCCCAGTTGGGTCTGTGAAAGTATTGAAAGATACCTGAACATGTTAGCAGAGGGTTTGTCTTGGATTTGCACCAGGAGACTTAGCACTGCCATTGAAAGTGGCATTTTGAACAGTAAATTAAAAAAATCTTAATGAAATCAAGGGAGAGGAAAGCAGAAGATGGAGCAGTTTTGCTCAGTTGCTGCATATACAGGAATGGGTGACTGTAGTACCAAGTCCTATCTTTTACACACCCAAGAGCAAATTTACTTACTTATTCTATATTTTCAGCTTTTTTTTTTTTTTTTTTGCCAAGTCTGTAGTCAGAATCATGGATCTATATTAAAAGTTAGCTGAAAGGGTCATATTTGTGTGAATTCAGTTCATTCCAGAGCCCACTATGCTGGCAAATGTAGACAAGCAAAACCTACATTTATGTGCTTATACAGGTTGATCCCTTCTTTCTTGTCACAATCTGAGAGCATCCCTCATACAAAACAGCTTCTCCTGCCCAGCCGTGGTGGGATCAGCTTGTTCCTTCCCGCTGGGGTTCACTAGACGAGATCAGGTCGTGGATATATTGAGTGAGATGCTCTTTATGGCAGCTGGCATTTAAAGGCACCTCAAGCTAAAGTGCTCAAAAGCCCACGGTGGGTATATTTTTCATATCAATTCTCATAGGGGCTGAGTTGTAGATTGAGTTAAATCTCAGATGGGAGGATTATATCACTTCTGAGTTTATGGCTGGCATTAACTCTGGACATTCTCATTACTTGTATAAAACTGAGCCCCTTTTTGAATCTTTTATGGCCCTGGCTTGATTAAAAGTGGGATGAAAGCAGAAACAATTTTAATGGCCTTAGTGCTCACTGGTATATAACTAGTGCAAGGGGAGAAATGGTTCCCACAGTCCCTCATCCCAGAGGTATGTGAGATTGAGAGAAAACACATTACCAGAAAGAAAGAATTGACTCATTTACCTATTAGTTCCATTCAAGATTACTTAGTTAAGCGTTCATATAATGTTTTCTTACAGGAGACAGCTTTGTTTCCTTATTTTCAAACACAGCAGCTCATCTTGCTTTCCATCAGCATAGACAAAAATATCAGGTGAGACAAAATAAGTCTTTTTTTTCCAGCTGCATGTGTTGAGGAGCCTCCCTGGCATGCAGCCCCCATACAACGCTGCCTTCTACTTTGTCCTGTGCTCAAAAGACCGATTAAGTGATCTGCTAATGCCATATGCCTGGGGCTGGGAAGTGCTGGGGGGTGATGGGGGAGAGGCAAGAAACGGTCTGCTCTCTCCTCTACCTGCAAAGACACAGGGAAATGTCATCCCAGGCCTCCATACAAGCACGGCAGGAAGCAGCCTCCACCTAGCCTGAGGTTTGGCCAGTTTTTGCCTTTCTGTAAATAATTAGTAGGTGTGAGCCTTCAGAGAACTCCCTTCTAAAGGGATTTGTACCAGCCAGAGGCCCTCAGGGCTTATATATCCTCATCAACTCCATCCAAAGAGATTGCACCCCGTGCCCTACATACCTCGCAAAGGCAGCCTTCACCTCAGCACAGGGCCACCTCCACACTTCGAAGAGGCAAACGGGGTCTCCATGCCTCAGACACTGGTGAAAGCATTTCTGAAAGGGTTGCTGGTTTTGAGGACTGGCTTTTCAGTTACTTCTTTGGGTTGAGGCTATCAGATGTTGGTGACAGCCAGGTCACCTGAGCCCTCTGACAGTCCTGTCCTAACTAGTTCTAGTTGTTCCACCAATGACTTACTTTCCTGGTGGAAAGGTTTTGTCTCTACAGGTTAGTCCTGGAGTTTAAAAACCATGGTCATCCTTCCTGCTCTAGAACTCAGTGGGAATGGTGGGAACGGCCCTCAAGGGCAATTTTTTTTTATTCAGTCATGTCTCTGGAGATTAGAAGAGGTTCAGAGCAAGGGCTTAAGGGTTTTTCATCCTGTAAGTCACCTAAAAGGTAGGGGGAGACTTTGGTTCCTGGGTTGATGCCTGCAATAGGAATTGAGGTAGGCCTTGGCAGCCACCTGCCAAGCCATGGTGATCCCAAAAAGTGCAGGTCCAGAGGCTGTGTCTCCAAGGAATAAACCAAAAAGCAAAGGACAACTGCTGGGCTGAGTGCTTGGAAACAGCAGCAAAGAGATGCGGGAGAGGGGAAACAAGATGTTTGTGGGGCACACAGAGAGAGCCTTGAGACATGCACTTCATGGCCACTCTCATTCCTGACAGTAGTTCCAGATGGAGCTGTAGTGCTGTCACCTTCCAGGATGGATTCAGGTGGTTGTGGATGTTCTTGATAGTGGTATCAGAGAAACAGCTGAAGTGAAACTTTCCCTCTTAGACATGAGAAACAGCTGCTGTCTGAGAAATGCTGAGAGCCTTGGGAGAGGCTACATTCTCCATCCTTTCTCTATAATTCTGCTTTTTTGATTTGTATGTGTTGTGAAGGAGTGGTGAAAGAGATCCTAGCACATAGTGGGAGTTGAATGTGCTGTTGTCTGTTAGTCATTATATATATATTTTTTTAATTATTATTCATTTGGCACTTTCCGGAGAGTTATTCCCCCCACATTGTGTAGGCTGCCATCTTCCTTTCTTTCTTTGTAGCAAGCATGTGGGCGCAGCCTTGCTTACACTCCAAGCAACTGGGGAACCACCATAAATGTAGCTTATCCGCTTTCTGATACATTTTCTTTTGCGTTGGTTTGGATTTGTGCATCGTCAGTAACATCTGTTCTGCTTTAGTGGCATACAGTTTTCCGAGTCTAATTAGCTGGCTGCTTGTAATCAGGACTATTTCAACTGTTGTCATTCTGAATGTTCTTTTTCCCTTTTTTTTAATACCACATTTGCCTGATTGACCTTTTTTGTTGTTTTTTTTTCTCTGTCTTTCTATCGGGCTGCTCCAGGAGCCATGGCTAATCATCTTATAACCAATGCTCTGCTTCGTCCTCATGGCACTAACAACCCTTATAATACATTGCTCGGGGAATCGGCGGTCTATAACAACCCTTCTGTCAGCATGTACAACGCACAAGGTGTGCTGGAGTTTCTCTCTAATTTTTCTAGTGAGAATTCCATTTTCTGTGGCTTATTTTGGCCCATTTCTTTCTTTTTTTTCTTCCTTTTTCTTTTTCTCTCCCCACACACACACACTTTTTTTTTTTTTTTGGAACTGGGCACAAAAAAAGATTCCCTCCCCTTCCTTTCATTTCAGTGCATCTTTCCATCTTCCAGGTGCTATTTTTCCATGAGCAATCCAAATCATTTTGAAAGACTCTTGTCAGTTTTACTCAAAGTATTCATAGTCTTTTGATTTTGATTTTTTTTTTATTCAGTCTCTTTGCTTTTGTATTGTTTTGGACTTGTGTGTGTGTGTTTCGTTGGACACATCCATTCCTCTCTTTGTTGTCAATGCTTTTCCTTGTTAAACCATTCATTTCAGAAACAGGAACACCGCTGAAGGTAAGTGAAGCTAAACTGGCCTTTGCCACCAAAGCTGCTCTCATTTGAAATGGCCTAGAGAAATGTGGTCAGCAGTGCACTGGTTTGCACAGGGAGTAAAATGCAAAAAAAACAAAACTGCCCTTGATCTCTAAGAAAAATGGCAGTTGAAGCAAGAAGTGTAGACCAGCTCCAAAGAGCAGAGCTGAGATAAGAAATGTTTTGCCGTTTGCATTTATACATTTTATCTGTGCAACTAGGGAGAAAAAAAAATAGAAAAAAGGTGTGGTGAATTTAGATAATCTTTGATATCCTCCTATTGGCGACGGAAAAGAGACAAGGCAGAGTCAGTTGTACCTAATGGAGGTTTCTGCTATGGAAATCACTCTCTTGTCACCTACATGTTTGTCTCTACTCTGGCTTCTGTGGGAAGGGACAGTGTTTATAAGCTAATGTCCTGGTGCTTCTGTGAGGGAGAGGCAGATGTGTTTAAGTAGTGCCTGAGGAGGAGATGGGGAGTGTGGAGTTCTAACAGCTCCTGTCTCTTGGTGGCTCCATCCTGCTCTGCCCCTTCCATGGGAGATTTTTTTTTTTTCTCTTACCTGTAACGTGGCTGAATCACTGCAGGGTAGCACTGCATTCCAGTGCAAGTGTGCCAACACTCTGTCAGCTCTCCATTCTCAATGAAGGCATCACTTCCCAGTAAAGGATATCCAAGAAAGAGAAAATGATGATGGTTATAATACAAGTAGAAAAACCCCCTCTGTACTTTATGGCAGCATGTTGTTTATGACAGAAATAGATGTTGAACTGTATCAGTAGGGTATTTACATTCAAAGCACAAGGAAAGCACATGTGTTTGACCTTTTTGCTGTTTATTAATTTCCTGAACTACACTAACTTCGTGCAATAAATTTGCTTCCAAGAATGCTTTTTTTAAAAGGGGCTACTGTTAAACATGAAATGCTCTGAATTTTAAGAATTTCAATGTACTGCAAATGTTGAAATGAGCTTTGATGTTCTGACTAGTTTCTTGCATGATAACCTTGAGGTGTGGGGGTCTTTTAAATCAAATGGCAACAGGTAATGCTGCGTCAGTATTTGCCTTAAGAGGAGTCCTGATGTTCAGGTCTGGGTACTTCAGCTGAACCCAGTTGATTTGGGCAGAGATGTGCGTTACTTGTATTTTAATAATTTTGTGTTCTTCAATTTTTTAATACTAGAATCTGATGCAGTTACCTGAGCTAACAGAATGTTATTCCACAAAAATAGCATAATTTTTTTGCAAGTGCTATTCTGTTCAACAGTTAGATAAGTAACAGAGAAACCTATCCAGACTTTGTCCATGGGAGGTGAAGAAAGAGAATTGGGACCAACACTGGTCCCATTTAAGCTCCTGGAGCTTTGCCATTGATTTCAGAGGGAGCAGAACCCAACCCATTCTTTTCAGGAGGCTGCAAGTTAATTAATGACCACAGAACTGGTATAGTTAATAGTTTTAAAACTGGTTAGGTACCTGGACAATTACAAACCATGAATATTAGGCGATCCCATTGCAGAAATGAAGGGTAGCAAAACCAACCAGTCCTAGTTGTCTTGGTGGCTCTTTGGGGTTTACAGATGCTGCACCAGCAGGTATGCTAAAGCCAGGAGAGTGCATTGTAAAAGTAGTGCTGTCATCATCTATGGGTGTGCCTTAGCTGTGGTTGGTGTGCAGTGAGGCATTGTTAGCTAACACCATCCAGTTAACTCATTCCACATCACTTAGGCTCTGGGGGTTTTTTGGTACCTTCATGTACCACTTCTGATGCTGGCTAGGGATGGGGTAGGACACCCTAAGGAACAAGGGGACTGATCTAGTCCAACTGTTTCTTTTCCCTTCCCTGTTATGTGTTTTAAAATACTGTCTCTGCTTAAGCCAAAGCTGCTGCATCTGTGGTAGACAATCACCAGGGGCAGGAAGTCATAAAAATTACCCTTGGAAAGGGGCAGGGAATCAGTCCCTAAAAGGCCAAAATCCCATGTTCCAGCAGTGTAAGTGAATCCTTGAAAGGACACAGGGTGTAGAGCAAGGAGGAGGTGGTAGGTGAAAGGCCGAGTGCTCACTGTCATTGGAAAGCTGAGGAACATACACTGGCTCAGTCTCTCCAAAGCAGGAAAACATCCCAACACCTTTTGTCAGAACTAATTTTGAGAGAAGGTGTTCACAAGCATTAATTACCATTAACAAGCTCTACTTAAAATCCAGCATGCCAAAGACCACTGAAGAGTGGGAAGCTGAGCGTTATCACTGCCTCTTCATCTTATTATCTGACTTTTCTTGTTTTAAGCCTTTTTTAATAGTTTCATTTAGCAATGCCATTATTCAAACTACTACTCCTCTTTTTTTTTGTTTCTTCCTTTGCCAAGTCCATGTAGTTTACCATATGTTTGGTTAAAGTAAAAATCAGTTTTACCAAAGTTTATAAAATGCCAGCAACCCCATGATGAGCAAAGTCATACTCTTACAAAGCACTGTTGCAAAAGATGGACGGCAAAACATTTTTAGTAAGGAAACAGATTTCAGTTTCAACTGCCAGGGGTTATTATACTTAACAGTAAGTAAAGCCATTCATTTTAAGACTTTGGAAGTGACAATGACAGTGCCTGTCTTTTCAAGCATGACCGTTACCAGCTTTAGACTTTTCTTAAATTTCCTGGCATTATTTCATTTGTGTTGCACGCTGAACATTATAATGGCATTGGAAAACAATTTAAATGTGATAATTTTTAAAATAAAAATGTAGATTATTGAATATTGTGCATAAAATATTTTTTTCTGTCTAAAATGTCAATATTTTTAACCTGAAATAAACCTTGTAACAAATTCATGTATTCTGGGCAGTGGAAATTATTTCCGTTAACTCTCTTCTGCATATCATCAATTTGCTTTTTACTCATGTTTCTCCGACTGTCGCTGTAAGCTTACTTGTTGTTTTTTCTTTCCTTTTCTTCATGCTGTCGTTTAGAGCCCTACAGAGAGACAAGTATGGGAGTAAAGCTAAACATTGCATATCAAATGTAATTTTTTTTAGTTCACTTTTATTGCATCACATATAGATGATGTAGTTAATAAAGGAAATTAATCTCACAGTTTTGCAATCGAAAGACCATGAATAGACATATGTATATATATGTGTATGCGTGTGTATGTGTATATATATGTATGTGTACATATATATATGGATGAGATTAGATGATGCTTTATTTGTATATTTCTCATTTTTGTGGTATTGTTTACCAAGCATAGTTTCTCATTTAGTTGTGTATGCTTTTTTTTTTTCAACTTCATGTTTTTATTTGCGAGGTCATGGCATTTTTATACGGCACGTTTCATTGCAGCCCCCACTCTGTTCTCACCTGCAATGCCTCCCATTTTATTTCTGCACCAAACCCCAGATCTATGCATTGGCAGCAGGAGCACAGTGCTCAGTGCCTCAATGCATACGTTACTCAACGTAACCATCAAACAGATGCTGTTGTACCTGTCACCCATTACATACGGCCCTCCCCCAAAAATGCTCACTTTTCATTTCTCCCCAAGCATCGTGACTCGGTTGGAGAGCTTTCACCGTGAAAATCAACGGCTTTGCTCTATGTCTGTGATGGCTAGTTGATTTTTTGGCATAGCTCCCTCATTTGCTGGGGAACCCAGGATACAGCAGCACCCTCTAAGCTTCAGAAACCTAAAAGGTGACTGGCACATTTGGGGCATTTCACTCAAAAGCAAGAAAAAGCCTTCAGTAGCTCTTTCCAGCCCTTGGCATACAGCAACTACTCCATCGCAGATATAGACTGAATCCTGTATTTTCAGAAGGTACACATGCCATGTACTAAGCATGGTATGAGCAACTGTTCATCTGAAATTGTCAGTTTAATAGCTTCTCTGATCCACTGTGCCTTGCTGGGAGTCGCTTGCCGGTTTTCGGCAATGCCTGAAGCCCTTAGCTGAGAGGTCAATAAGTTATTTCACCCCATGCCTGCCCTCCTTCCAAGGAGACCAGTGACCCAAAAAAGAAAGTGTGGTGGCCTAATTGCTGGGCCTGATTTTCTTCTCCCTTGCCCCCTCATGCTGGCATTGCTCTCAAAGCACTTCCTGCCATATCCCGCAGTGCTTTGGGAAAGAGATGAGCTCCAGCCTTACATTGTCAGCATTGAGACACCTATGGAGATGCTTAGGCAGTTAGAGCAGGGACAACCCGAGACCCTGCTACTCCTCTCAGGTTCCCATGAGCCTGCAATACAATGGCAGTGATGGTTCTTGCTGTACCCTCTGCTGAACCCACTGCTCTAACTTTGCAGGTGGAGTAGGAGGTATTTTTAAAGGCTTCACAAGACTTTAGAACAGGTGCTTCCAACATCAGTTGTATTAGAAAATCCCCACCTGGCCGGTGTGGAGTAAATTCTGGCCATAAGCCAGAAGAGGTAGGGCATTTTGCCTTGTTCCAGAAAATCCTGAGCCAGGAAGCACTTTGTGCCTCCCCTTTGCTACTCCCTGAATCCTGCCATTCAGTCCTTATGTCTTTATTTATCCTGACAGCCTGCCCAACGAAAGGGAAAGCAGACTTTTTTTCCCTCTAGGAAGGATGCACTCCCAAACAAAACTTCGGTAGTGATTAGCCAGGGCTGCAAATACTTTTCCCTCAGCTGAGAGGAATTGCCCCCTTCCTCCAAAGCTCCTAGAGCCAGAGCAGTTGGGACCAGCCCAGAGTCATGATTTTTTCAGCTCCCCCAGGAATACATAGAGCACAACAGCTGTAGGAGAATGCCGACCAGGAGAGGTTATCCTTCCTCATCAAGTCACACACTTGACAGTGCTTTCCATTTTTTTGGTGGGAAGCCCTTGACCACCAGCTGGTTAGATGGAGCTGCGCCCTCCCATTTTGGCCGTGACGCTCTCCTTGCTGCCCAGCCCCAGCAGCTGCTGCAGCCTAGGAAGGGGGTTTGAGTGTGCACATCCTGCATGAGTGTCTTGTTTGTACAAGTCACCCTCTCTTGTGTAATGTTTTTCAGAGGGGCTTCTGAACAATGCCAGGGATACAAGTGTCACGGATACTCTACCACTGAATGGTAATCACGGCAACAGCTACAGCATCGCCAGCAGCGAGTACCTCAGCAACTGCGTGCAAATCCTTGACCGCGGGTACAACCACACGGAGAACGCCCTCGAGAAAAAGATCCTGAAGGAACTCACCTCCAACTACATCCCTTCCTACCTGAACAACCATGAGCGCTCCAGCGAGCAGAGCCGCAACTTGATGAACAAACTCGTCAACAGCGTGGGCGGTGGGAGTGAGGACGATGCCATCGTGCTGGATGACGCCACCTCCTTCACCCATGAGGAGAGCCTGGGCCTGGAGCTCATCCATGAGGAGTCGGATGCCCCACTGCTGCCTCCCCGGGTGTACCCGGCGGACAACCACCAGCCCCACCTCTACAGTCGGCGTCGCATCCCGCAAGACAACAGCGAGAGCTTTTTCCCTTTGCTGACCAACGAGCACACGGACGACCTGCAGTCGCCCAACAGGGATTCCCTCTACACCAGTATGCCCGCGCTGGCTGGCATGCCCATGACGGAAAGCGTCACCGCCAGCACCCAGACCGATCCTCCACCAGCGAAAAGCGGCGGTGGCGATGCCGATGATGTTTACTACAAAAGCATGCCCAATCTTGGCTCCAGGAACCACGTCCATCAGCTACACACTTACTACCAGCTAGGTCGAGGCAGCAGCGATGGTTTTATAGTCCCACCAAACAAAGAGGGAACCTCCCCGGACGGCAATGCAAAAGGACCCGCTCACTTGGTCACTAGTCTATAGAAGATTCAGCAAAAATTGAACAAAGAGACAACTAAAAGCCTCTCCGAAATGCTCGGTTTACTATTCTGAGTTAATCCAAACAGTGGTAATATTATGTGTACTCCTAAATCTTCATGCTGTTCAAAAGGAAATTCTCAGACTTTTTTTACTGGAATTTTTAGGCCGGCCCGGAGAGGACAGTAACTGCTGTGCCCCCCTTATCTTCCCATCCTTCTTCCCTCCAGACAGACTTCATTATGTTAATGAAAGAGATAGATAACGGCACACTTTGTGGCCTTCTCAAGTTATGCCGTGTTTGTTTAAACAATCCTTGATGCTGTGTTGCTCTTAATACTGAGGACCTGATTTAAGAGGGAAAAAAAAAAAAAAAAAGGCCAAAAATGTGCATTTGAAGCTAGTAGCAATGATGCATCTAGGTGGGAGTGCTGCATAAAACAAGCTAGCAAAACTCTTTCTTACCAATCCAGATCACATCATGGGTTATGGTCACTCACAACTTGGTTTCACTGCAGCGCCCTTTGCTGTGGGAGCAAACAAAATGTAAACAAATTTAATGAGACGGAAGGGAATCCTAGAATCCTGTGCTAAAGGCATATTTTACATTTTGCTGTATTAACGGATGATAAAAACTAATGGCAGAAAAAGAGAAGCGAACAATTTCTATGTAATGTACAGATACTAGCATTGCACATATAGTCTGCTTTCTGTTCCTCCAGAACTTGCGTCCCTGTTAATGTAGTGGATAAAAAAATAAGAACTTTTTTTTGTTGTGCTGGTCTTGTAAGTTTGTCTACCAGTAGGAGCAAGGTTTTTCATAACTTTTTCTTTTTTGTTTTGTTTTGCCTCTTCCACTGCTCCTTCCCTCTGTCCCCTTCCCATCCCAGGAAAAAAAAACTCACTGGGCAAAAAAAACCCCAAACATCACTTTCTAAGGACCATTTTTAATAACACCATCAGAATTTCTTTTCAGCCAAGACAGTCTTTTAATTTCCTCGCTATATAACCTTTTTCAGCCGGCATGTTGCCAGCAGACCTTTTGGCAGACTAGAGCAGGGCAAACTTCCTCATTGTCAGTGCACAACCGATCGTGACGATAATCCTGTGAAGCATCTCCAGCGAACAGCCCCTCAGCCAGGCCCTCGGGTCACATCCAGGGACTGAGAGGGGGTTTTGTAGTCGTAGTGAGGGTTCTACAGGAGACAGCCATTTCCCTGGAGGAGCAAAGGGCCTTCTTGGCTCAGTCTGGTCCCTGGTTTAGGCACTTGTACTGCAGTGGTTAAGAAGAAAATAGATTGACACGTAGTGAGCTAAAAAGTACTTTGCAGTGATTTTTAATTAAAAACAAAAAAAAAAGTCCTCTGTTCATTATTTTTCCTAACAGGAAATTTATTTATTTGACCAGATTTTTAAGTAACATAGGCTTTCTGGAGGTAAATTAGCAGCACGGAGTATGAATTCTTCTTCTTTTTCTCTTTTTTTTTTTTTTTTTTTAATTTATGATCCATTTTGTATGGTCTCAACAGTTGAATGACCTCATTACTAATATTTGTTGTAAAAGTGAAGCTTGTTTGCCAACCAATAAACAACTGATCACGATTTAGAAGATACTGTATGTATGTACTGTACAATTAATCTCTCTTTTTTTGTTGTTGATCCTCTCTCCATTAATGTCTTCAGTATGAGTCTCCACTCCTTTATGGCATAGGTGAGCAATGCCGAAGAAAGGAGGCCTAAGCTGAGAAATTTAAGCACAAAGGTTATGCAGCTGTGGCTGACTAGAAATATCAGTCTAGTGGTACTTGTTTAGGGGCAGAAACAACACTGGTTGACATTTGTTGCAGGTGATTCTAGGTCTGTTTTGTGCCTACTGTATAAAGTAGCCAATGACACGTGGATGATTTGAGTAGAGTGTTTCACGTGTCATATCTTTTAACCATTGTAATTTTTTTTTCTTTTTTTTTTTTTTTTTTTTTTTTATTTTGGTTTTTCNAATTTGGGTTTTCTGAGATTAAAAACTGCTGGTAGCATGTCAAAGAGTAAAACAAGTCCCCGTTAGGCCTTCTCGGTCGTTGTTTGCTGTCTCTTTATTTTCTTGCTCCGGGCATATCCCAAGCACCCTCACCATCCTTGGCCACATCGTCCTTCCTGCCCCGCCTCTGCCAGTGGCCCACTGGCACTTCGCTACTCTCCTTCAGCTTCGCCCTTCAAATCCCTTGAGTGCAATCAGGAATACACAAAGCCACGAAATAGACTGGAAAGGTTGACAGGGAAAATAACCACCTCTGTATATGATTGGTAATGAATTTTCAGTGTTTTTTTGCAAAGCCCTCCCCATGGGCTAGGGGGCTTAGGGGCTGGGTGCTGCCTCCATCTACACTGTGCCTATCCAAGTCTTATCATGCTAGGTAGAAGCCAGAAAACTTGGAGCAGGTGCGTGAGGCACATATTAAACAAGATGTTCCCAGTGCTGGAGGATAAAGGCAGCAGCAAATCAGTGGAGCAGTTCCACTCCATCCTGGGGTTGTCCTCACATTGGGGCAGTGCTGCTGGGTGCTTCTCAGCAGACTCTTGTTGGGCAAGAGAACCAGGGGCGTGGAATTTGGTGGTATTCATGGCCTACAAAAGAGTCTGGTTCGAGTCACCTGAGTCCTTCCTGCAGCCACTCCGGCCAAAATGTCTTGGGGAAGAAACTCCATGTGGGACCAAGAACTCATCACAGCAGTGCCTCTTGCCGGGTCTAGGTTTCAGCAAAGTGGCATCTCCTGTTGGAATATTAGGGAATCCCCTGACTTCACAGCAGAGCAGCAACTGGCCAGCCAGGTTGTGCTCTTGCTCTCGATGCTGCCTCCTTGTTTATTTTCCATTCCAACAGCGTTGGAAGTGGATAGTGCATGGTGGATCCACTCTTGCAGGTACAGCAGGTGATTCACACCTGTGTGGTCACACCAATCCATGTAGCAGCCCAAGAGAAGCTGCTGAGGCTTTAAACAACTGAGATAGCTCCTCTTACTTTGGGGAAAGTAAAAACTCTTTTACTGTATTAGACTCAAAAAGTAGTTTTTCAGGGGTATAGTGGAATTAAGTTCACGCAGATGGTGAGATATGCCCTAGAAAATATCACCATGGTAAGTTGGGAGGCAGGTGATGAACACAGTACTTACCAGCGTTTCTGAAACTCTGCAAGAACAAACCAGTGGTGGATTTGCCACGGGATGGTTTTGCCCTACTGAAAAATCTTTTAACTTTTACTACAAATGGTCATTCTTCCCCAGCCCTTTTATGTATTTCAGGTTTATCAGTGTGTAGGCTGTTTTTCTCCTCTTCTCTATCCCGTCCTTCTCTTTGCCAGCCTACCCATGCCTATTGGCACTTTGGTTGCAAAAAAAATGCTGTTTATTTTCAAGCTGATTATTTCTGTTCCCCAGGCTGCTCTGACATCACAGGATTCACTGTTGGTGCTTCTAATGGCTTAGGATACAGCTGAATCACAAAATAGGGGGAAAATATATATTATTAATTTTACTAAGCCCAAAATTGTTTAAGACTGTAATATAGTGGGGGTGTTTTATGAAGGGGAGCAGGATGCAGATTATTTATGGCATTTTCTTCCCCTTGAGGACAGATTTTGTTGTGTCACTTGATTATGGGCATGGTGAAAGTTGGTGCTTGTTGATAAGGAGCTCACTACATACAATTCTTATGTGACTGGCAACAGTCTTCTGTGCAGATTGCAGCTTCTGAAAATCAACTCACTGTTAAGTCCTTGGTGCCTACAATGCTCCCAGGGTATGAGGGAGAACTGCACATCTTCTAAGGCATTTCTTAATGCTGAGCCAAGGCAAGAAAGTGAGAAAAAAACTTGATGAAAATGTAGTAGTGGTTATGGTGGCAAACCCATACTTGTGCTTAGGGGCACATAACTGTGTAGGCAGGGTTGAAGGGGATAATCAGCCCTGTACTTGAGGGATCTTTTCTAGAGCTCCATTTAACAAAACAAAACAAAGCAAAGCAAACCAAACCAGATTTGCCTTATAGGGAGAAGTTTAAAGCTTCATCATTCAACTGCAACAAGCATCCCACTTTCAGCTGAAAACAGACAAAATAGAGGCAAACAGGTAGTGCTTGATCTGGTAAGAACATCAACTGATACACAGACCATTTTCTGAGACACGGAGCCGCCTTTGGGAAGCATGAGCTGCCAGGCATGTTTGGAGTGAGGATTATTAATGTTAATCCATTTATTAAATTGTCCCTTCAGAAAGCCTTTCTTGCAGGTGGGAAGAGGGGGATGGAGAAGTGCAAGGCTCCACGCTTTGTATTTTCCTGAAAATCATCTTAGGATGCTTTACAAGTTATGAATCTCTTTTTGCACTCACTCCTAATTTGTGCAGGATTGGGTTATTTTTTCCTGTGTAATCCCATTGCAGACCACCCCATAAAGAGCTGACGCATCAGCTTACTGCTGAAGGACGCTTTGACTACAGCAGGCAATTCCCACCCATTTTCTGCAAGAGCTAGAAGAGACTGTAGGATCTCCCTGAAATGTGAAGGAGAAAGAAGGCAAAAGACAAGCCAAGAAGGACCATGTAGGCTGGAGGGTTGCTGGGAATAGGGGGTATTCATCACAGCTTTGGAGGCACTGTGTAGGCGGTATTGCTTACCATGGTCCTGTTCATTTCTCCCTGTTGATTGCTTTTAATTCCTTGATGTCTGTAGTTTTTTACCAATCTTTTTCCTTCCTCCCTTGCCCCAGGTAATAAACAGTGAGATACCTCAGAGGGCCAGGGGGAACAGTGGTGACGGGGGGAGGCACTGAGCTCCTCGGGGTCCTTTTGTGTCCCTATTGCCTGCATCCCCCTTCCCTGACTAGCTGGCCTATCTGTCACGCTCCCATGTGCCCTTGATCTCACTAGGATATGAAGAATGTAATACCCTGCAGAATTGCCTAGTCAACAGGGATAGAAAGACAGCTCATCTTATTAAAAACCTGTCACAGGAAAGCCTAAGAGCACAGGCTTGGTCATCTGTCACACCATGATCTCCTCCTTACCTTTAGAAAGAAAAATACTTCAGCTATCTGCTGCATTCAGCTACACTCTATGCAAATTTTACTTAATGAATATTTTACATTTTAAATAGTCTAGGCTCATGAACATTATATAAATGTCATGTTGTTGCAGGCTTTCTGGTAACGGCATGGAGGACATCCTGCAGTGTAAAGCTGAAGCCAGATAAAATCTGTGATTAGTGCTCCCAGGGAAGGCAGCTATGGATTGTTCAGTGACTGTCCTCAGTGGGGGCATTAGCGGTGCAGTCAGGGGAGGGCACTGCAGTACCCCTGGGAGGCAGCAGTACTCCCCTTTCTGGACTGAGGGACATTTCGTTCAGCACGGGCTTAGGGCCGGTTTTGCTCTTCCGAAGGCTTTGGCAAGCCCTGGGGGTGCATGGATCATACACCAGATCATTTATCATCCCAGTTCAGAAGAGGCAGTCTTTTTAAAGCTGAAATATTGAGACTAGCCAGGATAGCTTGGAAATCTTCCTTTTTCACATCAAAATAGCTTTTTACAGGTGCTTACTGTTTATTGTATTCAGAATGCCAGACAGATGGTGATAGTCTTCTTCAGGAAAGTGCCAAAACAACAAAATAATCATCCTAAGTATTTTCTGTCTTTTAATTTCTTTATCCTCCACATAGTTCCTTTTCTTATATTTCTACCCCTTAAATACACTGTACACATGTAAAAACCCAAGCTAAAACCTCAATAAATAAAAAATACTGGTATACAGAGCAATTACTATGTATTGGAAACAAATGCTTGGTATCTTAGCAGTGCTGCTCAAAACCCCAGCAACTCTGAAGACACAAACATAGCTACTGCACAACCTTCTCAGCTGGTGTGATGGCAATATTTGTACAGATGACCACATATCTCAGACTGCCACATGCAATGGACTGCATCTTGTGTTACAGCTTTGGAAAGGTTATTTCCAGCAGAAGGGTGCTTGATGGGTAAATTACGGCAATAATAAAACTGTTTTCAGCCTGTCTTCTCCTACTTCTCTTA
Source organism: Donacobius atricapilla (assembly GCA_013397315.1). NCBI lineage: Eukaryota > Metazoa > Chordata > Aves > Passeriformes > Mimidae > Donacobius > Donacobius atricapilla. The sequence goes on from WBMY01016587.1 coordinate 1,243,388, forward strand.
GAGGCGTCTCAGGCATAGTTAAATTTGAGTCCCTGTGGCTGAAAACCTCACTCCAGACATGAGCCCTGCAGCCTTTGTGTCCCACCAGCAGCAAAGGCTTTGCCTTTCAGTGGGCACAAGTCTGTGGTAATATTCACTGCAAAATGGATTTGGAGAATGAGTGTTGAAAACCAAGCAGTCAGCAAACTGGGTGGAGGATGTCTGGGTATTCACTTGGGAAGCAGAAGTACTGTGCCCCAAGCATCTCTGAGGACTTGGTTGCACAAAAGCTGCAAAGGGTGTGTGGGAAAATGGACTTTGGGTCAGGGGAAATTAAAAGAAAAAGCCCCTAATTTCTGGCAAGGCTTTGTCCTCTGGCTGAAATATGTCAAAAAGGTTTCTCAGGTGCTTTCTGTAGGCAGCTGGAGAGAAGTGCAAGGTCATGGGGAATTAGAACCGTGTGTGATGGGAGGCATATTTAAGGCAAGCTAAAGCTTTGCTGTGGCTATTGGGTGCCTGCTCTGACCAGCACAATTTCCACACCTGACAAAAAAAAAGATAAGTTTTAATGGTTTGCCACAAAGTGGCCTTTTGGTTTGGGTTTGGGGTTTTTTTTTGAGAGGGTCCCTTCCTGAGAAATAGAAGAGGATTTTTTTTTCAGTGCAAGGACCTCAGCTCTGCCCTTTGGTCACCTTCCCTTCACCCACTTCCTTGCTTGCTTATTCAAACTTAGAGATAAAAGGCCTCTTTGCTTAAGCTGCTGTTGATATCAGCCAGGAAGAGTGCTACATATTAAATAGGTGGGATTTTTGATTTTCTTTCTTCTTTTCACACTGTGCACCCAGGCATTTTCCACTGCTGGCAGTTTGTACTGCAATGCAAAGCGGCCCACTGAGCTAACAGCAGTGGGAATGAAAGGAGAAAATGCATTCCACTACTTAGGAAAAAAAGAAAAAGAGATGAACAACAAGGAAAGGATGAAAGTCCCTCCTCCTCAGAAAAACCCCAAAAGATCAGCCAAAATGGCCAAGCTGTGAGATGTCTGAAAAGTTTTTGGTTCTGCCCCCACTACTTTCCCTTTGACGCCATAGACGGCAACATATATTAGGGAGGATGAGAAACAGAGTGAAATGATTTATGCTTAGAAAATGGCTCCAGAATAACTGTTGATTCTTCTTGAATGTGATTAGCCTATCTTAAGATCTCCCTGAAATATTATTTATAAAAAAGCCTGCATGTGGTCACCCCAAAGTGCGTGTGGCTGTGTCCTCCCAACGTGAGCTAGTGAAAGGAGGCACTTTCCTCCCTGGGGCTGCAGTGATTATCAAGGCAGCTGTAAAGCAGAGCACTCAGGATGTAAAGCGCCCTTCAGATAATGTCTGATATCAAAACAAATCTATTTACTCTGCAGATATTTTTACTGAATATTTATTATTAAGGGGCAGAAGGGACACAACAGAAAGTGCAGTTTTCTCGTATAAGTCCTGTTGTGTTGATACAAACTGGTGGCTGCAGCTCAGTGCTGTGCTAAACACAGAGGAGCAAAGAGGCAGTGTCACTCTTCTTCTGCAGAGCAGTGGGCAGCAGTCGCCAATGCTTCTGTACAACAAACTACTCATGTGGGGCCAAAGCCAGGAAAAACTCTAGCACCAAATTCAGCAAAAAGGGTGAGAGGAGATTTTCAATGGGATGCTCACACATAAATACATTCCCCTTCCCTGAGCAAGCCTTCCCTTTCAAGGCAAGTCCAGGCATCTCCTGCTTTGTTTGGCGATGGAAATGGTCTTGAAAATAGCTGGTGGTGGTTTCAGGGTCCTGCTCCGGGGATTTACCTGCTCTCCTTTTATTTTTCACAGAAGGTGGACGGACACCCAAGCAGGAGCCAGTCTTCAGGCGAGTCACCATGGAGGACAGTGTCATCTAGCGCCTGGGGACCCCATGAGCCTGCCCTGGCCAGCCCGTGCCAGTGCACCACCTCAGCTCCTCTGTGCCTCAGCTCACCCATCCCTCACTTGGGATCGCACAACAGGAGAGGCTGGAGAAACTGGCCTCGGCCAAACCCTCAGCAAACCCTTGCATCCCCAGGGAGAGAACAGCCTGGCTGAGACTCCCGCTGCCCTGTGCACGGCAGCACCCCAGGAAGCGCCCTCACTGTCTGGTCACTCGTCTCTTTTTTGAAGATGAGCAGAAGGGATGAAAATTGTCTTTTGTAATAAGAAATTAGCTTCACCTGCTCCAAACATTGACTTTGCACCTTGATAACACTTAAAAGATGGCTGAGTGTGCTTAATCCACCATCCCGAGCCTCTCTCCATGCTCTCAAGCTGGGCTGTATAAAGGGGAACCTGCCGGATCCAGGTTGCTGTTGTAAATACAGACCTGTCAGTGCAAAGAGCCAGCAAGGGAAGGACCAGGGGGACAGAGAAGTAGTCCTTACACCAGAAGAAGCTGAATGTGCCAGCAGAGTACTGTCAAGCTAAGCTGTTGCTTGTAAATAGGGACCAGCGCATGCGTCCAGCAGCAGCTTCACTTGGCCAAAGCTTCTTGGGCAAAAGCTGCTCAGATTTTATTGTCTTGTGTAAATAGCAATATTTTTTTGAGAAAAAAAATGAGCCTTAGTATCTTGAAGATAGCGTTTCTCAATCAGCACAGCTGGAGATGAGTATATGGGAACCCATGGGATCTGTCTCCTGGAGGCTGGCATGGGCTGTCACAACCAAGCTGTGCCATCACTGCAGGTGCAGGAGGCACCTGAAGGAGGATGGACCTGTCCAGCAGAGGACTCGGCAGACATTTCTCTCTAGTCCCTGTAAATAGGGTGAAATCACTGGTCCCATAGTCTCCACTGGTGTAAATACTCAGCTACAGCCCACAGAGGACTTGGACTGCTTGGTGCAGTTGTGGGAGCGGGGAGGGTGGGATGGGCAGAAATCAGAGGGATGCAAACCCCATCAGCGTGCTGGTTCCCAGGCTTTCAGCATTAGTTAAAAAAAAAAAAAAAAA
>WBMY01016587.1:1246428-1279428 GCA_013397315.1 Donacobius atricapilla
TTCCCAAGTTATAAACATTAATTAAAAAAAAAAAAAAAAAAAGGAAAAAAGAAAAAAACAAACCCTGAAGGCTTATTAATAGTGTTGGGCCAACTGTTTGGCTGGGTAAATGGAGGCATGCCTAGACATGTTCTGTGTTCATGTCAGCCAGTGCCTGTCTGTGCAATTCTCTGTCTGTGCAAACACATGTGTAAGGCTGTGTCTGGTTCAGGGGGCTGGCAGCCAGTGCAGGTCCCTGTGTCCATGTAGCTGTGTCCATGAGAGGGGAGAGAAAATGGATGTGCATGTTGCACTGCCCTTTATATGCCCAAACACATCTGAGGAGTCATATGTAACACTGCTAGGTCCAGCTTTAGTAGCATGAGTGTGGAGTAGTGTCCACACCTCTCCAGGGAATGAGGCTTGGCAGGCAGGGGGATGGTGTTAGCTGAGTGAGAGCTGATAAAACTCTGCTCTGCCTTGAATTGTCATCCACTGTCTCCTACCATGGCACAACTGCAGAACAAGTGCTCATCTGCAAAGATCCCCGGCAGAACAGGGCTGCACTCAAGCAGGAGCGCTGGCAGGATGGTACCTCCTGGAAGCTGGACAGGAGCTTTGGGGTTTCCCTTTCATCATTCACCACCCAAAGTTTACTTATGCCTTATTTACTCTGAGTTCAACTGTTCGGGCTTATGCAGTGCAGAGAAATTAGGAAAAGAGAATGAAATTAGAAACTGAAATCAGAAAAAAGCCGATATATAAGAAGAAAACAGATGTTTTTGAAAATTACCTCCAATAACATTCTCTGGACATAGAACACTCTCTTCAGCTTAACATTTTGCAGGAAAGCAGTGCCAAGATGAAGTGTCTTCCCCATGAAGAAGCCAGATTGCATGAAACAACTGTTGCACTATTTAACACAGCACTGGGGCCAAAGCCCCTTTACCTTTGCAGGGAATAGGCAGTGGGCAATCAACAGAAATTGGAAGCTGCCTCAGCTTCCTGAGGGGTGTGGACATCTAGGGTGGTAATTTGCCTGCAGTGGTCCAAGGTGAGCTGCAGGGATAGTCTTTTCCACTTGAATACTTGAATACCTCCTGTCATCCAGCTGTGTGTGTTACCATTACCACCTAACAACTGCCAGTGCCAAGTGATTTATATATTTATCTGGCCATTTATTTATGTATCCGACCAGTGCACGGGGGGCATTGTGCTTTCATCTGCCACATGTGGACACCTCTTCCTTTGCCCACTTCTCTGGCCTTGTCCTCAGGGAAGGTGACAATCATCTTGGGGAGGCTGTGATTTCCTCCCCAGTGAAGGCTGTTAGCCAGCCTTTTTTCCGGGTAGAAAAATAGTGGAAGATACGAGCAACACACCTTGACTTTGTGCTGGAAATGTGCTCCAAGTCAGCCAGTGTATTAAGCAAAATAACTCCAAAATGTTTGAAAATTCATGATCTTTCACAGACACGAGGGGACCTTTCTTACGGTTTCTGGGGCCCCAAATGGCAGTGCTAAATCCTGAACCCAAGGCTTCCTGACCCTGGGGAGGTTTGAGATGCAGCATGGGGGAAACATAGGGGCAGCAATTACAGGAAAGAAGATACTCCCTGGTTTTCTAGATCGCGGGAAAGCAGAACTCCCCTGGGTTGGGTTGAGTGGTGGATTTTTTTTCATTAGAGCACTCACTTGTAGTTCCTCTCCCCAGCCAATCCTGACATCCTGTACCTTAGTACCTTAAACCATTGCCTTTATGTCTAGAAGAATTTTTCTTAGAGGCGTTTTACAACAGCCTTCAATGTTTCTCTCTCTCTCCAACTCTAAAGAGACTGACACCCCACAACTGACAGTTGTAAAGATGAGCAGACCAACCACAAGTCCTAATAAAAATGATGAATCCCATCTATTGCATCCATATCGATGGCACACAGGTCACACGTGGAGATGAGCTGTGAGGAGGGGGAGGCAGATAATCACTGAAAATGTGTGTGGGAGGTGCTGTTACCAAACCCACCCAGGAGAATTTTGATTTAATCCAGCCCTGAGTCAATAGTGATTGACATTTCACTTGCTTTCCATATCGTAACTGGACTTCCTTACTCCTCAGGCATGGAATGAATCTCAATACATTGTAATTACTGTACTCCTGGTGGTGAACCGGTATGAAAAGCTATCACAGAAAGCATTAATAAAATGTACATTATGAAAAAGAACTCGGCATTGTCTGAAATTAATAATGCACCAGATTTTTCTCATCCATGCCTGCTCATTACAGGCCTGCCCTTGAGTTTTCTATTAAAATGACTTATTCAAACTACTTGTATAGCTGTGTTCAGCGTGAAGTTATCTGCTGTAGGTTTGCATCCCAGTTAGATGTACCGCATGAGGACTTATTAATCTGTTATATCTTTCAGGCATTGATTTTGGTGACATTTATATAACACTGGTATGACTAAAATGAACTGATTGATTCATGCGTATGGATTAGTTTGCCTAAGACTTTGAGGCTAGGTAGCTTTATCATGCACTGTAACGCCAGAATTCATCACTGTATTATTTACGAGAGACTGAACTGGCTGCATCTCAACAACTGAAGAGATCTTCACTGTTTTATTTATGTATAAATGTTTACTTAATCAGCCGCCAATTTTGTTTAGCAGAATTTGTTCGCAAACGGAAATTGTAAATGATAAAACGTGGTTTCTATTTTAAAATTTATAGGCTTTCATCTATAGCAAAATCCAAGATTTCCAAAGTGTCTTTGTCTACTGGCAATCAACAAGCTCTCTTGTATATGCTTTCTGGTAATTGCAATTAGCTGTTGCAATATTTCACATAAAAAAAATGCAACCCTAATACGGGAGATCTGAGTGGTAGTGTGTCAAAGTCAACATAAATATCCCAATGCTTGCAAACATTCCTGGAGGTTTAACAAAGCAAAAAGGAGCCACCGGCCAGTGCAAAGGCAGGAGCTCACGGACATGTGTGGTGATTTCTGCTGCCTTATCTTACAAGAGAATCCCAGTTCCAGGTAAATTGTGTCTCAATCACGTGGGCTATGTCCCCTACAACAGCCCGAGGAAAGCCTGGTCAAAGGGGGCAAGGAAAACATCTGCTCAGTGTGCATTGCAGCTGGGAAAGTGGCTGGGCTACAATGATTGTTTAAGGGTATAACATTCCAAGGAGGCTTAATCCCAGGTTCCCAGTCAATGGCACGTGTTTTCTTTGGACCACGCTGCTTCTCCCGGGGACCAAGGAATAAGGAGACATAAAGGATTTATTAAATGAAAGCAGAGACTTTCCTGTTAGGAGCCATTTAGAAATATTTTTAGTGCAAAGGCACAGAAAAAGTGACATGTTAGAGACCTATAAAGTAATAAGTAGTGTCCAGAGAAGGTGAATTGAGTGCTGCAGTTCACCATAGGTAATACAGCAAGTGGCACTATGTGGAGCAATGAAGAGGTGAAGTCTTAAATGTAGTTCTAAGTAATGTTTCATTACCCATCACAGGATGAACCCACAGACTCCCTGACCCAATACGCCAGTAAGGTGATGTACAATGAGCTTTAGTAAGATAATATGCTGGTTTACAGTTTAAGGAAAGAAAGGGGGGAAAAAAAAAGGAAAAACAAGGAAAGCCTGTCACCTAGTCTCTTGTTTCAGGGTCAGAAGGAATTGCTGGCTCCTTAAGGAAGCGTGGAAACACCCCTGCTGAGTCTTCGGCCATACTTCACACTTGTGGGGTTGGGGGTTTTTTCCAACCATATTTTTTTAACATAAAAAATTACGGTAGTATTAGGTAGGCCTGGAAAATAACTTGCTAGCTGGCAAGGCGAAAAGGGGAGTAAACTTTGCATGTCAGCACCCTGAGCTGTAATTTCAAGGGCAGGGGATCACAAGAGAGTGAAGCAGAGGGATACCTGTGCCTCACAACCATTGAACCCATCGCTGCAGAACTGGTGTCTGCCAATAGTCCCTCTCCATGTTTCTTTTTGGCTCCCTCAGGTACAAGAAGGCTGCAATTACATCACTCCTAAGCTTTCCCCTTTACAGGCCTAACCAACCAAATTCTCTCAATCTACAGGTTTGTTCACTATTCTTTTAGAGCAATTAGGAAAAGCACCTGACAAAGGCTAGGGAAAAAAAAAAAGGTAAACAGAAAAAAAAAGTGGACTTACAAAATTGCTGAAGCAAGTCCTGGCTGAACTGGAGATGAAACTTTAGGAAGATGTTTCAAGAGTGACTAGAGTTCTGAAGAATGATGACTGTTGTACCCCTCAGTAAGATACCCCACATGCTAAGTGTTTCTGTTGATGCGCAAGTGCAGCAGTTTGACTCGTGTCTCAGCAATTAAATTTTATTTCCTGTCTTACGCCCTGTTTATCCATGCTAATAGCTCTCCTAGATCTTCTTGGAGAACACCTGCTGTGTAGGAAGGTATAAAATTGTAGGAAGGGCTGAATATTTGTCACCGTAAAGTCAACAAAATGGTCTCGACTAAAAGGTGTTGCTGCAGGAGTCTGATTTTATTTCTCAAGCTTCCCTCCATGCATGTGAGCTTTTAGTCATGTTTCAAAATAAAATTAAGACTTGCCTTTTTTTTTTTTTTTTCATCTGTAAAGCTAAAAATGAAGCCGTTATATGCATGCTTCCTTCTGCTTGGATGCACTTGCCAGCATCTGCTGCTGTGGGAAGCAGAAGTCACTGATGGCAAGGCTAAATTAAACCTTTCCAGTGTGTGTGTTGAGAGGCATAAACCAACATCTGCAAGGTGGCTTTGGGGTAAGAGTAGCTGACCCTCAAGCTGATGTGCCTTGCTTAGAGCTTTGCTGTCCTGGGGATGCAGCAGCTGCACAAAAATGAGATTAGAGACCCTGTTTTCTTTGCAATATCCTTTATTTATCCTTGCATATGTAATTTTGTATGGTGTGCTCCCCCTAAGCCCCACCCGTGAGGACCAGTGGCTGCCTGCTGCTCTGCACCTCTGCTAAATATTTAAGCAGCTTCCTAAAAGCAAGGAGGCTGTTATGACTGAACAGCTTCACCATGTGCAGGCTGCACAGATATCCAGTAAAGAAATCAAAGGCATGATGTCACCAGGATTTCTTATCTAAAATTAAATATCTGTCTTAAGTCCCCAGACACACAGAGACTTTGTATTAGAAACATATACTGAGAGTTCAAACTCTGAGTCATCTCATATATATTTCACTCAAGCCAAGGGAATAATAGTGAGAATAGACCTGCAAAGGAGCAATTCTCTATTCTCGCAAGACAAGGCAGAAAAAATATTCAGGGAAAATATTAATGGGTTCACAAACAAAAAAATCTTGCCAATGAAATTGTGTCTCTGATATTCTGTACCTTTGCAGTGAAGTCATGATTAGCTGTGGAAAATGCAGCAGAGAATAAGTGGGTCAACTTGTGCTCATTAATGGCAGAGACAGAGTAAGTGGCATTTAAAACAAGTCCACTCAGAGGGAAAGTGAAAATTATTTATTCTGAAGGCATCAAATGTTTGTTGTCACAATTGGATTTCAAGAGCTAGTCACAATGCTTTGGGGTGCTGTTGTCCAGGCAGGATTAAGCCAAGCTCTGGGTGTGCTGAGCATTTCTGCTGCTGCTCTCCACTGCATTGCAGAACATGCCGGGTGGCCACTGCTGAGCCCTTTCTGCACATGCCACAAGTGTTCCAGCCCAGTCATCAGGGGCTGAAGTTCCACATGTTGCTGGAAATTACTTGTCCCTGTCTGTGCTAAGGGTTGAATTGTGCCAGGCTCTGTGTCAGCCCACTCACACATCAGCAGCCACACTTGCAGGGTGCAGTAAATATCTGTGGATCGGGAGCACTTTTAATATCTCTCTACCTTTTGTCTCCCTATTGTCCCAGTAATGGGCCCTATGCGGTCCCCAGTCCTGTGGTGGTTCATCTTCCCTCTTCACCTCAGGCTGTGCTGCTGATTTTCTTCCCACCTGGTTAGGTTCGTGTGTTGTGGATACACCTTAGCTCCTAAATAGTTTTCACCAAGGTAGATAAAGATGTTCCCTCATCTACAAAAAGGGTTTGTCTTCTTCTATGAGCATTCTAGTCATGAAGGAGCTGGGCACTGGGTTCTCTTGGATTCTGGTGATGCTGCCCATACAGGAAGGCATGGGGCAGGAGGAGGCACAGAGGCATTTCTGGAGTCACAGTGGAAAACACCCTGGACTAGGCTGTTCTCCAGCTTTTACTGGATTATAGCCCAGACCTGAGACCCAACAGATGCACTGTCAGGTATGAAGTATTGGCCCAAGATTCATGCTGGCTCTGTAATGGGACCCAATTCCCCTCTCTAATGCACCGTTGTTGCATTGCATAAAAATCATTATTACACATTGTGAAATCTAATTACGTTATTGCACACTGTGTATACACTCTAATAAAGACAGTGGAAGCAATAACACTGTTAGTAATACACCAGTCCACTGAAATTGCTATTGGTGTCAATTTTACATTCATTTTTTCTTGATTTACCCTGAAGAGCAAGGCTTTCAGCCTGCTTGCTTTGGCACGTGGATGAAGTGTCAAGACCTTACAAGGGCTGCAGAATCCCACAGCTCCTACTGCAGTAGGGAGCATGAGAGGGGACTGCCATGTTCCAACTCTTGATACCCAGTGCTGAGACCAGTCCATCCTGAGGATTACCGTGCTGTACTGAGATGGGTCCAAAGCCAGCTGGGCTGAATTTCCCTTGAAAGTGTCCCTCTCCCCACTGATTGTGCATCCTTGCAGATGCACAGGACATCTGTGCTCTTAGATGTGTGAAACCAGATGGGCTCAAATGCCTCCACCCCTCTGTTGTTCTGGTGTGCATGAGGAAGAGGGGGATAGATGGTCCTTTGTCACAATTCAGGGATATATATTTGCCAGTGTTGAACTGAGAGAGATTTAGCTCTCAAAGAGTATTTTGAGTTCTCTGCTTCCCCACCATTAAACTTCTCATCGTAAACCTTGTGTGATGAACTGCTAGTGCCAACCTGTTGGTTTCTTGCACTCTGCTCTCCTTGCAAGCTGTCACACAAGCTCTTTTTAGTAATGGAAGAGATGAGAGGTGCTCCTTAAGCACCTCAACATCTTCAAGGAGGTAGGTGCAGAGTTACCAGCCATTGTGATACTTGTTTGCAATGTGCCCTGAATCCATCAGCTGAAGAAATCACGTTGGGAGCTGAGGAAAGAGTTGTGGGGGTTGTGATAGCCTTCTGAAGAGCCCCTCTTTTCAAGTGGGGCAAATGTGTCCAGGGTTCAGCCTCTGAAGAAAAGAAAGGAAAAAGGAAAGATGTCATACCACAGATTGAGGAAAAGTATGACTTTGTATTTCCTTTCCTAGACAGTTTCAGACACTGAAAGCTGCTGTTCCCATCACAACCTCTTCAGAAGAGAGCTTGAGCCTGCATTGTTTCCATGGGTCTTTACTTCTAAATGAAATGGGATACCAGAGGCTGATTCTCAAACAACAGCAAAGCATTTGCAGGAGAACAAACCTGGTACTGTTTGCATCTCCTGTAATGCCTTTTTGCCAGGCCAAAGGCTGTCCAGGGTCCTGTGCTGGAAGCCAAGTACAGCTGGGTCATCTCTTTTGCTAATGTGTCAAGGTTACTCCCTGGCATGGGGCGGGCACAGTTTTGGCTTTTTCACTGTATGGGCCTGTTTTACATTGGGCAGTACAGCACCCCAGGAACCCACAGGATCATATCTCTCCTACTGTGGTGTACAAAGCATCCAATGCACCATGTCAAGACCCACCCACTCTGCTGACCCTCCTCCATCCAAGGATATGTGTCCATCCATGTTTACCACTGAATCACCTTGTAAAAGAAGTGATTCATTTAGTCTGCCTACGGACTGCCTGAAGGTGGCCCATGTATTAGCTTTTGCCTGTCTGTCTTTTTCCAGGAAAATCTGCATGGAGACACATAAGTCTGTGGAGCACCGGTGGATCAAAATGTGTAATTTCCATCACAATGTTCTGACGATAGAGAACCTCCCTCTTTTTAATACTGCAAGCTGTGTCTTGCAGATGTGTTGGAGAAATATTCTTTGTGGTAGCCAGCAGGGCTGGATGTAGATGCATTCTGGCTATAGATATTACTTTTCTAGTTTTTGTGGGCTGCCAGGGTCTCCACATGGTAAAAGCTTTAAGGGAGCAGAGGCAAGCAGAGAGAAGGTGCTGAGAATGAAGAAAATTGTGGAGGACTATCAAGGGAGAGGAAAACACTTTAGGTATCCCACCAGTTATCAGACTGCATCAGGTAAAAGATGTGGGAGGGTAAGCTTTAATTTAGTTTCAGCTGCTGAATACGTTTTTTTTAATCACCATGAAATTGTAATTAGTTAATTCAAAATCTCAGTAAAGTATTCAGCAGTGCTCCACTGGGAAGGTATGCCTGAACTTAGCTGTGTCCTCTTGGCCCCCTGAAGTCCTGTTCTGAATGCACATTTCCCATTAAGGATGCCACCACTCTTTTTCTGTCTCATGCCAGTCTCAGAAATCACATATCTCTGTCTCTGGCAAGCTGTCTGGCAATCCTTCCTTTCAGAGGTATTTTTTTTCTTTCTTCTCTTGGACAAAAGTCTAGAGAAAGAGAATTGTCAAAAGCTATACATGTAAAATCTAAGAGAACTTGGGAGGCAAAGAGGAGGGCAGTGACAGATGAGGAATAGGAGGAAAACACCATAAGCAACCCTGTCTTCCTCTCCTGTGGGGTAAGAAGGTCAAGCTTCCTCAGCACGCCGCTGAGTGCTAGTTATAACTGTCAAGTTTGTATCGAACCTACTACCTGATTTTTCCCTGTAGTAAATTACCGTGGAAGTCAACAGTATTTCTGCCTTTATTGCAGAATCATGGCTATCAGATACAGAAGAGACAAAAGGGTTACCTTGATAAAGGCCTCTCCCTTGATGCAGTGATTTATGAGCAGTACTGGCTTTCCAGGCCCTGCTGTAGCAGATATTGCTTGAAGGAGTCTGGTCTCAGTCTCCCCTGGCCTGAAACAGAGGTGTGAATATTGTTGTTGCCAAACAGGGGCTTCCTGAGCCAGTTTAACTTCATAAATCATCTGTGCTATGTTGCAGTAGCCAACACTGGGCTGTCCAAGCTGACCAAGTCTAAGCGCAGAGGATATTAAACTCCTGGAGACTGGGAATGGTCAGGAGACCTGGGCTGACAGCTTTGGCATATGACTGATTTACAGCAGTAATACTTTATGGACAGGTGCCTTTTTCTTTGTTTTTTGATCACATGTTGATTAATCTTGCTCCATACTAATGGGTAGTAATGCACCATTAGTGGACATGAAGTGCTTTGCTAATGAACTAGACTGAAGGATTTGTACAGACCATAACCTTGCCATATGCTTTGTGCCCTTTCCTTTCTTCACTACCACATCCTTTAGTGATTGTAATGTTTCTCATATTAGTTTCTAGTCTTTTATTTTTAATGGATAATTCCAATTAATCTCTCATCCTGCAGGTGCAATTCAACACTCATAAAAACCTCACTATATTGCCAATCCCAAAATTCAATGGCATCCTTCACTAGGGTTCTGATGCTGGGAAGCAGTGACGCACTAAAACTTTGCAAAATGTTCTAGCTGCCAAGGAATTCTGCAATGTGGCGTGAGCGGCAATCCCCCTCTGTTTATATCTGTCACAATGTTTGGAGAAAAACAAGAAAAATCTGGGCCCCAGGTAGAAACCTGAGTCTGTTGAGGAATTAATAAAATCACACTGTTTGGAGACTTGCAGATGCTATTCTGTTGGGAGCATGCTGAGGCTGCCATTAAATCCCTTTGGATAAGACTCAGTAAACATCTGGTAGCTTTTTTTAAAAAATAAAAACTGTAATTGTTCTAGGCCTTGTTGTCTGCCCACGCTGTTAGTGTGCCTGCGAGGTCTAATTAGTTGACAAGTGACAAAAGAGGCCACTGTAGTGAAGGGGAGGCCTGGTGCCAGGATTGTTAGATAGGCTGGGCAAGAGCCATGAGAGCCAGCACGTGATGGATGCAGGAAAGGTGTATTATCCCCTGCTTTGTTACAGATGCAGGAACATGAGGAAACAAGGCAAACTGGTAAGACAAAGGCTCAGCATTTTGCTATTCATCTTATGTAAAATTGGATCTGCAGATATCTGTGAGTAGGGTGGTTAGGTCCTGTAATAGCGGGTCAGTACTGAAAGAGCCCTGACCTTCAGACTCTACTGAGTACCTTTGAATGTTTGTGGAAATAAGATGGAGAAGGCTTGCACTTGCGTCCAGCCAGGAGCAAGATTAGTAAAAACTGATGTACACTGATATAGCTGTATTCGTGTTTGCTATCAGTGATAAAATCCTCATTCCCTGTCAGCAAAAGCTGAATTCATTCAAAGCAGAAGGAGAGCCCCATCTGATCTTATAAGTGAGTCTGTGGGACAGGACCATTAGCTGGGCACTGAGAAATCTGACTGCCTTCTATGGTTGTGTCTTCACCTTGAATTGTTAATTCCTAAATTGCTACATTTATCATATTTATGTGGATAAAATATATTGAAGATGTTGCCTTTCAGGCAAAGATTTCTGAGGCACTCAGAAAGATTTCCAGATCTGGGGTGGAGTATTTCAGCTGGTACCTAGCTCCTTATCAGTGTGAGGACTACACTCCGACTGTCTGCACCACAACTGGACTTGGCAGTGCAGGGATGCCCAGCGTGTGTGAAGCTGTGGGCTCAGGTGCCATATGCAGTTACGTCTGAGTCTGACAGTTCTGTTTGGGCTTTTTCTGTACTGCACCTATGGCCTGCCTGAACTCTGCTTGTTCCTTAGCTGGGCACATATGGATCTGGAAAAGTATTTTTAAGTGTTTAAGCACTGCTTAGCACATTACTCCAGTTTTGTTTCGAGGAATTAGATCCTCTTCATTTGTCTTGGCTCCTCTCAAACTGTTTCCATCAAAGGGGTAGGAAGATGAGTCATGGGGACAGAGTAGTGGTGGGTTATGAGAATAGCTCTTGGTCTGTGTTTGCCAGCACTCGTGCTGAGATTGCAATACTTTTTCCAGGTGTTCTGGTAGATTTGGGGGTCTCACAGCTGTTAGTGTCATACCTACAGCAACATCTGGCCCAGCACTGCTAAACTCCCTGGACTGTGCTGCTGGAAGTGATTTGATTTGTGCTGAAGTCACCTTGAATCACAATTACCAATGGGAAGGAGTGGATGCATGGGAACAGTCACAGATAAAATTGTGTAAAGGAGATCACCAGAAGTGAAAATAAGATCACCAAAATATCTGCCAGCAAATCAAACTCATTAGCTACATTTGTTTCCTCATATAGTCAATAGTTCCCTTCCATCTCCCCACTGCTCCATCGAGATGTGCCATGGACAGTAAGGAAAACCCCACCAGGGACACCTACCCTGGACATTCTGCTACCTCCCTCTCCTCCTGTAAATCAGGAATAACCCCATTAAAATCAAAAAGAATTCTCTAGGGTAGAATTTTGTAAATGAAAAATGGAAAGGTTTCACACTCATTTTCTTCTGTCCAGGGCACCATGAAATTAAAGTTTTTGGGTTTAGATTGCTGCTAACCTTAAAACTGTGTTCAATATTAAAAAATAAAACCAAATTTATAATATATATTAAAAATATTGTAATATATTACATATAACATGTAAAGATACCTGTCATATATATTTCCATACACATATATATATGAAGACTTCCAAGTTCATGTTTGGGCAGCCAGCTAAGTGCCCTAGTTTGGTTTTCGTCTGATAAATGGGTACAAAAGAAGTGATTGAATCTCCACACCTGGAAACCCCATGTGTTGCTCCAGATCTTGGCTAAGTTTATCCACTCTGAAATGACATTTAGTGAAGCTCCCTCTGCATAAGATATTGCTGTGAAATGTTAGGGCAGACAGAGGAACAAGAGAGTGGGAGATGGATGGAAGCAGGTAAAACACGTTAAAATCTTTTAAAAGAAAGGCTTTGTTCTTTGAGAACAACAACAGTAATGCATGCTACCCAGCTGCCTTTCATGCTTCAGTCCCTTTATTCCTTTGGAAGCAAGGGAAATCCAAAACTGAAACAAGGCAACAACACCACACTCTTTTTCTTGCAAAACAACACAATTCAAGGGAAGAACATTTCAATTTTTATTTTAAGATGGCCGGCAAACGAGTTGCCATCATCTTTACATGCTTGGCATGATCTGCTTCTCAAATGAAAATTCGGGATAATGATTATTATTTATAAACAACAAGGATGACAAAGGCAAAGTAGGAAATGCTCTGTAAATGCAGATAAAATTATCCTGGCACCACCTGCACATCTGTACATGTATATGTGTACATAAAAATAGGAAAGCCTACTGAGTTATTGAATAGAAATGAGCCTGGCAAGAAGTGTTTTTCCCCCATTGCATATTCCACAATTCTGTCACGAAAATGTCTTTCCTCCCACCTCTGACATTCTATTGTTGCTTTTCAACCAAAACAAAGTGAAAGGAGATGAAAAGATTGAAGAGGAAATGGTAAGTTATTTTCAAAGCTAATTTATGTCGGTTTTTTTTTTAATCGTGTGCTGGCATGGTGACAAAAGTTACCAGTATGTGCTCAGAATGATTTGTTTTGCCGTTTTTTTTTGGTTTTTTTTTGTTTTTTTTTTGTTGTTGTTGTTAAATAACAGCAATGTTTGTAACACAATAATGCCTCTTTCCCAATCTCAGGAGCTCACAGACTGAAAAGCAAAGAAAAAATAGAAGAAGAAAGAATAAAATGTCCACTTTGGATGTCCTAGCTGGAACAAAATGTCCCACCTCCTTGAGCAGCCCTTCATTCCTCAGAAACAAGGATGAGCAGCAAAGGGATGGATAATGATGGTACAGGCATGAGATGAGCAACCCCAAAACTGGTGTTCAGCCTAGTGGTGCTGGTGAGTGCATGTGGGATGCCCAGCTAAAACCCTGATCAGTGCATGATTAATGCCTGCAACAGTGCTTTCTGTTTATTTTCCACTGACTTCTGCAAGCAGCACCTAGCAGAGCGAGCTGCTGGCACACACATCATTAGCGAGCACACTGGTTTAATTTCCTTTTGTTTCAGTGCATATTTTATAAGATTATCTTATTTTGGAAAAGTTTGCCCTAAGTGGTGCTTTTTGTTTTCACACATGTTGCAGCTGCAAATACAGACCGGGTTAAGCTGCAGAAAATATGTCTTGCTTAATTTTCTTTATTATTTTTGTATATGAGGAAGTGCTTTCTCCCAGCTTTTTAATCTTTTACTCCTCCTCTTCTAAGCAAATGCTTGCTTACCAAGAACTAGCACAACCTGATACTTACATAGACAATTGTGACACAGAGAAGTACATTTATCCTGTCTTCTATTTTTGTGTATGGTTTTGCAAAGGAAGCATATGCTCCTCCTTGGACTTGAGGTTTTTAGGTCCAAATAGAGGTGTTAGTTGCCTTCCCCAAAGCCTATAATCCCAGGGAAATCAGAAGAATGGAAGAGCATCCTTGAAGTGAGATGTGCTAGAGTAATTACCTTAATGGCAGCTGCAGCTTCCAAGCGTCCTCAGCAATAAAGATCTGTAGTTCAACCCTGAGACTTCACAGGTTTGGCCATTGTGGTTTGAAATCTCCCACTGGAAAGCCATTATCTTCTGTACTGAGATGGAAGATGCAGGAGACAAAGATGCTGTTCTGGGATGTCGATGTGAACCCACCACAAACCTTTTAGCATTTGTTCCTGACAAAGGAGCATTTCTCACATGGAGTGAGCCCTTAGCTGTTATGGTCTCCGTAACGCCACCACCCAGCTCCAAATCTGGCTCTTGCCCTTCAGAGACTTGCTGTCAGCAAGCACATTCCCTCCCTGATGTTCATTCTGGCCCCTGGTTTCTAGATGCACTGCTGAGGTATCCAAGCAGGAAATGCTCTCTTAGGATAGAGAAGCTGGTTTGCTAGCACACCACCAAGCACATCGGTATGATTGGGATCACCCCAAAATTACCCACACTGAATGGAAATGGACCTTGCAGGTTTGGAGCTGACCTGTGGAAAAAGCTTGCTTTAAAGACCAGGTGATGGTGAATCCCTTGAATCTGAAATCAAATGGAGGTCTCTTGTGAGGGTGGGGACGAGCCCACCTTTATTTCAGGAAGTCACCTTGTTTTCTCTGGGATTAGCTCATGGGAACCCTTCTTTCTCTCAGCTTTTCTCAAAGAGATACACCACATTCAATTAACAGCTTCTGTCCATCTGACTTTAACATGGGTTCATGCTTTAAAGAAAGTATAACAGCATTTTATAACAATACCTAGTAGAGATTAGGTCCAGAAAAGAACTCAGTATAATCCTGTTATGTAAGAGCGAGAATATTTTGCAGGCTATAAATCAAATGCTTCCCACAATAGAAAACTCCTTCATTACCTTTTAAGCCAGATACATGCTCCAAAAAAGCTTAACTATAAGGTATGTGTTGTGATAAATAATACAAAAATCAAAATTTAATTGCTAGTAGGCTTCCCATTTGCTCATGGTCAGGCAACCTTTTTCTTCCACAACAGAGCATGTGCAAAGCCCTTAGAAACTCCATGCATTAAAATTGCAATTATGGAAGCAATTTATAATCAATATGTGATTATTAGGGTAACCTGCATGTATGGGATATTTTATAGCAATTATAATCCTGACAATTCTTTCTGAGAGCAAAATTTGAGTCTTGTTTTTTCCCTTTCAGGTTTCAGTCCCTGCAGTGCCATCTACTGCTGAGATAAGTTTGAATGCTGAATTTAGTATTTCTTTGGGGGAGAATTTTCAGGGACCATTATCTGCAAGTGGGACACAAGCTTATAGGGAAAAAATAAATGGTTATAAAAGCCCAGCAATCTATGACTAAAACCATACATGGCTGAGACCAAAAGGAAAAAAAATTAAAAAATCCCAAACTAGGATCCGTCATTTGCAGTCTTACTAAAACCAAATGTTTCTTTGACCACTCCTCATTCACTCATGACAATTCATTACTCAGCCACTGGGAATTGTCTCAGCTCCAGTGAAAACCATGGAGTTATACCAGCTGCTGTCAGCTGAACTTCTGCCTCAGAACTGTTAAGAAAAAGGTATGCAGATTTGCTTATTTATTTTAGAAACAAGGATAAACTACTTCTGCCAACCAAACCTACAGCCTTGCTTATTTCTGAGTGATGAGAAGTCACTTCGCTCTTCTAAGAATAGTTATTAAGTAATATGGCTCATGAAGGACAGCTGAGGTAGGTTCTTGGCATCTCTAGTTTAAGTTCAAAGGATGTTGAAGTTCTGGCATGACTTTACCAAACCACTGCTAGCAAAGGAAGAGGTGTCTAAGATAGGCTTTAAGATTCCCAAAAATAAGGAAAAAATACCAAAATAGTGGGGTTCTTTTAAAAAAAAATCAGATTTTTTTTTTTCAGGTTAAAATACGTCTTCCTCAGGTGGTACCTTGGCGGTGTTCATGTCTTATTCTTCTCTAGCTACACATCTCTTTCCCATAAAAATAGCCTGTGGACTGGGTTATCTCCCCCAGGAAGCCTGTTTTCAAGCCAAAAGGGACATCTGGTTCTGCTCTGCTCTGCCAAGGACCTTCAGCTATGGGGTAAAAGGGTACAAAACTCTGTACTGAGGATTCCTTCCAGCAGGGCATTTATTACAGGGTAAGGAGTGAAAATGAACAGGCATTGCTTGGCTGAGAGTGTCAGTTTTGCAAAGTATTTCACTGTTAAAATAAACTTTGAAAAAGCACCACTCTGGAATTTATTCAGATATTCATTGAGGTGAAGAGAGATGTTTCTCCAGAGTTCTCTTCACAATATGCTGCAGGTGAGGTGAAGTCCCGCTCACCCTGACAAATGCTCCTTGTTTAGGTGGGAGCAGTCTAGGTGTATTGAGCAATAAGATGGCTGTAAGAACAACACCATGACCCAAAACAGGGTCACCTGAAAGGCTGGAGAAACAGAGATTTGGATGAAGAGGTTCAGCTCTTGACAGCAAATGCTGAGGAGTGGTCAGCATTTGCAAGGGCTGAAGAGAGAACAAACTGAGAAGAAAGCAAGCATAACTGTAGGAGCAGTGAGTACGGCACAGACTGTAAGATGAAGGCTAGAGAGGAGGCTGTGGGTCACAGTGACAGGGCAAAAAATAAAGTAAGAGCAGGGATACCATCTGTCCTATAGGATCAACTTTTGGTAACATATATATTGGGCTTTATGCAAATTTGTATGAAGAATTCAGCACAACCATATATTTTTTGCCACCCACCTTAGCAAGCTTCCTCCATCACAAGTCAGGAACAATTTTATGAAGAGTAGTTAATGGCCATTTGTCTTATTGAATTACTTTGGTGTCAGTGTGGCTTTTTTTCTTTATTTATTTTGTAGCTGAGTAGAGAAGGATGAAGTGGAACAGGAGACAGGGAGGGTTCTCACCATCACTGGAAGCACCCAGCTTAAGAGCCTGGGACAACACTGAGTGCATTGACCATCTTCAGAGGTGTTCACCTCCTAGCAAGGACCACAAAGCCTGGATGGGTGTCTGTTGTTTTACAGAACTCAGACCAACTTCCCATCTGCTGGGAAATTCATTGATGCTACAGAATGATGCCCCCTCACAGAAATTGATGATGTGCACCCAAAGATGCTTTTTCTTGACATCCTGAGCATCGTCTAGACTGCTCATCTTTCAGCCAAACTAGTCCTTTTCCTTATATTTCTCAAATGAAACCTTGAGTTTGCCAAATGAAAGGAGGAAAAAAAAATAGGATAGATGAGGGAACTCTTCTCTGGGCTTCTTACAAGAGTGAAGCACCAAGTGAAAAAAAAAAAAGTAAACTTTAAAGCAGAATTTGCCACTGTCCTGTGAAATCTGTTCATCTGGCCCTAGCTAAATATTTCAACGCAGAATAGCTCCAACTGCTCACTTGCCTGTGAGAGAACTTGAATTTCAAAATACCCCCTTGATACACCCTGTGCCTCTGCTGGGAGCCCAGCTCGAGTCTGAGGGATTAAATCTGGATGTTATTAAATTCTGCTGATCAGTGACAGAAATGCCTTCAGAAAGCAGTGCTGAGCAGCTGCTTAATATCATTTTCGTGGTGGCAAATATCTCTTGCACTGGCTAGAAAAAGCAGTTTGTCTCATTGCTAGAACCATATATTGTAGAAACACAGCTCAGAGTCATACTTTACAGGCTGGCTGCCAAAACTTCAGCAGAAACAGAAGAGCTTCAAATAATTAGCTAGACAGTGCCTAGCAGGTGTCACTTTGGAACTCTTTGGTGATGATAATCCTCAAAGATTGCTGAGAGGTGATTTGACCAAAGAATACGGACCCACAACTCACATGTTCCTCCATGAACAATCACTCTCCTTGCTCATGCACCAGTTCTGATAGGAAGCAGCTTGACAAAAACATCTGCAATTTGATCTAAAAAGAAAGAATAAATTGCTCTTTTAAGTTGGTCGAAAAAAAAAATCCCCCCTACCCCCAAACAAATCAATACAATGTCTTGAATTGGGAAAGGATGCTGTGTAATTGGAATACAGATCCTGCATGAAACCCTGATTCTAATCTGAGGTATTTAATGCTTTCTGCCACAATAAAAGAAGAGAATTAATGGACTCAGTGGGAAATCTAGATGGTATTTAGCTCTGAATCAGACTATTATTTTACACTTGGCATTGATAGGAGTCAAAATGAGGCCACAAGCCCAAGACTTTCTCAGCAACTTGTGAGTGCCAATTCCCTTTATATTCCCATGATCCCTGCTTGGAGGCTTCCCTTTCTCCAGCTCTCAATCACAGCAGCAGCAAACTGAAGTAATAAATAATGAAGCCACTTCAGGCTAAATGTGGGTAAAAAATGCACGCATTTTCTCTCTTTTTAAATGTGTGCCTATTGCACATACATGTAAGATGTATCTGACAGATTATAAAATATATGGTTAAAAGGCAGACATTTATTACAGAAAATTTGTTCTATGAATGCACGCTTCTTCTAAAAAGAAGAGATTTTTTTTTCTTACGCTCTGATCTTTATATCGTGCATGTATATTTGGGATGAATTAAGTAGGAAGAGGATCTCAACACATTTTTGCGCTTTCTAATGACAACAAGAATGATAGATTTTTGCAATCTTTTTCCCCCCAATATTAAAAAAAGCATGTAAGAAATGGGGCAGAGGAGGGAATGTCATGAATAAAAACGAGAAGCTCTCCAAATCCATCCTACAGTCTCTTTCCAAGGACAAGATTTATTTGGAAGGCATCTTTGCAGTGGCCCTCAGGATTCCTTGAATGTATCAGAAAGGTTGTCTTGTCCTTTCCAAGCTCACTGTTGTGCTAACTGCAAACCACACAATACGGTGTGTAGGAGCCATTATTTTAAACATAGATGTCTCATGAGTCCTCGCGATACTTTCAGAAACGGATGTGTAAGGTTATGAATATCTTGCTCCAAGCCAAATGGCAAGCAGGGAGCAGAAATGAGGCTGGGATTCGAGAGCTCCCAGTTCCCATGCTTTTCTTGCAAATCCTGTCACGCAAAGATGAGGTGTGAGAGCAACAGCGCAAGAAAAATGCGGCTGATGATCACCAGGTGCTGTGTACTCATTCTGATGGTATTCTGGATGCTTCCCTTCAAGCAATCTGGCTCCCCTCTTGTCTGAAATACCTAAGAGTTGGCCTCAGGTGTTTGGAAACCAAGAAGTACAGCAAATCATCAGCAATGCACTTGGCCAGATGCCACAGAGCAAGGATGCATGGCTCAGCAGGGAAGAGAAGGGGCAGCGAGGCACCCTCCAGCAAAACCAGATGATGGACAGTAGGAAAACAAGGAGGAGCCCTACTCCTGCAGCTCTTATCAAAGGTAGGGCTGTGGGACTGCACTGGGGACAGAACCATATGAGCAGCTCATTTGCTTTGGGCTCAGTGGCCAGTTTCATTGCAAGCATATTTTTCCCTTTTACTAAGAAGCAGGTGCCTAGAAAGACAGATGAGAAAATCTGTTTGAGAAAGACTTAAGACAGGTTTCTCTCTCCTTCTCCAGAGCAAATGCACATAACAGGAGATTGCATTGTGATATTGCCAGAGCCACAAAACTTTTTCAGGCTAGGGAAGCCCCATCTGAGTGCGGAGAGGAAGGGCTCAGCTGCCGGGCTCAGGTAACTCATGGCTGACTGGTTCCTTTCAGACCTGCAGTGTTTTATTTCACAAGCCAGTCATGCTCTGCAGAGGCTTGAGCATAGCTTAACGGAAGAACAGTGGTTTTGTCCTCCCTATCTTTTCTACAAAATGACCTTTGCCTTTGTAATCTGATGGGCTCAAATGTTTGATAATCTCAGATTTGTTGGTAGGTGGATATCATGTGTTGGCAATCCCCAAATTGTGCGGTCACATTTTAAAAATAATTGTGCTGGAGTGAACATAAGCTATTGTCTCCAACTACAGGCTTTAATAAAGCCTGTATATCAGAAGATGATGATCCAAGCCAATTTAACCTAATTGACCCTCCTAAGCCTTCTTTCTTATCTGAAAGCTCATTCTTTGCCAGTCAGGCTCACGATACCTGTGGATTGAAAAGTGTAATTTTTAATGACCCACTATCTACAACAGTCCTGATCCAGATAAATAAATGTAGGTATCCACCTCTAGATGGACAATTAATTTAGTTACAGTGGTCAAGTTCAGTCATTTAGGGAGGAGCAGCCTGCTAAAGCCAGCAAAATGAAGATGAGATGGAGGGGGCATGAGCATAGGGTTTACCTTGAGAGAGGAAGCAATTTCAACTAAGGGAAATCCAGTGTTGCCTATTTAATACTCCATGGAGTATGAAAAGGCCTTTCAGAAATAATTATTCTCTCTATATAGTGTTGTAACACAGGAAAAATTTAGTTGCTGCATAACAAATTCAACATTTTCCTGTAAATTTTGATGGCTCATTTGGCATTAGCTTTTGAAAGTGGAGAAGGAAGGAGCATGCCATGCTGATTAGCTCAGGGGTAGGTGGCCTGGGAGCATGCTGCCAGCAAGTCTTGCTGGCTACATCACAAAAAAGGTCTCCAGCACCAGCTCAGCTCTTTGCCTTGGTTGTCTTGTGTCCTGCAGTCCAATGAGAGTGTTCAGACAAGAGAGGAAGTGGGAATACAACTCCTGTGGCATGATGAGGAATACCACATAGCTCAGGCAGAGAGGGAATTGGAAAGCAATGCTGAGAGCAGGTAGATTAATCCATCTAAAGGGCACACAGTTTGGCTGGATACCTGATATGAATGCAGATCTGCTTTTTGGTTTTGAGTGGGAATACAAATGAGAAAATCAACTCTGACCAATTCTGCCTCTTAAAGACAGAAGCAGGGCACAGTGTGCTGCACCACCAAAAGCAGGACAGACCCAGCACAGCAACAAGGTTTGCGGGGAGCCTTGGGAAATCTACTCATTGGACATTTTTGATAGTTGTTTGTTGTGGAGATTTGGTCCGCTCACTCCCATGGGCTCTGCTGGCAGTGGGCAGCTGTTTTGAATCACTGACCCCAGCTGGCTGGAGCAAACATCTACCTTTCATCCAGACACAGCTGCTTCTGGGATCGGGACTGCATCATAAGGAGGAGGCTAGCCCTCAGTTAAACCTTATGTTGTTGCATTTAGAGGGACGAGTGGAAAAGGAGTGTTAGCCTGTATTTATAGTCCATATATTCTCTGGTTCTGTTTGAAGCCTCCCTGTGGTGATGTCTCCATTTTGCTGTTGACTGGAGAGGACACTTGAGGAGATGGATGGGGATCCATCCCCTGTGTCCCTCCCTGAGCACTTGCAGGGTGAACAGCTCTGTTCCTTGGAACTGATGGCTCAAAGGCTTGGTGTTTCTCATGCTGTTCAAAGTAACACAAGAGGATCATGTGTGCACACACTCACACATGTGCATACACTCACCTACATGCACGTGCAGGTACCTGCAGAAAAAGATGCAGACTTCCTTCTGCCAGTTTTTGGGTAGCATCTTGAGGGACTGTGTCAGGTGGCAATTTCTCTTTCTGTTGTTGGCTCAGGAACCATAACCTTTAGTGTTCCTGCCTGGTTTCAACAGCTGCATTTCCAAATGAGCCCTGTGTCAGGCAAACTATTCACATTGGGGTCAGTCAGGGAGACAATTTGGGACCACTGCCTGCAGTATTAAGCAGGACTCAGCTGCAACTTGCAATAAAAGGCATCTCTTTCTCCCATCTTATTCCCCTCAAAATACACTGTTTCTGCAAAAAATTCGACTCCACAGGGAGCAAAGAAGAAGGGGCTGGCAGGACTCACACCTTTGTAGCATCAAAAAACATCCTTGGCTTTTTTTTTTTTTTTTCTTTCTTCTATTTACTATTCATATTCCATGCATGACTAATTTCTCCAGCTGCTGTTGCTCATCCTTACATGCTCTCTGTGTCTGGTAGAAATGGGCAAAAACTCTCTGGCCATCAGCAAAAAACCAGAAGCAATGATTGTATTACACGAAAAAAGTATGGTTTTGACAGGAGGAGCTACACATATTGGCCTAGGTGCCAGTCTGTAGTGAGAAATTTGCTTTGGGACAATTGCAGGACCCACCACCACAGCAAAGGTGGTCTCCTAGACCTCAGCTGCTATTTTTCTGCTCCAACCTGAAACTTTGGCTTCTGTAGCATCTCCTGCCATATTTAGGCTTTAAAATAAAATGTCCAAGCTGTACCAAGCTTGTGTATCACGTGTAGCAAATTATCAGGGCACCAGGGCAATAAACCCTAATTGCCTATTCCAGCTTCACCTGGGTCTCCACCTGCTGTGTCCACCCATGTCACCCACTTAAGCCCTTGCTCTAGCCATGGCTGAGGGTGATGGGAGGTAGCATGTGCTGGGGAGTAACTTATGGAGCAAGATGAGTCTGTGGGAGTACATACTTGTCTCCTCCGGGAATTATGCAGGTTGAGTGAGCCTTTAATCGCAGTGAGGGGAGTTCAAGAGCAGCTACATTTTCTCTCGCTTCTGGTGGTGTGAGAGAATGCAAGTCAATGCTGACAGTCCAGTGGCTGAGCCTTTGGTCTGCTGCCTGCAAAATAAGAAGAGATTAAAGTAGGAACTTCTTTGTCCTGGGTTTGTAGGGAGCAGTTCTGTTTATGAGCATGATGTGATTTATTGTGGTGTTTGTGACCCAAGAATCATTTGCAAGTGGTTGCCCCTTCTCCGGGATGCCTGCTGGGGAGAAATCTGAGCCCTTTGGGGAAGCTGAAGTCTGCAATGCAATCTCAAGGAAGGACAAGATGTTTTTTGTCAGGAAGAGTCAGAGATGGGAGGAATTAACTGTGTTGGGCAGTGGTGTGAGATTTGGTGCTGTGATGTGAGACTAGGTTAGGCGGTAGAGCAAGGTGTTGCTGCCTAAATTATGCTACCTATAATGAATAATCCAACTGAATCAGATTCCAGCTGCGCCCATCCCATGCTTGTCTCACTGACTATCACCACTTCAAGATGCATCAAAGGAGTGTGCGATCAGCAGCTGGTGTTAGTCAAGAGCAATCCTAACCTATTAGAAAGGAAGAGGGGGGAAAGATTTTTGACAGTGAGTGAAACAGAGCAATTTCAGTAGGGGATTGTCCCAGATCAGATTCAGCAGGGAGGGAAACATAGAGAGGCAGCCCAGAAATCAAAGTGCACGGATGAGAATAAATGCCACTGTGTGTGTCCGGAGAGATGAGATGTTTCCAAAGTGTGGAGTGATGTAGATTTCCCCTGTGCATATATGTATTTATTTAGCTACAAAAATAGAAAAGGTGACATTCTCTTTTTTCACAGTGCAGCCCACCTACAGAATTCAATATTGTAATATTAGAGAAAAGCCATTAGTATGGTCTTTAATAAAATACTTGGACCTGACAGGTAGGTTATTGACTATTATAAAGCTGTTAGATTTAATATGAATCTTCTTGGCAAACCCTGGTATTCATCACATTTTCATGAGTACGGAGAGTTTGTAGATATTGCCAGATGTGGTCTCAGAGTGGAGAGCAACTCAGCTAAAAATTGCAAAAGCAGCTAAATGATGCATGAGCTGAAATCTCACTTCCAATCAGACCCAGAGCATGCTGTGAAAAGACTTAGTGAGTTACCTCCCAGCAGTTTGAAAGTCTTCTGAACACTTTACCCAGTTGCCTTGGGAAAGAGTGGAGTGGGCAGAAACTGGTTAATCTGACCTTATAATATTTTATCATGGAGATTACTTTAAATCCTGAAGCAGAAGGTTATATAACTCTGGTAGTATTTGCTGTTGCAGCTTTGAAGTGCTGCACAAGTGTCTGATCCCTGATTTTGTTTTGACTTTTTTAACATCTTACTGTAGGCAACATCCTAACTCTTTTCACTGTATGACATGCTGCTCTTTTTAGTACTGCCTTCAAGTTTACAGTTTCTTAATAATATCTTGTGTGATTTTGAAAAAAAAATCTCTCTTCTACCTTCCCTGGCACACAATTTGGTCAGTTCTAATTGATCTCCCAGAGAGGCAAGGGAAGGGCTGCTGTGAACTTCCCTGCTTTCTCTTCTGTAACTCCACAGCTTCTATCTTCAGTGCTTGAATTTATTTTAAAGTCATGCCCAGAGATGTTCCCAGTGAAAGTCTTAGTGTTGTTCCTCTAGGTACTGTATAAACACAAATTATAACCCCGATCCTGTCTTTGGGAACAGAAACTATGGAGTTCTTAAACAGAATGGGCAGGTTTTCGGAGAGGGACCTTGCTAAAACTGATCCATCTGCTGCCTATGGGAGATGCATGCTCCTGCAATCATAAAGCAAACACACATCATCTGATTTCCCTGTGCTGGGATCCTCTTTCTTTGTATGGTTTGGTTGTTTTTTTTTAAGATAAGATGCTATTGCACAGCCTCCCTGCTGAGCACTCCTGTTGTCCAGGCTTGTGCTATTGAGTTTTGCCTTTGCCAGTTGGCTCCTGCACCCCATGTTTCCCTAAATCTGCTGTGAGCTGTGAATGCTGTTGTGGCCTCTTCACAGGTTTCTGAATCAAATCAAAGGGTTATTTGAGCAGTGAGGGAATGAACACATTTGGCACGAGAAATGAAAAATAAATGGTGACTAAAACTGACAAGGATTTTTTTGGTAAATTGAAGGCATTGGCTGAAAAACTTTGGTAATGAAGGTTTTGGAGACTATGCTACTGTCTGACAAATATCATTGTCCTGAAGAAAACACCTAAATATGCTCTGTGGACGACATTAGGACAAGTTGAAAGAGTTAACATCTAATCAGAGATTTGGTTTCCTTGATTGACAGACAATTTTCAAAAAGAGTGTGGTTTGTCAAGAAGTCATTCTCTTCTTCTTCCAGAAATCTCTCTTTGAAACCAGGGCAGGCAATTTCCTGCCTGTGATGGCATTCAAGACATGAGATACCCTTGTGTTTGACAGCAAAGGACACTGGTTTCATTTGAGCTTTTTCCTTTATCACTGACAACAATAAAATTGTCAAGTGTGTGATTTGAAACATCAAATTCAGTATGAACTTTTGTGTAAGCAAGGGACATTGGACATAATAACTTTTTTCTCCCATCTGTACTGATATATGGGACATCCAAATTGACAAATGGTAAAGATTGGCTGATGTATGTGTATGGTGGCTTATGTATGAACTATCAACAGACCAGCAAGGTTATAACGAAGTCATCTTTTGAATTTAATAGTAAATTTCCGTTTCTCAGCATTCATCCAAGGTAATGAAGTGATGCTTCTTAGCAGTGAAGACAAAGACTTTGTAGCTGAGGAAGTGCCCATTTTGACTGCAGGTATGGAAATAGTGTCTGTCAAATCACGGTAGTACTATTTATTTTTATAGAGAAACTGGATGCATTTGTACCTGACCCAAAACCCCAAAGCTATCTCTTTTCATTTGGAACATATCAATCATGTAAACAACCGATGATTCTGAGTATTTTAGTTCTTGAGTGCCTAAACAGTAAGATTTGAAAGTCACCTGCATTTTGGATTTGCTAACTTCAAGTCTGTGTGTTATGTAGAGACAAATGAGATCTTTACATATCCTTTTAGATACTGGCCTTGAGCTTCACTTTGTTGAACTGCTACAAGGTGTGGCTGAGCTGATTCATGGAGAGGAGAGCAGACTTTGCCTTGTGAGCCATGACTTCAATGTGAAATGTCAAACCACTAATCTTTGTATCATGTGTATCACTGTATTGTAGCTCTCGCCGGGTGAACTGTAAATATTAGTTTTTTAACCCTGCGGTTGAGTCCTTAGAAGGTTTCAGCTTGTCATGGGTATAAGATACTTTTCAAAGTTTTGTGGGCTTTTTTTTTGTTTTTCAAAAATAAACTGGCATTACCATGAAACTGCATCTCAATACCTTTCAAAGTGAGTCTTTATAGTGGGAATTATCTCAAACTCCAAGTATTGGTCTACAGACTGAGAGCAGCCAAATCCTTATGCCAAAGTTGCTTGTCAGCAGCAGGGACAGAGCAAAAGGTTAACAGAGAACAGCGCTTACATCAGCTATGTAAAAGCTCTGAGGAAAACTAAATGGGCACATGTTTAAAAGTGATAGCCCATGCACTGCCGTGAGTTTGATTGAAGTCACTCTCCACACTTGTGCTTTGTCTCCTCCCCAGGCACAATACCCTCTGTTTTCCCCTTACCACTGGGTTAAGTGCAGCTGTGAGCATGGCTGGTTATAGGGTTGGATCTGGCTGATGGTAACATGGTGTGTTGCCATAACACAGTTGGATTCAACATTGTGCCTACACCCAAAAATTGACCAAAAAGTAAAACTGGTGGCACTATGCTGAGCTGATCAGAAACCTGTGGGGTTCCACTGAGGTGATCCAGAAGCATCACTTATTTTTATGTTAGTAGACAATGGCCGCCAGAACAGTGTATTGGTTTTAACTCCCAGACCTCTTTCCACTCTTAAATTACTACTGCCTTCATCCCCCAAAGAGCAAAAATACATGATGCCACAACTTCTTTGTAAGAGCAATTTAGCTTTTGGTGCTGAGTGGCACTGTTACCAGCTGAGTTATGGGGAAAAGCCTGAGTCTAACAGGGTATTTATTTTACTTAGCAAAAATTATCCAACAGTAAAAACATAGTTGCTGCCATTAGAAATATGACTGTTTGAATAAAAGTTATGGCAATAGTAAGATTCAGCTATGGTATGTTAATTTGAAAGTGCAGTAAATCTGTCGTGATTGCAAGTCAGTTTAAGAGCTAAAATATAATTGTTGTAAAACACTGAACTGCAATTTATATGTATTTTTCCCAACTGCTTGTGGCCTAGCAATATTTCAGTTCTACAGTCAGAATTTGAACCTTTTAAAGGGGGATTTTTAAATACAAGTCAGCAAAAGTGGTATTTTATTACTTTTCTTTTTGTGGAGTTCTTTGAATGCAATACACTTTTGGGAAAGAAAATGCTTTGGGGATAAAAATCAGCAGAGACTACTTTACACTTGCTTCTCTTTTCTGAAAGGTAGACAGGTCGAAGTGTGCAATGAATAATTTGTCAGTCAATTTGCAGCTCAGTGAAAACAACTGTTGAAATGGGCTTTTGTTACTTAGATTTCAAATGCCATTTGACCCTGCAGATATGCTTTCTGCAGTGGTGTTCTGTGATATCAGGTAGATATGTTTTTTTAAAATAAAAACCCATTAGTAACCTAATATCCTTTTTTAAAATTTACTTTGCTTGCATAATTGAGTAGGAAAAAAATCCTATAAGCTGCTTTCATTTTGATTAGAAAGTTAAATTAATGCTCTGTCAGTTTTCAGTCTCAGGTGTCTTCAGGAATGGTGTTTCATGGCAGTTGCCTTGCCTATTGGTTACTCAGGATCTGCTGCCCATCTCCCCAGAAAAGCTGTGTTGGTCTCTGAGGAAGCAGAGAGGACATAAGCCAGGGTACTTGCATCATGCTTTGAACATCTGGTTAATATTAGTTATGTGATGATCCTCATATCCTCATTTGAGAGCAAGTAACACATCTCAAGAATAGTGCGTAAGAA
Source organism: Donacobius atricapilla (assembly GCA_013397315.1). Lineage (NCBI taxonomy): Eukaryota > Metazoa > Chordata > Aves > Passeriformes > Mimidae > Donacobius > Donacobius atricapilla. Next base: position 1,273,499 of record WBMY01016587.1, read on the forward strand.
TCACCCCCTAGCAGAAACTCCGAGGGATGGTGGAGAGGCCTTAGAGCCAGCCCAGTCTTCAGCAGACAAAGGGCTTAGTGCCTTCTGGGGTGCATTCCCATTAAACTCATCTTCACCTGGGTTTTCTAGAGAAATGTGTTTTTATATTGCCTGACACCCTCAAAGAAAGAAAGAACCAAATGAGTTAGATGGTATCTTTTAAGTCCTGAATGTTGGTGTGTATACTTTAATTGATTAAGGAGGTTCTCTGAGCTTTTAGAACAAAAACATCAGCTTTGGACAAAGAGATTAAAAAAAATTATATTGTCTATTCACAGGCAAGAGTTCTGGGAGAGAAGTCTCCAGGAGCAAAATGCCCTGTTTATAAGAGATCAACTCATGAAGCAAGTTTTGAGGGGACTGATGGCTTTGGGTCCTTATGGGTTAGTGGTGAGACGCGAAGCCTTGGGAATCTCATGTGGTCTCTGCTCACACTTGGGCTGTGTCAGGCTCCCAAGAGGGGTTATTGCAGGCTCCTGGGAGCTGCCTGAGCAGAAGGCAGCCTGTTCATTTATCCTTATTAGGAATTACTTTTCAAAAGCTTGTAAAGCTTCACTGCCCCAGAGGAAAGTTATGTCTGCTGATTGAGGAGAGGAAGGGAAGCAATAGAACAAGTTAGGCTAATGTAGCCTTTTGAGTTTTGCAGTCAGATGAGCTTGAGAGATTAAAAGGAAAGAGAAAAGAATGGTGCATGTGCTTAAGAAAAGGATAAATCCTCCTTTGTACTCATTACTTTGCTGTGGTTTTGCATTTTACTTCCTTCATTTTGGAGGTTTTTAAAGCATTAAGGGAAAGGGTACTTGACAAATCTTTGGCAGATCTGAGATGAGCCTGAATCAGTTCAGTGAGACCCATCTGCATAGCCTAGGCTGTTGTGACTTTCAAAGCTAATACACTTTACATTAGTATGGTGTGATGGTCAGAGTGCACAAAAAGTGAGATCCAGGGATGATTTCTAAAATTTTCTTGTTACTTATGTGGAAGCATGGCATTTCCTGCTTCCTGCCAGGAAGGGGCCAGGTGCTGCTTGCACTGAGGTGCACATCTTGCATTTAAATGACTCTCTATCAGCCTCTCTGGGCAAAAGATGCAGAGAATACCCAGCCCCAGAGCATTCACAATCCACTTCAGAGATAGGAGGAAAAGGGAAGAAGAGGCAGCATGTAGGGAGCAGAGTCCCAGTAAAAGTCACTACTGGCCCCATATCCAAATGAGGGAGTTCTGCGTCTCCCAAGCAGGGATAATTGTCACCATGCCTTTAATATCACACTGGTCCTTCCCTGGGCATGAAATTCCCCTTGTTGCAAGTCTAGCACCCTTAAACTAGCAATTCACCCTCTGCAGACACACGTAAGGCCCTGGCACGATACTAAGGACATGCCAAGGTCATGCCCAGCATGTTCTCAGGTGCCTGCAAGGACATGGGGCACTGGCTGTAATTCAGCACCTGAACTGGTGCTTGCTGACAACTGCCTCTCTGATTGCATGTGTTTTTCAAAGTCAAGAGATTGCTGCATATAATGGGAGAAAAAAAGGCCTTTCAGATGTTGTTTGTGGTCTTTGGGTTTCAAAATCAAGATATCATCCATCTGTCAGCAAACACAGCACACAAAACTTGCAGGAGAATCCTCTCTAGTTGCTATTTCCTTGTAACAAGACAAAACAAGAAAGAAGAAAAGGCATTTTATTGTGAAGTCTCTCAGGCTTGCAAATGTACCCTGCCATCTCTATGCTTTCTTTTGTGTAAATTGTGCTTGACTTGGCAGGAACCTGCTCTGTTATCCTTCCCCATCCCTCCTGCTCCAAAGCAAAGCTGCAAACACTGTTAAGAGTAAAGTGCAAAGGGTGCAGAGCTTTGGACAGGGCAAGGAAAACAAGCTGAGAGAGTCTGCAGGCGTAAGTGCTCATACTGCATAGGTTAACAGGGAGATGGAGAGTGACAGGGCCCAAGAGCAGGATTTAAGGAAAAGGAAAAACCCACCCAGGGCAGAGAGGGATTTTTAGGGACGCCATGAGACAGTCCCAGCCGGCAGCTATCGTTGAGAGAGACTTTGAATGTGTGGAGCTGCAAAGAGTAGGTGGGATGGTCTGCTTGTTAGACACTGAGGGCTGCAACAAGAGGCTGACCAGATGCCTCTTCCCCAGAGCTCTCTGGAAAAGCACACTTTCTTGCCATTTCCAACACCCCCCCCCACCCCAGCCCCCCTTTTTTACATCAGGTAGCACTGTGTTTTCCATCTCATGACTGGTCAGGCGTTGGCAGGTCTGGAGGTCATGGAAGTGGAGCATGCCCAGCGTTAGGGCCAGCTCTGCTGTCCCTGTCTTGTTGTGTAGGAGCAAGGGATCAAAACCCCCTGTTCCTGCCTGTTTGGCTGGACAGGGCTGAAGTAATTTCTCTCTAAATATAACTCTGCACACATGGTGGAGCTGAGCTCTTCTGGCATAGCGAAGCACAAGGAAATGGAAGGCCAGATGGCTAATTCATGCTGAAAGGCAGCATGAGGCAGAAGAGAAGACAGGCAATAACTTGGCACAGTTACTGGTTTCTTGGATGCTTTTGGGGAGGGCATTTTACCTTTCTGTGCCACTTAACCTTGGCTTTTCAAGCTTTTTTTTCAAATGATGATACATTTGTGTCAGGGGCTGTGCCTCCTAAAAGGGAATAATCATGGCACACAAACTTCAGGTGTGTAATATGAGATATTTAATCAAAAAAGGGAAGCAGGTGCATCCTCCTGGAAATCCAAATCATCCATTTCTATGACTACAGCAAGCCTTGGCAGGTAAGTATGGTGATGACTTCACTCGTTTGTACCAAACCTGTGTTTGGTAGGATCTCCTTGCCCTACAGGAGGTTAGAGTTCCCTTAGATCAGCTGGAGAGTATGATATCAATCTTATGTTCATTTTAGGAGGACAGACAGCGCCTGATCCAGCAAACAGTGATTTGGGTTGGAGCTGAACTCTGTGGATTTGTTGGGTTTTTGGTGGGGAGGTTGTTTTGGTTCTGTGAGCATAGACCAGTAAGTAGGCAGTTAATGACTTTGGGCTTAGTGCCATTTTTGGCTGAGTCATAAATAAAGGTTTTCCTTCTTGTGGAGCTACAGGTCTAACACACAGGTATTTCTCAGAACAGATGCTGATACAGATTTCCTGCTCCTAAACAGAGTAAGTGGGTGAACAGGATCTCTGTTTGCTTAAGACTCAAAAATCGTATATTTTGTATGTGACTTTACTCTGACCTTACTCAAGTCCTCCCTTTTTTGTACCCACTCTGCCCAGAGGCAAGTTTCCAGAGTCCCTTCAGTCTGCCTGCCAGGATGGCTTTCTGTCCCCTGGTTCTCTCTCTATGTCCATCCCACCTATGGATGCAGCTTCATTTCTAGAGCTGAAACTCTGAGGGCTTGCAGCCTTGTACTGTAGCTCTAACTGCTCATTCCTTGCACAGGAAGCTTGAGTGCTGATCTATCCATGGCTGGCTTAGATGTGTAAGAATGGGGGACAAGGGAGCTGGAAGGATGCAGTGACTCCTCACTGGATGCTCATATGTTGGAAAGAGGGGAAGATGGCACTCAGACAAAGTTTCTGTCTCAACACTTGATATTTGCCTGGGCTGTTGTGTTGTTTGGGGCAGAGTTCTCTCATCTGCTTTGGCACGTGTTGGCTTTGTAGCTGCTGCAAGAAAAGGTTAAGGACCACCTATCTCCTGCTCAGAGTGTACTTAGGAAAGTACACTGTGCCACCAAATGAAATGTCCACAAGTATTTCTTCCAGTGTATGTGTGGCTCATATTTGCCAAGAGTGGAGAAATTGATGACATGCTCAGCCACAGGCTTCAGGTGATGCAATTACAGGTGATGAATTAAGTGCAATCATTGCGAACTATCACCTTCTTTGTTTGCAGCACAGAAGATACAAGATAGTTGACTGAAGTGGCACAGTGATGATAAAAGCCTGAAACCAAAGCAAGGCAAAAAGGTATGCCTAAAACCTTATGCTAATAATCCCTGACAAGCTGAAGCTGGGATTTCTCCTAGGCTGGGGAAAATGAATGCAGATAGCTATTGGCTACTTGCTGAACACCCACATACACTGTCAGTGGGATGTCAAAGTAACTCCGGCCTCAGGGCTGCAAGGTTGTTATTGAGCCACAGCAGAGATGAGCCCCCAAAATTTGGGATGGATTAAAAAATAGAGGACTTCAAGGCCTTCTAAGAATCTAAACAGAAGCTGACACAATGATCTGGAAATTTGATTTAGTAACAGCAGGAAAGGTGTAGAGTAAATTGTCACAAACCTAAAGCTTCCAGCAGTCAGCCCAGTGTTAAAGGAATTTAATATATATATAGATTGTGTCAAGGTGTTTGAGCCATGCCTAGTTAAATTCTTGTGGCCCCTCAGATCCTTCCCCATGCATTTGGCATGGTAAGAGGGATGGTCCTGCAAAGGTCCACATCTAGCTCACAAAAATGTGGTGTTGGAAGAAGGTAGCGTAGCAATGAGTGTGTGTTTGCTTCTTAGCTGTGCATTAAGGAAGACATGAGGGCAGAAACAGGGAGATTCTGCAATGAAGCCTTAGAAAAACCCAAAGTCAAACAGGGACAGGACTGGCACAGAGGTGGTTGTGTAGATCTGCACTGTGCTGTGAGTGAAGGCAAAAAAACTGTCTTCAAGTTCTCTGGAGTAGGGAAAATGTTGCTGTCTTACCAGGTGATTGTGTGAAACACTGCCTTTCTGCAGGAAAGTGAGGCATTTGAGTAGCTCCTGTACTAGCTGCTGTGACATTTAGAGGATATTCGAGCAGAGTCTAGAAGTACAGTTTGCTGGCTTGTCTAGCTGTTGAAACCAGCTTTTCTGGTGATCTCTGGGCATCTTGGACCTGCCCCTCCATGCCCTTGTCACAGCAGTGGGAAGTCAATTATATCATAAAGTATCTCTGCCATTCTCCTTGGAGTCTAAAAGGAATATAAAAGACATCAAAATCTCCTCTGAAGCTTGCATTTCCCTGCCACTGGGCACAAAAACATTAGTGGGATTTTAGACTCCTAGATTCCAGAAAGATTGAAATCTTGCTTCCCAATGCAAAAAATTAACTTGGTTATTTGAAGAGTATCAGGCTGCCAACCTTTTCCAATCTCTGCAGAAGGAAATAGCTTCAGTATTGCTTGCTTTATTCATCTGCCATGCTGAGTTAGGAATGGCTGAGCACAGGGCTTGCAAAACAGGATCCAGGCTGTGCTCACACATCCTGCTCCAGCTGCAGCTTTATGGATGAATCCATTCACTCCCCCATCCTGGGCTCCCTCCCCTCTCTTTACCTCTTGCTGCCAGGCATTCATTCTTTTCATGCAGCCAAGGCAACCACCAACCATGGTGTAATTGCACCCAGTCAGGCTTAGTAAAACATACAGATCAAGACAAACCTGTTTACCTGGTCAGTCTCTGATAGCCTAGCCCTGAGATGGTTTGGGGAATGATGACTTGAGACTGCTGGAAAAAGCAAAGGAGCTGGAGGCCAAGCTGCCTGTGGGGTTACCCAGTGTCAGCCAGGTCTGGACAGGAGCAGAGCCTCCCTTCAGTCTGAGCTGCCAAAGAGGAGTTTCGAATGGGGAGCTGCTGTGGAGTCACATGCTCCAGCAATTCAGCATGGGGAAGATGCAGGAGGGCCATGACCCATGAGATATGCACGTTGTGAGTTAGAATGCCATCACCTCACTGACGAGAGCACAGAAAGCTGCACATCTGCAACGTGTGGGAGCTGCGGAGGCTGTAACTACAGGTGTATGGCATACTGGGTCACTCTGCAAGCTCCTGGAGCTGTTTGAGCCTCAACTAACTTTGGTGTGGTTCATGGTATGAATTATGCACTTTCTTTGCAGTGAAGGAGGAAGC
>WBMY01016589.1:0-33042 GCA_013397315.1 Donacobius atricapilla
CAGATTATTTGCCTTGAGCTTCACAGGTTATGTCATCAGTGGAGACAGTAATGTAGAAGCCAACACCTCTTGTCCTGTTGCCAGACTTTGAATGATGTCTTCTAAAAAAGCTTGAGAAAGACGTTTTTTGGCCAAATTGCCTGATTTCCCCCCCAGAGGTCCCCGCTGCATGCTGTCTAGCCTCAAAAAAGAGGGAAATTGTTCTCAGTCATCTAATAAAGTAGGGTACAAGCATGTTTTTAGATATTTTACTTATTATTCTGTAAATAAGTTGATATATCAGCTAAAATTTATTAGAAGCTAGTTCCACTGAACGGCACAACATACGCCAAGCAATAATTTAAACTCTACATCTTGAAGCTGAATCACTATTTTTAATCACTGAGATTCATATGATGCATTTGAAGGCATATAAAAAGAAGGGTTGTTTTTTCCTTCAGGGCTGTGCTCCTTAGATAGCTTGCTTAGGATGCAAAGCTTATAATTTCATCTATTTAAAGCAGCTTAATTGAGAGAATCTAAGGACAAAATCAGAGCTCTAGGTATGGCCTTTCCTTTCCAACAAGATAGTTTCTTCCCATCATCCATCCTTTTATTGAATTAGTATTTGCTCTGTGTTATGCTCTTAAAAAAGTGTGTTAAAATTATTTTTGGCATTGATATTTTTCACCTGTAAAACTTTAAGTAGGATATCTTTGCAAATCATCTGTTTTCTTTGAATTCAAATTATTTGATCTGTAAATGCCACCATGAAGCTCTTGTAAACTGTTTGCCTTTTGGTAATCCAGTCTTTGTTGTGCTTCCTCTGCTTATTGGCATGTTGCTCAAATTTAACTCTATTATATATCTCCCAAATAGTATCTGAGCTTGAAAAATAATTTGTGGAAATGTAATTTTTTTATTAATTTATTTTGAGGTTTAAAAACAAAAGTATTTTTATTTATTTCAGCATGCATGAAAACAGGAAAAATCCCAAACCCCAAACTGTTTATCTTATCTTTAACTACTTCCAAATAATAGAATGAAGTTCTGCATGATTACTTCAGTAGCAGATGGTAATGCTGTCTCAATACACGGGTTTAAATATAACACTGGTAACACAATTTCTTTTTGCAAGTAAAATATAAAAGCCATATAGGATACACTCAATTTATCTGGCCTGATCTGCTCAGAAATTAAGTTAAAAAAGCAAGAAAAGCCTAGCAACCCTTTCTATTTTGGAAGCAGCTTTTGTCTCACTGCCTCATTTTCTACTTTATCCATATACTCTTTTATCTATTTTAGGTGGAGAATAAAGATATTTTCCAAAAGTACATGTGAATTTCAGTTCATATCTTGTTTTCCAAGTGTCTCAGGCATTTAGGATTTTTAATGCTGTTGAGCACCAGTTTCTGGACAGGAGATTCCTTTAGAAAATGAGTGATCTTCAGCCATATTGGCCATTAAGAATCATGTTAAAAATTAAAACACTAATTCCAAACCATTTGGTATGAGGCTCTAGGATCCAGAGCTCTCACTTCAGGACACTGCCTAGTTCAGGCTCCCTAGCTCTGTGAACTTCAGCACTACACTGATACGTTTCTAGAGTTTCTATTTTTGGGATTAATTAATTTATGGCCAGTGTTGGTATCTGGGTAGTGGTGCAAAAACACAAGGCGCCACTGGATCAGTCTTGTTCACTCTTTTCTCATAGTCTCAGAAAATTATTTGTTTAAGAGCTGGGAGCTGACAAGCCAGTGTCCACTTACCTGTACATTTCCACACCCATCCGATGTGTATGCAGAAGCAGATACTGTCTTTTATATTTGAAGATAAAAGGCTATTTCAGCCTCCATGCCAAAATATCAAGGCTTGGAATTTTATGCAAGCAGGATCTTGTTCAAAACTCAGTTTCTCCTTTTCAAATGGATACTCTTTGGCTTTGTAAGGCTGTAATTGACACAGGAAAAAAGGGACATGGTCCTTTGTTAGAGGAAAATAGGTTGAAAAAGGTACAAGCTTCTTTGTTTACAAAAGCTTTTAGTTATCTGTAGCTAAAATTGACAGTATCAACCTTGGCAGCTGTCAGAAATAAGGAAGGTGAATAAATGTTATAGATCTGTATCATAGGTGTGGAACTGGAAGATCTAACATCATCATCCAAAAATACAACAATACAAACTTCGCAAATAGTTCAGAAAACCCGTGGCGTCATTGATGTTCTTTGATGATGCTTAACATATTTAAGAGAAAAGAACCTATATTTTCTGTTGGGAGAAGAATATGCAATAAAGAACACTGCCTTCTTCCTTAAATTAAAACTGAACAGCAAGAGGAAATAGATGAATTGTGGTGGGAATCTATTTAAAATAAATTTTGAAATTAATGGAATGCAAAAAAAAATTGAGAGAAAACAAAACCTCTGCTGTCATTATAATTCAATATTATTTAAATTCTAGCCAAAATATTTTTTAACAGTTGTACTGCTAACGAGTCAACCTTGCAAGCATGTTTAATGTTCTATCAAGTGAGTCTTCTCAGTTCCATAGGAATTTGACAGTAATTACAAGTATTCTCTCTCCTTGCAAAACAATAATGGTACAGGTGATTCATCATCTGAAGTTTAATAATTAAAAAAACAAAGTGTCTGGAAAAAAATTTCTGCTGTCGTTATTTGTGTATTTCATGTTATCATTTTCTGGTGGAATTTTAGCTTTCATGTTTTATAAAAAAGGTCCTATATTAGGATCTCTGCTTCCCTCTGTCTTAGTTTTCCTAGTTTGAATAATTGAGTAGTTATGCTACAGTTATCGATCGTTCTTTTTTGGGTATTCCTGCAAGGAAGAATTTAATAGAGGTATAATCAGAAATGAGCTCTAAGTCATTTATAGTGAGGGAAGAATTTTGGTCCAATCATGGTCTATTTTTTATAGTAATGGGATTTTCTAGCAAAGATAAGTATTTTTCACTTCTGTGAGAAATTGTTATGCACTGCTTCATGCACTGGCACTGGTAGGTACATTTTGTCATTGTTTTTTAAACATAGCCCTCAAAAGTAACAATAGGTTTGTAAATGAAATACAGAGTTTGAAGATCTGTTCATCTTCCTTACTTCTAAACAAAACAAAAAAAAACCCACAAAGTCCTGTTAAACTGCAGTAGAGCTTATCCACAAATAAGTAATAAGGATATTTTTTACAGTAACTGTGGCTTTGGGACTTATTTCTTTGATTCGTCATGTTATGACAAATTCTTTAAAAGAAACTGGTGAAAAAATGTTTGAAACAGGCAGGGTTCCAAACAAAAATGGTTTTTTTGGTAACTGCTCATAAACATCCCAGTCAAAGTCTTTAATAAATTTTTTTTTTTTTTTTTTTTGAATAAAAGTGGATTTGTATGGACACTTTTTGAGGAAAACAAACTTGGGATGCATGAAGAGAGGTACAGGTAACTGACACTTATTTTGATTTTGCTGTTAACTCAGCCGATTTTAAGGGTGAAGAATTAAACACATGCTGAGGGTGGTACTCACAGTGCGAATTAGAAAAAAGTGCCAGAAAATAGTTATTTTATGATAGCATCTTTAGTGTGACTTGCAAATGTCTGTGACCAGGGGCTGTCTCTTGTTCTCCCCCTTCTTATGGAGGAACAAATGAGAAAAAGCCCTTGTAGGAGCCTGAACGGATTCCTGCCCTAGAGCAGAAGGGCATAAAATGAGAGAGAAAACTTTCCTCACACATCTCTATACTTCTGGACATGATACGGTTCAGAACTTGCAGCATTTTGAGAAGATGCCTTTCCTACCCCCTAGTGACAACATTCAGTGAATTGCTGTTACTTTCTCTATACAAGGTATAAAACCTATTGAATAAGTAAAAATGAAATGCTTACTTTTCAAAAACATGCAGGACCACATTTACACATACTCCATACAATGAGCTGCAAATACCGGCTGTCACTGGTGGAGTGTTTTCAAGTCAAATTCTTTAGCCCACTTCAAATCTGTCAAGAGCCCTTGCTGGAACAATGAGACGTTAAGGGGTTCTGAGCAGAAACATAATATCTTATAAATAAAATCTTACAAAAGGAAGAGATTGAGCATCTGTTCTGAAATTGTAGAAATTTTTTTTACTGCAGTTGTCAGTTTTTTATCAGCTTATCAGGTAAGGTATTTAGTCTTAGCCTGTCAACAGATTTAAGCACTTTACTGCTAGTCTTCTGACATAAAGTGGAAATTTATTGTGTCATGACAACATCTACCAATGAAGTCTCACATGCATACAGAGAATAAAACGCTGTTGTAATTTTTGCATTAAAATAATGCATATGAAGCAATTTATTTCTTTTATGTGTATATTTTACATTATAACATTTTTACTTTTTTTATAAGAAAGTAGAAAGGGAGTAGTGTACGCTAATATGCAATTCCTTAGATGAGTATTTTGATAAAGAATTTTATTTTTGTTTACTAGGGAAAACTAGTGAAATGTCAACAGTAAATATAATGGAAACCAAGTAAAAAAATAGCTTGCAGAAAAATCTGCTTCTATTCAAAGAATTAAAAATGCAGCAGAGTATACTTTAATGTAAAAGTTAAAGTATATTTTGTGTTAAGGCAGATTTTCATTATAGGACCTTCTTTTCAGGACCTCATCCTTACTTCTTAATACAATATAAATTTTTCTGGAAAATATTTTAATTCCTGCTTTGAATAAATGAGCATATTCTATCATGCAAAATATTTATCTCACATGTTAATAGCCCATAGATGCTTTTAGTGCTGGAGTAAGTCAGAACTATTTTAAATACTTAAGTAATATAACTTGTAAATTCTTTGGACCTTGATCCTTGTTGAGGTAAATACTTTTTACATAGTTGTATAAACAGACATGTAAAAATTAAATTCTTAATTTATTTATTCCTTACTTTAATTCTGGCTCATTTTTTTTCTTGGAAAAGAAGATTTAGGCATTCCTGTTCCATGTGTGTTTTTTTTAAATTCCTGGCATTGTATCATTATAACTGTTCACAATTTTATTATAAGTTTTTTTCTACTTGGAATATGTCCTTTTGGTTCATAATATCAATTTATGTGGGGACTGATGTCATTTTTGCCAAGGCTCAAATTCACTGATTTCTGGAGTGGTTGTTTTCTGAATAACACAATTAAAACTGCCAGCATGAACTGCACTGGATCCTAGAATTTCTGTATCAAACTGCAATTGTTTCAATATAACAAGCAGGCTTTCAACTTCTGCAAAAAAGTTTTACAAGTGAGATTAAAAACAAATTATTATTATCCTCAGACTTAAAGTATGCAGATTTTAATGTTCTTTTTTTAACTGTAACACCCATTGCATCTATATCCTCAGACTTAACTAAAATAAACTAAATATTACATAACTATAAATGAAACTAAATTCTATATAACCAAAACAGTGTTTGGGTTATGCAAAAGGCTAAAAAAGAAAGAAAAGAAATAAGATGACTTTGTGAGATCAGTTTTGATTTAATATATTCGTTTTCTCAACTTTAGCTCTGGAAAAGGGCTGTAGTGTTTAAGTTATGTTTAGGTAGATAGTTCATCCCCCTTTGGCTCAAGCAAAGATCAGACAGAGTATTCAGGGTTTAACTCAGTTTCAATCAAACATGTCTGAGACCTGTTTATTCTTAAAGCTGACGGTCTGGTGTTCTGGATTGTTCATAAGTGTTTGATCGCTATGCCTCAGAAATTTATCATTGATAGGTTAGGTTACAAGTCCAGCATAGAAAATCTGTATATATGCGTATTTGTTTGTATGTCATTTATAAGAAGCAGAAGAAAAGAGTTTAGTTGATTGGGCAGGCACCAATTCCAAGTACACCCTCTCTTACTCCTGTGGACTATGGAAATGTTTGTGGCAGATTGTTTTATACGTCTTTCCCCTGGGATATTGCTTGATTTACCCTGAGGTTCCCTACTAGTTTTTCAGGTTAAGGAGAAATAAGAAAGACTGTAGCAGCATGGAGTGTTTGGGGACTAGACCTGTATCCTGGTGCTGTCTTTTGTATCAGAAAAACTTTAACTGACCTTTACATAAACTTAGCCTATAGAATGTTTAGAGAAAAGTTTACTCACATAGCAATACCTTGTTAGGAGACGGGAATTCACTTCTGCAAGTTCTGCTGTTACAGTGGGTATCCCTTAGCCCTCTTTCCATCTTTTGTGCTCTACTGCTGACAAGGTTACTGCTTTCCTCACAACACTACTCTTAGATAAGGTACAGTAACTGCAGCTCTGAAATCACAGATGATGAGTTTATACAAAGGTAAAAATCTGAAGGGACGGGGAGAAGAAAAGACCATGCAGCACCAGAGGCATTTCTTTGTGTCTGAGTTCCCATTCCAGTGCTGCTGATTTTTCTCTCTCAACTTCTAAAGAGAATAAGTAGCACAAGTCAGAAGCTTAACTGCTTTATGTTTGTTCACTAGTCTGTAAAATAGAGAATAATGTGTGTGTAATACTGCTTTCAGGCTGAATATGTTAATGTCTAAAAAGTTTTTTTAAGAATATAAAACACTATGTAAATGTGAACTATTAGCATATCTTTCTACTTAAACAATAGGGTAAGATTCTGAAAGAGTTGACATGACACTCTTGTAGGAGTTCAACACAGGCCAAACTGTCTGTGAGAGCAGTGTCCAGGGAGAATCTCTGAAGTAGCAAAAGTCCTATGCTCCAACTCCAATAGACTTCAACACACTTGGAACTAAATCTTGTGAGACAGGCTATTAATATTGCTTCTTTTCCTGCCTTATTCATTTTGGGGATAGTTTTAATAATAAGTTTGATACACAGACTCGGGGAAGCACCTCACAGAGTACTGTTTAAATTGCAAAATTATCCACGGTAAAAACAAAACACCTCAAACCATGCAACTTTCCTCATCTCACCCTGCCTATCCCTATACAAAGTCAAGCTCTAGCTTAATATAAAGCTCTTGTTTGCTGTAGGAAGGGAATAGGAACCCTCAGCTGTCTTCTTCACCCTAAGACATAATAATAGCATAAAAATAGGTGTGCAGGCAAGAGGTCAGAATAATTGGTCTTGTGGTTGATCTAGTACACAGGAAGAAAATCTTTTTGAGTGGTCAGCAAAGACAACAGGATGCAGAAGCCATGGCCCATTTTCGCTGCTTCCATTCAAAAGCTCTTTATCTTCTGGAGACAACAGTTAGGTCTTAAACATTACTATGATACAACTTGTGAAGAGATGTGGCCCTCATTGTGTTTGTATTTCCATTTAATAACATAACAGATATCCTGTAGCTTAATAAAGATCTGTTTTCTTGTTTGTGTTTCTTATATTTCCATTAAATAAAATGAAAAAAAAACCAAACAAACAAAACTTTGGTACCAGAGGGAATCAAGGTTTCCTTATTTGTAGTTTTTCCCCCTCTCTTTTTTAGTTAAAGAAGGGAAACCTTTTGTTCTTGGCCGCTTCTGTGCAGTCATAAAAAGTGCCGTGTTTGAAAAAGGACAATCAGTACAACTGAAAATTTCGTGATTCCCTGCACACCAACAGTACTGTTATCAAAGTTCTTTTAAATATATCATGTAGGAAGGACCAAAGATCTTACATTACGTGACTTATTTGGCCAAAACGTGGTTTATGTTTTTATTTTTTCAGAATAGCAGTTGGACCTGAAAAGGTGTGCATTGTCATTGACATCACATTTCCCATTTTTGTAAATAGTCACACACTTCAGGAAGCATCAAATAGCTGATGTACTTTGCTTGTGCTAGCACTTAATGAGCCTTTTTCATACATGCTACATTTTAATAATAAAAGACTCTAATTAAGACTGTCCTGAAATTCTTTAAAATGCCACATGAGAAGCCATAATAGTTATGTATGCTCAGCTACTCTTCTTCAGAGAATATATGGAGGAGAAAGTCCCCTCCAGTGTTTGGCTCAAGTGATTTTGTGCTTTTTTTCTTAAATTCCTTCCTCCTTGTGAGTGTAACAGTGGAACCATATTTGTGCAGTGATACTCGATTCTGGTTACTGACCATATAAACCTAAGATTTTTCGTTGTTGAGATAAGTCTATGCTGACATCCTAGGAAAGGGTTAAGATGCTCCTGTAATGGTTCCCCTCAGCCTATGATGCTTGAAAACATGATAAATGAAAATGCCTAATTCTTGTTGTACTAATTCAGTTTAAAAAGTAGCAGTGCCTTGGAGTAATTGAATAAGAAGGGCAGAATTTATTGCAAGGACTTTGACTTGTTTTTTTTCCAACACTGCTAGAATTGCATTTTAAGGCAGTTAAGTCACAAAATCAAGAGTAAAACTTAATCTTATATTCAGTAAAACTGAGGCTCATATTATGCGGGCATATTTGTGTAGAATGCTGGTTTTATTTCTTCGAATCTGCGCCAAAATCATGGTTACTTCTGAAACATAAGATGGAAGACAGTGAAATTGTTTCTTGATACTGAAATAATATGTATATTATACATGTCTTGACAAAGCATTGCTTATATGGACCAAAAAAAGGTTGGTAGTTTGGTTTACTCCATTCATTCTATAGCATCTTATCTGATTATTAAAGTGTTTTTTTTAAATAATAAAATACTTGAATTTTAAAAACAAAGTAAAACAGAACCATGACTTGTTCAAGAAATACCACAGCTGTCAGTAATTGGTGTGTGGTGGTTTTACATAAATGGACAACTAAAAAAAATATATTTTCTCAGTTTGTTGAGATTTTAAAGTGCTATGCATTTTTGTAATAACTCTGGCAATAAGATCTTGATTGTGTGCTACTGGCTTGGACTGTTACTATTAATAATTTATTTCAACCATCTTTCTTTCTGAAACAAGCACTTAATCAAACATATTAGTGCTGTTATGAGTATATTTCAAAATCTTTCCATTGCTTTAGATATATTATCATTTCAGAGTGACTTTTCATATATGTTACAGTGTGTTATCGCACAATATATTAGAGCCAAATACTCATGTTCTAAAATGGAGACAAAATCAAGAACAATTATGTGAATATTTCATTTGTTGTAGCCTTCAGAATTAAGTGAATAGAAAGACAGGTAATAGATACTACTTTTGTCCTATTCCTTTCTCAATTAGTATTTTTAGGAAAAATACAATTAAATTGACAGTAATATTAGTCCCATCTCTAATTTTGCACTCATGATATTAGTTAAGGTTTTTTATCCTAGCTGAGTTCGATGATTTTAAATTCATCCGTTGATGGGTTTTGTGTGTACAAATATTGAAGTTACATGGCAGAACCAATTCACTTGCCCTCACACTCATCTCCTCAGAAGACAGATCTATTCTTTTGATCTATCTTAATTTTATTGAGAATACATTCATACATTAAGTACTTATGAGGTACAGGCCCCTACAAATATTGTATTGTTTGGTTATTCCAATGGAAATTACATATCAAAATAAATATCTATGACTCTGTATATTTTAATTTATGATTAGATCCTTACATTTATTTTTTTTTTATTTCCTAAATTTGCTGTGTGACACTATTGTGTTTACCTAACACCAGGACAGCCTTATATTGTGGTAGAGATCTCACCTGTTAACAATAGTCAATATATTTTGTCTGCTTTCTTCCAGTTCCATTATTTTTGCCAGATATGATGTTCACTGAATACTGTAGCAGATTCCAAAGGTTTAAATTCTGGGATCTTTCATCTGAAGCACTTTTTTTTTTCCTGTAAATTACTAATTAAAACTATGTGCGTTTTTCTGAACACCTGATAATGTCAACAGAAAAGATTGGTCCTGCTTATTAATAGATAATTGGATGTGTTTCTAAGGCTTAGCTTACACAGAAGCATTGACTACATTGATGTTTTTTCTCTGTGTTAAAGACATCTTAATTTATTTGTATGCTCCTCTCACTTTATATTTTCAGTACAGCAGACTCACCCAAATTTTGGATTTAAAGATTCAGATCTTAAATATAATAAAATCAGTTTTCGTCCACAAAAATGCTCCTTAGAAACTGAATGAAAGACAGGAGAAATAAAAGTTAAGTCACAAAATAATATCTAAATTAGAACTATATTCCTGGGGCTATGAATGGAATATCAATGTCACTTTCCCAGCAATTAATTTTTTTTCATGAACACTTTCTTTGCACTTTTGAGATAATGTTTGAATTAAATTTAGGTTTGAATTGATTGTGTACATGGTTTACCTTTTTCTAAAGGACTTTTCTTTAAATGTTCCACTGCAGTTGGGAGCATTGATCTAAAGACAAAACAGTTTCAATGCCAGGAATGTGATTAACAAATTTTAATTATAATTTTGAAGATTTGATGCTCTTATTCTCTACAAATTGTTAGCCAAGAAAAGAGAATCTGGATAGAGAATTATAAGCTTTTTTGAGTTTACTAAGCATGATATTCAACTGTGTGTGTACATATTTGCTAGGACTAATTTAGGGAGTTAATCTGGTTCATCCCTCCAAATCCGTGCATCTTGATCCTTTGGTGCTCACGCATACATTTTGTAGATAAAAATGCTGAAATAGTTCAGTTACGAGTGTAGTATGCTTGCATACATTGTAATCAGGAATTCAGTGTTGCATATTTTGAAGTAATGACACAGCAGGAGGTTTGCAAGGGTACCTGCGTGCAGTGGAAAGACAAATGCTCTTCCAGAATATCTCTGCCTGGCGTATGGAAAGAAAGCTTCTTTAGTGTTTAGTCTTTAGTCCATAAAAGCTCTGGAGATGTAATGTTTGGTGAATGCCATTTCTGACCTCAGGCATTTAAAAATATGTGCCGTGGATTCTTTAGCTCATTGTCTCTGAAGTAAGCAGTTGATACATTACTGAGTCCACAAAAAAAACCCATCCTTTGACAGAACAGCAACATCTCAGCATGGCTGAAGCAATTTTGGATGGGCTGGCCAGAGTGGTACAGGCTAGTCCTGAAAAATGTAGGGAGTTAGGCTGCGTGGTTTTTCCACCAACTTTTAAATAGAAAACCTACAACGCAATAAGGCTTTTATATTTAGCTGGTTAGTAACAACTGTGGTTTTATTAATGGATGCCTTGGGTTCTGGTTATTAATTTGTAACCTGAGTTCATGCATATTGTTGCAAAAAGGGAGCAGATGCAAGTGGCATCCTTGTACCCAACTCCCAGCAGCATCTTTAGTTTGACTTCCACCTTCTCACAAAACAGTTGAGAAATTGAAGTTGAAAGGTTTTTCAGTTTTCAGAAAGCAGAAGAATTTATTCAGAAACCACAAAAGGAACCAAAAATGCAGAAGATTCCCAAGCATATACCAAGAAAATGGAAAAGGAAGCTATATATAAGGTAATTTGTGTGCTGGTTTGGTTTAATATATTCAGCTAAATTTGATACAATCTTCACAAGAACTAGCAAATTTTCTGTTAAAAAAAATCAGAATTCTTTTATCGAAGCTGATTATTTTACTTTCAACTCTCTCCTTATTAAAGCTAGGGAATAGTTTCCCTGAAGACATTTGCATCTATTAGCAAAGGAAATATATGTATTACTAGAAAATACTTAACCTAGGACAAATTGATGACAGCAGGATATTGAGCAATTAAATCTGTGTTCTCAGGGAGGACGTAAAGGAAAGCCCAGATAATAGATACTTAGGTTGTCTAATCAAGCTGCTTAGTAAGTCTTCTATTTCTGAAGTATATATANAGTGCATTTTGGCTTTAGAATGCTTTTTGAATAAAATTCAAATGTTTCTGTGGAGGCTAGGAGAAACAGCACTGTATTTTTCCACACAAAATTTGCTATTTTCAACAATTTTCAACCCTAGTGAATAGGAGGGAAGGAGCAAGCACCAAGTACTCTGACAATCTGGTGACAGACTACAGATCAAGTAGTAAAAGGTCATTCTGAACATTTAACTTCTGGTCTTCTTTAAACTAGTGTAATAACTTTCTCATTTTGCTTCATTGTCCTCCATTTTCAGTATGATCAATCTCAGTATAAATGTAACTGGAATATATTTAATCAATTATATTTAATACTGTATCATTCAATACATTTTGAACATATCTGTCAAATAATATGATGGCCACAGTTATATTCTAGATCATTTACTCATAAGAAAAATTATAACTCTGTATGTACCATGCTAAGTTTCCACAAAGAAATCCTCTGATTTTCAGTCTTTTATGCCATAAAATTTAGCCAAAGTTTATATGACCACACTTATGAATAAATATATTTTTAAGTTCATTTAATAACTGGTCTGCCTTCTTGTAGGTGATTTCTTTTTTCTGTCTTGATTCCATAATTTTGAATTGCTAGGTCTGTATCTGTATTAATAATAACTTATGTGCTGAAGTCATGCAGATATGACAGAAAAGCAGAAGCCAATAAAGGCCTTTCAGTAATTTAGAATGTAAATGTGCATCACACCATTTCCAGAGTCCATGTGTGTATATACATATACAGTTCAGTAGTAGTTAATTAGATTGGTTCGATGGTTTAGCTAAAGGTGAATATTTGATGCCTATTATTTTCTCCAGTTCCACTGACTTGTTACAGTCTTCACGTGCTTAACTAATGATATATTTCAGACTAATTTTTTAAGTTATTCTTCAAATACAAAGAATAAATAATATTTTGTGGCGCAATATTATTTGAGACTGGTTTGCCTCCAGTGTTAACCAAAACAGGTGTTATTTTCCCTCAGAATTCCCAAGTGTTTAATTTAAAAGCATTATTTAATCTCAGACATTCTTATAGTGAAGAAATTGGTACTTGGGAAAATGCTGACTAATTCCTGAGTCATGCTGCTGAATACTGAGTATTTTTTTATATATTCACAGGTTACTGTGAGAGATATGAATCTTACACTGGACTGACACACAGAAAGTACATTGTCTTTATGTAAAAACAGTGTTGAAAACAGAATTCAAGTGATAGCAAACTACAGACACATCTGCATTTCAGTAAAATATTACCTACTTTATTAGAGTACACTTGTTCTGTCTGATCTTTAAACACATCCCCTACACACATGCACCCCCCAAAAACCCACCCTCAACTATTTCATGGCAGTTGTCTGGAAGCTGATAATTATTGGCTAATTGGGCAGAGATTGGAGTGACAGGCTTTGGCTAAATTGTCAAGTATAGTAATTACTGATTTTCAGCATCTCCATCCTCAAAAAATTACATCTGACCCTAGTTTCATTTTATTATTTGGAAATATGAATGTTTTAAAACTTGATTTTTCAGTCTGTGTGTAAGAATAAAAGAAAGTTGTATTTTAAATTAAATGGGGCATGCCTATATAAAGGTACCTTGTGTACTATTTTTTATTTATAGATATATTTTTTAAAATAATATTAAAGGTATTTCCATAAAGGAATTACTCATATGTATGTTATTTTCCAGAGCAGTCAGCAGTCTAATTGTTGTGGTACTCACTAGTTGCAAAAAGAAAGGCAGAGTTTGATAGCAGTTTTGTAAATTATTTTAATGATCTGTCTCCTAATATTATCCAAAGAATTATTGTAGGTAGTATCAAATAGTATCCTTGTTTTCCTTCTAGAGAACCTGTAGGTCACCAGACTTTGGTATTGAGGTCCTGCTACTTTCTATGGAGAGGTGGATGTCTCAAAATGAGTTTGAAATACCTGGCTGAGGACTCTGAGTTTGTCTGGTTTGCAAAGGAGGAGGCTGAGGAGTGACCTCACAGCTCCCTACAGCTCCCTGAGGAAGGGAATTTGAGTGTGAGGTGCTGAGCTCTTCTCCCTTGTACCCAGTGCCAGGACACATGGGAATGGCCAGGAGCTGTGTTGTTCAGGAGAAATTCTAACCTCTGAACTAGCAGTAGGCATTGGATACCCACAATCATGTCCCAGCTGTGGATCACCTTGAGATCATTTTACCGTCTGAATAAATTCACAGGAATCAGATGTGATGTATTGTTTCTGAAAGTCTTATATGTTGATCCAGTTTTTCTGGCATCCCACAGGGTGCTAAAATCCCCATCTCTGACACTAGTGACTCTCAGAGATCAAATCCTGAGTCTCATGTAGGACACGCTCCTCAACTAAGTGGTTTCAAGCATGGGTTGTTTTTCTCCTTTTACTCATTTTTTAGAAATGCCCAAGCTATTTCCCATGGGAAAGTATGTTAAAGCACAATATCCTAAAGAACAGCAGCACTCCCTCAGAGGGAAAGTCCATCCTAATACTCTGTCGGTAAAGCAGCCAGTCAGTGTCTAAAGGAGAGCACTTGACCAGTGCAATTCTGCTTCTGTCAGGGTCCTGGGAGTGCTTCAGTGGCTGGGACTGGCCTCCCCTGGGACCTCCAGCCCCACCACCTCTTGTCAAGGGCACAGGGGACATGTCCCAGCTCAGCCTGGGACCCTCAGTCCCTGCCTGAGTCATGTTGTACATGTGCCAGTCTGATTACTTCACCATAATTATACAACTATTCCCAATACTAATTAACTAACAATGCAAAATGTATTGGCACTGCATGGTAGAAGAAATATTTATGAATTGCACAGTGTTTCTTTTGTTTAATAGGCTTAATTTATGGCATTAAACTAATTCACAGACATAAGTACAGACATTTTTCAAAATCTAGTAGAACATTAACATTTAACTTCACAAATAAACTCATTTTTACTCATAATCCTAGGATATTTATCAAGGTGTAATCTTATTGACTGACTTCTTTAGAAAGCGAGAAAACATTAGGAACAGTTTCATAAGGATGCCATCTAGGACATTGCACAACAGCTATTCCAATAGCTTAAGGTGAAACTAAGACTAATATTTTTGGGGTATATTATTCTCCATTGACTTTTTGTACCATTTTTTAGGACCCATGCAAATAAGTTATAATGCTGCTTTGAAGTTGATGAAGATATGAATGCTGGCCTCACGCTTACAACACACAAAGTTTCCGTTTTTCATAAAAGTATCAAGAACAGCAAAGGTAAAAAATTTGCAGTTAAGGTAGCATGGTCTGAGTAAAAATGAAAATAGAAATCAGTCCTCTTGTAAGTCTGGGGTCCAGACTTTATGAGCAGGTGTGTATCAAAATATGCAAGGAAATACTCTCGCAGCTAACTGAATGTTAAATAAGGAATAATAATTGCCAAGAACTTGGTTTCTAAGAAAAGATGTAGAGAATATAAATAAAGAAGCAACATTACCTAGTCAGTCATCCACAATATGAGTAATTTCCCACAGAATATCTCCTGGAGTAACTAGATCATTAGCTAACTCTTCATGAATAAATATAATTTTCCTTTAAAAAAAGAACAAACAAAACAACAACAACAACAACAAAAAACCCCAAACCAAAACAAAAATAAACACAGAAAATCCAGAGATTGAGATTGGTTGGGGTATTTTTTTTCTAACAATAGAAGTTAGTGGTGAAAATGGCCTTAAAATTTATTCTTATGATCAGATCTTACAGCCAAAGAGACATTTTCTCAAAGACTCCTGACAGACACGATAGATAATTTACAGGTTTAAGATATGTACAGAACAAGGTATTGGAAATGGTATATTCTCAGGGTACAAAAGTATGACCTGGTGGAAATCATATGCAAAGAAGAAAGATTCTGACATCTCTAGAGGTATCTTCACAGTCATAGCCAGTATTTCAGACAGTGTAAATTAAGTGGCTTAAAAAGTAAACCCTTCTAGTTACAACTGAAATTATTGTCTAAACACTGAGTACAGTTATTTTTACAAACAGCTGTTATTTTGTATAGAAAAAGCAGTGTTCGGTGGGGAACGCAAAGAATATTAGCATAACCTGTGGGGTTTTTGATCTATGGCATTTATACATTGCTTTGGTAGTACTTAATAAATACATAATTTCATAACTCTATGGAGATTGATACCAAGATTATTTGAGATAAAACTATTCTATAAGTAGGAAAGGTATGTTAATATTTTTAACCCGAATATTATTTTTTTGTATTGTAAATCACTGCTGGTTATTTTATCTCTACTATCCTCTAGCAATTAATACAGGTTCAGGAATATTATTAACCATCTGTTAGCATAATATTAAGCATTCAAATTTCTTTTAGTATATATGACTTTCTGCAATATTTCTGCCAATATTGTATCTCTAGACTAACTGTAGCTTCAATGAACCTTAAGCACTTCTATGATGCTTATATATTAATTTAGAGAGTATCCTGTATACTTCCAAAGGAATCACATCTCTTTAACTAAAATGTAAAATTCAGAACTGAAGTGATTATTATTAGGAAGCTGAATTCAGTTAACAGAGCAGTAAACACTGGATGCAGACATGCAAATAAAAGTTTTAATGACCTTGTAGTGGATTAAATTGTAACCAGTGAAATGATAAGCCAAGACATATTTTTATCTTGGTTAAAAGTAATATAAACTAAGAGTTTCAGCTACAAGGAGAAAAAAAATCTATATTCTTTTTTTTTCTTTTGCTGACATTGTCATCTATAAATAATGTTGACTTCAGTGTTTATGAAAAAGTTAGATGCAACCTTGTAAAGGAGATGTTTAATCACTTTAGGTTTTAGCATGGAAGCCAGTATCGCTTGCTAAAGTTGTATAAATAATAGAAATTTGGGTTACTCAGAAAAAAATTAAAGAGGAGGAAAACACTATCTAGTTTCACAGTCAGCCTTCTCAACAAAACTGCAGCCAAAACCACCAAAAAACCCAGAGAATTCAACAAACAAGATTTTCTACTTGAAATCTATTTTTCTTCCTCTGGAATACTAATATTTCAATTTTATAGTTAAAATATTTTAGGCAACTCTCTACATTTAAAAGGAGAATTATTACTACTAGAAAACAAAACATTTTTTGATTAAGAGCAAATAGAACTAATCTACTTTTAATTCTTTTTTTTTTTCTTATTCTGCAATTTTTCCCTAAAATTGTCATAAAGTTTGTGTCAGAAAACCATAACATTTTAGAAATTCTGAACACTGCATATATTTAACGTGTTAATGACCTCTACTTTGATGTGATTATTGGATATTTTTTACAAGCATTCTGAAACTCCTCTTATTTGGGCAGAACAGGTGCATGATATTCTGCAATTACCTTTTCATTAAAGATGTCAAGAGTGATGTTTGCCCTGTGAGGTTTATAGATATCTGCATCCAGTCCTTGGCAGTGCTCATGCTCACACCCCTGAGTGTTTTGCTATCCTGTTAATTTGTCCCAGAAATGATAATTGCCTTAGAATGTTTCATCTCTCTTGTACTGTCAGTATCACAGAAAAGGTGCCAGTTGACAGATACAAATTGTAAGTACTTACACATTGTGATTGTATCTTTGGCTTATTTTTAAAAACTTAGCATACTATTATTGCTTTGGTTTATAGTGGTTATTGTCCTTTGTCATAATGGTAAAAATCTTCGTCATGTTGACAATCATGGAGAGGTCTCCTATTTCAGGAGTTTAAATGAAAAAAAGGGGGGCTTTTTTCAGACTTGAAACAGAATTTACATAATAATAATAATCATGTGGTGAAAATAGGTGCCTGAAAATGTTACAACTAACCATTACTGAGAAATTGTTTGCCTTTCTCCCCTTTTCTCCAGCACGTGTCTACTGTATTTCTTCACTCTTTTACCTTTACATGATTATTTTTTCTGTCCTGGCTATCTGTCTGACTCTTCTTTTAGATTCTGTTTGCAGTTTATTCTCCCTCAGGATACCACTGGATGTTACACACACACTTTACCTAGTGGCTCCATAGCAAGTAGGACATCTGCCTCTGAAGCATTTGTTTCTGTATTATGCTAAATGTCTCTGAGAATGCAGCCATGAATGGATGTCAAACTGGGATGTCCTGCAAGGCAAAATGAAACCTTGAGAGGCTGCCACTGGCTCATGCAGAGACTTTGTAATTGAATGTTCTACATCATTTCACACGGTTCCAAAGTCTCATTTGTTGCAGTTTACATGGTAATTTAAAATATTAGTGGAGGGCAAGGCACTTGAAAACTGGTCAAAAAGGGCTGCTTGAACCATGTCTTTGATAGGAAGGTGTAGAGTTTGTATGTGTGACTACAACACTGCCCTCCAGCAGGAAAGGCAAAAAACAGCAGCGTCAATGCGCATGATGTGCCCAGAGTTTCTTCGCATTAGGGGTAGCACAACCTGTACAGAATATCTGAAAATACATGACTTTCTGTCACTGCAGTGGCAAAAGGTGAAAGTTAAATGAGAATTTAGGTAGGAAACAAGTCTTCTGTATAACAAGTTAGGTATCCATGTCGGGAATACGAATCATGTGAGCAAGATCTCAGATTTGCATTTGTGTCTCCTTGTTTGTATAAAAGCATGAATGTTAAGCTCCATATTTTGGGGCCAAATGTTTGTGTCGTGTAAATTCCCTCATTCCATTAAGACCAATGAGGTACTGTGAAAGCAGATGTGGACAAATAGTATCTATGGGAAGCCTCCAGTGCTGCTGTACTTTATGGTGTTTCTACAGGTTGTGGGAATTGGACTGTAGCAGGTAGTGAGATCGATGTACTGGTGTGTGATTTAGCAGCGAGTGTGTAAGGGATGTGGATTTATTTCTCTTCACATCTTAAAAAACTTTGAAATGAATGCTGAGCATTACAGCTCTATTCAAGGCCTCAGGCAATTACTTTTTAATCAGTATTTGAAGAACTCCTTTTTCACTTTAAGGAACATTTTTATGAATGTGGAAATGCACAGGTTTCTCCAGGCAATAAAAAGCCATTAGAATCAGGAGTGAGGGGTGCTGCAGGGTAGAGTAACCATTCTGACATTTCTGAGGAAACTTAATTTATGGAAAACTAATTTATACAAGGTGATAGGAGTTCTTACAGTGATGCTCTAAACAGGGAGGTATTTTGCTTGTGAATGAAAATCCCAGAGCACTAAAAGAAGTTTATTAATCATCCCACCATTAAAGATGATATGGTCCCATGTAGCTCTGTAGGCACACAGATTACCACATGGAATACCAAATCAGTTCAGATTTCTGCAGTACATACTCACAAATAAGCAGGTATGGCATAGATTGGGACTTCTTTAAAATACAATATAACTGTTATGAAGAAATTAGATTTTACAAGATTGAGCTCAAAATAATCCTTTTTTTTTTTCTTTTCAATTAAAACAAAATTACATTTCCTATATTATTCATACTGACCCAGGGATTTTCTGTGGTGTAGGGGAGATTTAAAATGTGCTAGTCGAAAGATCTGTGGACTGTATAAAACCAAACATCTTCAGTTGCTCAATAGGATACAGAATTTTTCCATTTAATATAAGAGATCACATAAATACAAAAAAATCAATAAATAACTTGTTAACCTTAGACACTCAGAGGAGAAAAAACCAGGAGAATAGATAACCCATGCACTCTGCTTAGAAACCAAGGAAATTCAAAGTACATTGAACTAAGATGAGAAAAGAACTGAGAAAAAAATATCCTCTGTGAATAAGGTCCTTCAACATTTTGTGACTATATTAGTTCACACTTAAGTAGAAGGTAGCTATAAACAATATTTTTCAAAATTTAAATATTTGAACTCCAACTGCCTAATATTTAGGCTTTTAAAGTTTTTAGACATTGAATATGAGGGTATGTTCTTCGTATGTTTTTCGTTTTGTTTTTTTGTTACATACATCAGACTTTTTCTTTAATTTGTCATACATTTGTAAAATTATTATCATTTTTATAGTTAACAGAGGGATATTTTCCCCTGGGGAAAAGAACATCATCTTTCCAAATTCTAACAGCTTAGACTAGCCAAATCTAAGATAAGATATAAAGCCAACAAAGCTGTCTAGTTTCTTTAACATCAAAGAGATTAGTTTAAAATTACAACTCTTGAACATGATTATATAATTTGGTAGAATAAATATTTGATCTTATTTCCTGTGCAGTAGGGAAAAGAACATTTTCAGTCACTTCTATCTAAAGGGATAAAGTCTTCAGGCATTTTACAGAACTGTATCAAATGTCAGAAAGAGCGATAAACAACAAAAAAAAAAAAGGCAAAGCAAAGCCCTAAACATCCTGACATTATGTGAGATTAGAATAGTGTTGACAGTTTCAAATTTAGCTTCCAATATACTAAGCCTTTGAGCCACAAGATTTGTTTTCAAAGATTTTTCATTTCCCAACTTTTCTTCACCTGATGTGTAACCCCTGCAGTTCCTGCACTGTGAAACAGAGAACAACTTTCCAAATCTCCTTTAAAATGCTCCACAAGCTAATCTGTAATAAAAAGAGCTTTATAAAGACTGATATTTTATATTAAGTCTGAGTTTGTATTCTATTTTCTATTGCTGCTACCAGAAGAAGAAAGAACCATAATTAAACAAGAAGAGAGAAATGAAATGTCTTGTCAGTGAGAAGGATGGCAGGATGGGGATTGGTGGAGCAAAGTCCGTCCCACTGTATGTAAAGATCAGGTTCATGACCACCTGAGGAACCTGAATGTACATAAGTCTTTGGCATCTGATGATATACATCCCAGAGCCTCGAGGGAATTTACTGGCATAGTTGCCAAGGCACTCTCCATGACATTTGAATAGTCCTGGCATTCAGATGAAGTCCCAGATGACTGAAAAAGTAAAATATTGTACCCCTCTTTAAAAATGTAGAAAGGAGCCCCTGGAATCCACTGACCTCTCAGACTAACCTCTGTGCCTGGGAATATGATGGAATAGATCGTCTTAGAAGCTGTGCTAAGGCACATGGAGGACAAGAACATGATTAAAGACACCAACATGGCTCCATCAAGAGCAGGACCTGCCCGATCAACATAACAGCCTTCTTGATGGAGTGAATACTTCAGTAGACAAGGGAAAAGCTATAGCTATAATTTATTTACTTATGCAAATTCTTTGACAAAGTCCTAAACAACATCCTTCTGTCTAAACTGGAGAGAGATGGATTCAAGGAATGGATTGTTCGATGGATAAGAAAGCTATTGGGTGGTCACATCCAGAGGGTAGTGATCCACTAAGAGTCAAGAGCTTAGACTCCCAGTGGACATCAGTGACAAGTGATGTCACTCAGGAGCCCATATTGGAACCTGTGCTATTTAATATCTTCATTAATGACACAGACAAAGGGATCAAGAGCGCCCTCAGGAAATTTGTCAATGACACCAAGCTGAGTGGTGCAGTTGCCACACCTGAGGGATGGGATGCCATCCACAGGGACCTGGGCAGGCTCAGCAAGTGGCCCCATGGGAGCCCCATGAGGTTTAACAAGACCAAGGGCAAGGTTTTGTACCTGGGCTGGGGCACCAGTACCAACACAGGCTGGGGGATGAACAGATTGAGAACAGCCTTGGGGAGAAGGACCTGGGGGTGCTGGTGGATGCTGGCATATAGGGAAAGGGCAAGGGGGAATGGCTTCAACCTGAGAGAAGATAGATTTTGATTAGATATTAGGAAGAAATTCTGGTGGTGAGAGTCTGCGCCAGTTTGCCAGAGAAGTTGTGGGTGGTTCATCCCTGGAAGTGTTCAAGGACAGGTTGTCAGGTTACCCATGCCAAAGGGGTTGGAACTTTAAGGTCTCTTCCAACACAAATCATTCTATGATTTTAAAGCAATGTGTCAGGAAAAGACACTTGAGAATTTTCTTCTCTGACTTGAAACTGTCTTTAAATCCAGTTTTGAGATATTTTTTGTTCCGAAGCTCTGAATGAAGATTGGGAGGTGACATTAAGGAAGGACAATTATTGATAGTGTAGGACTTTCTTATATCTAACGGATTCCTGTATGAACGGTTTTGAATTTAAAAAATGTATTATTTGTCTTAAATAGAAAGAAACCATTAAAGCCCAAAAACAATCAAGCAAACAAAAATCTATGTTGAACTGAAAATAGGTGATGATACTTGATTAGGTGTACGTGGAAACAATTTATAATGAAAACCATAACTTTTCCAAAAAGAATTTGTTAACAGCGCAACATTTGTCATTCTTGCCTACCAATGCTTGTATTCTATATAGAAGTGGGGTGGGGGAAGTGGAGTGGCAGTCTGAACTCCATGAAAATGCCTTATGTGTTATTTAATGATCCAAATACCAGACTAAGTTTCCCCTAAAGTCATGATCTGCACATGCAAAGCATTCAGACTTCTCTTTTCTCCTCTGGGCTGGACTCCATGCAAATTCCACAGCAAATGCTCTAAAGAAAGTTGTGGGGTATAGGATATAAAACATATTCTGGTTGGAAGGCAGATCTATAAGGAAACAGATATAGGAAATACATCGTTTTGCAGCATGAAACTGTTCTATTAAAAAAAAAATCATTTCAAGTGAAAAAGTTTTATCACTTCAATGAAATAAAGAGCTTCAGCTTGAGAAATGTCATTTCAGTTGAGTTGTTTTGATTGGAGCTGTGTGAAATATTGTGTTTTGTCACTTTAAAAATTATATTCTTATCAATTTGCATTCCAGTGTTTCTATTTTTTCAGCCTTTTTCAGTCCACTTTTTGGTAGAAATATACAAGTTCTGTAGCTTCACTCCAAACGCTTTCAGTCAGTTTTCAAAGACTAATTATCTGATTAACCCAAAAACTTACTTTGGCAGACCTACGTTAAATAGCAGCTGCCATGGTACAAGAAGAGTTCCTCCCAGTATCAATTATGGCCATTAATACATCTCTTGGACATCATGCCTTCTTTGAGACACTGTTTTTCTGGAGCTTTTTCAGCAACAACAGGCAGCAGAGATCTGTGTGTTATTAAGACCTGCTTTCTCATTCTCATCTCTGCTGCTCTTTTTATTAAAGCAGGAGAAGAAATTGTTTAAAATTACTCAGGAGGGTATAGTAGGAAAAGCACCCACAAAGTTATTATTAGTAAACAATATCAAAATAATTCTATTATGTGACCTGTTTACTGATATTTCTTCAGCCACAGGCTGTCCAGTTTTTCCTCATGCAGCTGATGCCTCCACTGAAATAATGGCAAATCATATTCAAAATTAGAATTATCTCAAAATTACTAAAGAAAACCATCTTAGAAATTTGCTTTATTACCATTTCTTGAGAACAGCAATATGTAAAAAATAATAAACAGTCTTCTTGTTTTTGGAAATTGTCTTGGGCATCCTGATCTTGGAAATTGTCACTGTTTCACACAACCAAGTTATTACATACCCTTTGTTGTAAAGTGTCTTATCCGTAAAAGATGGTGATTGATTTGCATGAATTTAAATTTGCAGACAAAATGTGGATGAATGTATAACAAAGGTGTGGACAGTGTGAATTTTGAACATTACTGCTAAGTTCAGCTATCTCATCTAAGTCCTTACTTATATCTGTAAGGATATTGTTCTAAAAATAGGACTGGCAACAGATGTAAAGATAACACAATATTTCTTCTTAATTATTCAAATCAGAAATATAGACTTGTTTCCTAAACAAAAAAAGAGTCTCTGTACTTTCTCAATGAAAACAGTCTGTCCTTTGTTTTCTGATTGCAGCTATATGGGAAAAAAAAATTGCAAAATTACTAATAAAGAGAAAAAACGTGGTTAGTTCTAAACAGGTCTAAAGGCAAAAAGTTTCCAATAAGCAGTAATTAAGTTGAATGTCTTGGTAATTCAGCTGTGTGTTGTCAGACCCTAGTAGTGAATTCCACCTGCAAAACTCTCTTTTATCTCAATATTTAACACACTGAGGTACTAACAAAGGCTTAGAGCATGAATACAAGCATGCCTTACTCAGGCTGGTACTGCATCTGTGTCTCATGTGTTACATGTTGAAGCATGAGTGATTCTTTTGTCAGTCATACAGCACGTAGAAAATGGCAAAATTATTTTCCATTTTCTCCAAAATAAGTTTTTTTCATTCACACATTTGTAGAATTTCAAGGACTTACTCTCATTCTTTCATCCACAAACAGTATCAGCAACAAACAAACGATGTCTCCTAAAAGCAGACATTCATATTAACAAATGTGTTACAAATTCCCTACTACCTACCCAACCGATCAGACCATAAATATTCAGGGTGTGGCTTGGGCTGGGGAAGAGTGATTGGTAGCAGACAGAAGTAAAACCTTAACCCTTTGGCAAGCTTTTCCTGAAAGTAAGAAGAGATGAGAGTAGCATCCTCAAATGCAAATGGTGTCACTTTGTGGCATGCTTTGTTTGTATACTTTGGATTCTCCAAGGTTGTCACTAAAAAATGCAAAATACTTTTACTAAAACAAATACAGAATCCAAGCAGACTACAAAAATCCTATTAAATTCTTTAAAATCTTAAAGAGTAGGAAGCTTTTCCCAGTGTTTTCATGTTCAAACTCATACTTCTCTGCTGCTTCATAAACTGTGCCAGGAAAATTGAGGAAAACAATCTGGTTAGTCATTCTCTGGTCCAAACAAAACTTCTCTGCTTTCAAAGTATTTCAGAGGATAAGTATAGGGTATCTGTAGATATTATTGGAACGAAGATACATCTGCTTTATATTGGTATAATGTCAAAATGCATTACATGTTCAATCTTTGGTGAATGAGACTTAAAAAGAGGTTTACCTAAGTTGAGGTTTTCTTGTGAAAGAATGACAAGGAAGTTGTAGCTGTCTGTGTTTTTACTTTGGCATGCTATTGAGCTCTAGCACAGAGAGCTTCAAGGCTTTGCAAGAACTAGTTAGATTTCCTTGTTTTGTTTTCAACATCGTTGAAGAGTCAGTTCATCAAAGCCAGAAGTCTGATTTTGTTCTAAAATCCCTCACATCTAATTTATACTGCATGAGTGTAACAGAAATTCAAATATGAAGATGATTTCAAATAGTTTGGATTCCTTTCTACATGTAAATCTAGGGATCTGAGACATTCTGAGATTGAAAAAGTTTTCAAATGCTCAGTTTTCCCAAAGGCAATATTGTTGCTTACCCATTCTTACCAGTAGCTTTGATAAAATACATTAGCTGTAATGAATCACATTGCAAGATTCAGTCTGTCTTGGCTCTATAATAGAAGTGTTACCACCAAGGGTATGTCTAACATACTGGATCTTTGAATGCTGCTGATTAACTTTACCTCCATATTATTGGATGTTAAGGAAAGCTTGAGTAAAATCTCTCTTTGTAGAGAAAATAATTAAAATTGGTGTTTTCTAAATGAAGAATTCTCTTAACATTTGAGAAATACCTTTAATTAGAGGATATTTTTGTACTTCTTTTTTTTGTACTACTGCTTTTGTTCTACTAATCCTTTAGGGATAGCTCTAGTGTCCTGCTCTGAAGCACTCGGTGCTGTAGGTTTCCAGAGATGTTTTCTCTTACAAATGCATAGAAATGAAATTTATCCATTTTAGACAGTCTTCATCTAGTTTCATTAAACGATATCTGAAAATTAGGAGCTAAAATTATATTTTGAAAATTTGCTCTTTTATATTTGAACTTTATAATATAGGAGATTTGACCATTTTCTTATTTATTGTGTCAGTTTTCTGTGTACTGGCCGTAGACAGAACTACCTAACACGACATTGAGAGTCTGGAGTGTGTAATTATATCAGAATCCTATAGTAATAAAAGGATATACTTTAGACGTAGATTTAAAAGATTATAAATTTGATTTATTCTCCTTCCTCCATACTATCTTTCTCGCCACTGGAACCCTGATTAATTATTAGAAAACTAAAGACGTGTGCTCTCCTTCTCAGGTGATAATTAACTTTGTGTTTAAAATGTAACACTTCTCCAAATAATCTTGAGCAACTCCATTTCATTAATAGACAGTGGTCTATTGGTATGATTGGACTTCCAAGGCAGAATTTTCTGTTATTTTGTCCCATTCTTCCCCCTCAAATTTTGAATATTTATAGGAAACTGTTGGATATTATTGCCATATATTTTGAAACTCAGGATCATCATCTCTGTCTTCCATGCAAACTCTTGAAAAGGAAAATGATTTTTTTACGCAGTATGATCATGCTCTCTCTTTTGTACAGTTTGGCATGAAATTTCATCACATAGCTTTTCCTGTTCAGCTTGTGACCTGAATATAGATCAACAAATACATAGGTTTGTTCATGAACAAACATCCCTTTTTTACTTAAACTGTACTAAGCAAAAGGTCAGATAAAAGTTACAACAGGGTTAAAGATGAACATATGTAATATTGTATGCAGGTCTTAGAGACTGCTGAGAGAGAAACAAAAGGCTTTCATGATATCCTGGCAACTACATCCAGTGTCTCAAGTGGGTTGTCAGTCAGATATTGGAAGGTTTATAGTTTGATTGTAAGTATATATCTCTATATCTATATATAGATAGATATAGAGAGAATATCAACAGGTTTTAATGACAGAATCTATACTATTTAAAATTTATAGTTGTATTCACTATATCCTTTGTCTCCTATGTCTCTCTCCTCTCTTCTAAGAATACAATTACAGTGTTAAAAGGTAGAAGAGAACGTGTTTGTGTTTTCTTTTCTTTTTTTTTCCACACTAATTTGCATTTTGGATTTTCCTTTTTTTAGTGTATTGTTCGAACAAATACTTTCAACCACCTTTATTTGACAAATAATTTTATAAGATTAGAGTAAAACTAACAGTTTAAAAGTACACCCTATGTACTTATGAGTTTTAAGAGCATTTGTACAATCTATAATACCCTTTGCTTGATTGCACTAAAACTTTTCACAAATATTAGCCAAAAATTATTTTAAGGTGCATATTTTGGTGTTTGAGTTTATACATAAAATAATAAACTCTTATAACTTGTCTAAATATGTTAAACATATAATGTACAAAGAGTGCCATTTTCAAGCCTTCTGGGTAGCTGCCTCTCGTTATTTTAGTTGAGATTCTTTGTGCTTCATAATTCTCCACACCAATCAGCAGGTTAGAGGAAGAAAGAGGATTTTCCTGATACCTCCTTGAGACAAATCCATTTTAAAATTCAAGCCAAAAGTTTTCTTAGTCACTGAGATTCTTCACAGTCACTGATTGTCTTTAGAAAAAGTATGAAGAAAAATTTTAAATATATATAGCTTAAAAAATATCATATAGGTTTGAATATGGAAAGTATGCCATTAGGTTGGATGGACTTCCATATATTTGAAAATGGATGAGGAAGATATCTTCCAATGAACATATGGATATTATATTGGATATTACTTATAGCTTTATCTCTAGGGATTTCCTTGCTTCCCTCGGTGTGGAATAATGCATATGTTTGGCTCCAAGACACCAAAAAAAGAATTTCAAGTTATGATGATTTCTTGGAATTAAAAAAAAAAAAACCTCACAAAAAAAACAAAGCAAAAAGCCCACAATACAAACCAAACCAAAAACCAAAGAAGCACAGTTAAAGTATTATTTTTGCTTTGCTTGCTGCTTCGTATGGAAATATTTCTATCATGGAGAATCTCAAGAGGTTTTTCCACCTTGTGGTGCTTTGAATAGAGACATTTTCTCTTGAAGAAAATAATGGCTTAAAGAAGTGTGTCTTGCTCTTTATTAGAAGGAATGGCTGTCCATGACTTAGAGTCTTATTTTCATTTTATAACTTTATCATTACTGCTCAAAATCGGCAGATTGGCAGAAGATAAACAGAAATTAATCAGTTTTACAATGAACATTTATTTCAACTTCAGCTAGAAGAAAACCACTACATCCTTCTTTTCAAGATGAGGATGCGCATATTAAACACACAACACTCCTATAGGTAGATATATGAGACATACTTATCCAACCAGGTGTGAATGGATTTCAAACTGTTTTATTTTGGGTGCTAGCTTAGAAAAATGTACTTTTTGAAATAAACCAGATGCAGAATTCCCCAGAGGTGTTACAAGGCTGTGTGTCTTCACAGATTTCTGTGGCTTTTTTCCCCTCCATTTGTTCCAGCAGACAAGTTATACTAGCATTTGCTGTGCATGCTGTTTGGATGGTGGTGATAAGAGTTCCCTGCCTTGATCAGAGATGTTTGTTTGTACCGAAGCACTTGTTTCAGAAAGCTGTGCTGTGTTTCCCTCTCATTTCATGGCCTTGGTAAAAATGCTGCATTTTGCTCAGGGCAAGGAGCGTTGCTGCTGAAGGAGGACTGGAAGCTGCTCCACATTTGCTGATACCAAATATTTGCTGATCAACAGCACTGCAGATAAGTTGAGTTGCTGTACCCACACCTAATTCAGTACTGTAAAGGGGAGACAATACATTTTCATTTCAATTCATTTCCTGAAGTAAATGTGCCATTTCACTAGGTTTCATTTAGACAGCTCTGTATGCAGTTCTGCTGTTTTCAAACTGAATAGATGATTTGCCCACATATTGGTTGTAGATCATTGTTCATCAGGTCCACCTAAGCTAATATTTTGACCACCTGTTGATCAGTGCAAATGATTCGTGAAATGAAACAGAAATATCCATCATGCCAAATAAAGAAAAGAATCAATTTATTATCATTGATCTTAGTCCAAATTATTTTCAAAAATGTACTGTATACACAAATTTCTGAATCTTTCAATACAACTCAGACCTTACTTAATCATTCTGTTACTAACACATAAAGCAGAGGAGAATCCAGCAAAGTATAAAAAAGATACATTGCATTTACTATAGTAAGAATGAAAAAATGCTGACAATAAGCATATTTAAAGAAACGTAGGCCTTTTGCTAATGAACTGGCACATCTGCAACACTGCTGCAGGTGTAAATCCAAGTTAGTAGATTTTAATCTTTCTCTTCCCCTCCCCTGACTCATCCTGTCAGTTTTCTGTAAAAGTAATCTGTAGAAATCCTTGCTAAACAATATCTGCTGTCCAGATGAGATCTTGGCAATGTGAATCAATTATATTCATTCCCTGCTTGCAGAAGAAGCTTTGCCTCTTCTGACACTCAAGGTCAAAAATTGTGTTCCAGAATCCACTCTCTATTATCTGTGTATGGAGTCATGTCAAGCTGCCACCAAGGATTATTTTGGAAAGGTCTTTATTTAGAGTATTTTTCAAAAATGCACGCAATATATGTATACTAACATTAATAAGCAGGTAAAGGATTCTGAAATGTGAAAATTTGCCTTTGTAAAGTGGCATCCCACCCAAACGGGCAAAGTCATTAGAAATCTCAGTATAATTCAGTTCTTATGGAAAGAAATACATAAGACAAAGTAATAAAGGAAGAGTGGAAAAGAGCCCAGAATGAAAAAGTTTTTGAGCTGTTTTCTTTTGTGCATGGAATATCTTCAGGGGCAAACAAAAAAGAAAAATTAATTTTAAAAATTAGTATTCC
This sequence comes from Donacobius atricapilla, assembly GCA_013397315.1. Lineage (NCBI taxonomy): Eukaryota > Metazoa > Chordata > Aves > Passeriformes > Mimidae > Donacobius > Donacobius atricapilla. The sequence continues at coordinate 29,244 of WBMY01016589.1, forward strand.
CATTGATTATGATTATGTTCATCTTTCTCTTTTATGATATAGCAGTAGATAAAACAATGATGACAAAGCAATATTCTGCTGGCTTAGAAATCTAAGGAGGGAACTGTGAAGTGGCTGATTGAGACCTTTTGTCTCTTTCTTTGTGAATAGCGTTTTTTACGTCACAGGCCATTTTCTTCCTGTTTTTATTCAAAACCAGAAATGTGATAAAAGTGACTGAATTTTGCTTAAAAAACTAATTTCAAAAAACACTACAAAATGAGCAACAAAAGGCAAGACAAGGAAAGAGTACCATATCAGTGTTAAAACGCTGAGATGGGTTCTGTTATATTACTGTTCTCTTTCCTTTTTATAAATACATAATAAGTAGTAGCGAACTGAGTACCATGCATGTTTTTATTGTTATCCTACTTTTACTTATATAGGATTACATTATGTGTGTGTAACTTTTCAGGTGAAATAGAAGACGATGAAAAAAGAAATTTAATCAGACCTGAGTGAGGAAGGGAAATGATTGAAAATGGTATCCCTGAGTCCAAAGAGCAGCTTTCCCAAATCTGCTGGCAAGAATATGACCAGTTCCCTGTGTTTTGGTTCCATGTACTGCTGTTGCCAACAGCTTTACCTGTTTGGTTTAGGGGTTTTTTTCTGCTTACATAAGTGGAAGGATTTTAAATGCGTCCAGTCAGTGGAAGAATATGCATGCAGAGAGAGGCATCTCACTCACAAATCAGAAACAGGTATAATTCCGTGGAATTTTGTTAGCACTATTTTTCCCTGGGGAAGCATGCATAATTAATTATAGCTGATTTAGACAGACATATTTTCATCGGTGCCAGGGAATGAAAGACAGGATCTGCCCCACTGTGGTAGTGGCAGTCGCTGTTTTACCTCTGACAATTAGGTGACTTTGCATTATAGGCTTAAAGTGACAGACCAGAAATGTGCACAGACACAGTTTTGTTTCAGGTTCTTTATCTGAAGAGCTTCCCACTCTTGAGTGGCCACCATGACTTATGGCTTTCAGTCCAGGTGTTAAGAAACTATACTGATTAAGTCTGTCTGGTGAAAAAGTATGCTAAAGTGTGGAGATGAGATTCTTCATTACATCTCAAGTGAACAAATTCTAGTGGATGCTTCTAAACATCCTATTATTTCCTCTTCTTAGGAGATGCCTGGAAAACTTGACTTACTCTCATTAGGAGAAGCAATTTTTACTGATAAATCCAAAATAACTTGTTTGTTTGTTTGTTTTCAGAATAGTTCCTGAAAATCCACAGGTTAGTTAAAAATTTATGTCACCCAGAGTGCTTTGACATAAAGAAATGTGTAAGTCCTTACTGTTGCTGTAGTAGCTGTTCAAACATCAGCATGCTGGCTCTGTGTGCCACTAGATGTAAGACATTAGCTCAGTTTCTGGGAACATTAATTCTTACCTCTTTAGAAAGTGCAGTTATGGTTGCACAGACAGCTGTCCACAAGGACTGTGGACATCAGGTTGAAATCATCAGGTTTTCATATACAGCCATGCACAGTCTTGGATGTTTTTAGTCACTTTTCACTTGGCATAAATTTGAGCTGATAACTGGGGAGGTCAAAATGTGCATTCAGAATTGTTAGTGCTCTGTGCCGTTCAGTTGTCTGGAACTGGATTTAGGGAGGTTTTGTACTTATTTGGAGAGGGAGGAGGAATAACAATCTGAACAGTCAGAGGTTTCATCTATTCTTGTTGTATGGATAGATGTCAAAGAGAGAAAGAGGTACTTTAATCATATCCTGTCAGTTTAAATGTAGGGCTTTTTATGCCTTATTTTTCTGGGAAATACATACAGTACTGCACCACACAATCACGTTAAGTACCACAGAAGAAAACCTGAAAAAGGTGTTGCCATGGTCTAGATTTTGAGCAAATAGCCTAGCAAGACATTTTCATTTCCAAAAGTCAAACCTGCCATTATATTTATGGCTTTGTTTAGATTCTTTTTTTTTCTTTTTTCTTTTTATACATCTCCATCTACAGTTCACAAAGTAAATACACCTGCTGTGATGTGAACCCCAAAGGAAAGATACACTATATCTGTAATATACTGAAATGTCAGGAAATCATTTATTGAGCCACTGGTGCCTTTAGAGGCTGGTTATAATTTGCTTTGCTGTCTGATAATGTGTATGTTTGTAGATCAATTATCTCAAGAGCTCTTTGGATCCATAAGGTCATCTTTCGCATATTTGTCAGATACTTCTGTGCAGAGTTGCCAAGTAACACATTTTTCTTCCTGAACTTAGTAGATCATCTCTCAAAGTAAGTGAAAAAAGAGATTATCTGGTGATGGCAGTACTCTCAATGCTGAAGCTTTGCAATACTTTCAACATATTTCTATATGTATATATAGTGAAAAAATTATAGGAGGAGTTTTACCTAAAAAAAGTAGCACATAGTTTATTTCAGATTGGTGATTGGTAATTCACTTGTGAGCACCTTTATTCAAATACCAGTATTTTAATCTTGCCTGCACCCAGGTGGACAGAAGCCTTTTGTGTCACCAACAGAAGCCTATTGTGTCACCAGCATAATTTCTCTCGGTGGTCCAAGGCTGAATAGACATTCTGGAAGGAGGTCCATCTTTTATGTTATGATCTTGTGACCATCAGCATCACTCGCTTTTCTCTTATGACAGTAGCATTTGATGTGTTTTTACTATGAGTTAAGGAGGTGGAAGGAAGAAGAGGAAATAGTTCACAGTGTCAAACAGATTAAATTATTTAATTCAAAATCAAATAGTAATAATAATTTAATAGCACCTCTATTATGAAACTTGAAGGCACTTTGTAAACATTAGTTGTCAGACACAAAGACAAAAGTGCAAAAGGATAGTTATATGTGATTAACTTAGGTACAAAAAGCTAAAATGATATGTTAATATTTCCTCTTTACAGCAGAATTTATGAGAACAGTCCTAAAAATCAGTTCCAGTTTACACCAGCTTTACACTAATGTATAAATTTATATAAGTAAGCAGTGACTTGCTTCTGATGTGTATAATTGTGTGACCGATACTCCAAAAAATTAATCCTTGATCTAGTGGTGGGCTGAAGGGTGACCTCTGCCATGCCACTACTATGATGGCATGCTGATTGTCACCCTGAAAATGGTGCCATCATAAATTTGACAGGCTCAATGCAAGAAGAGATGGGAGAAGGGGTACAAGAATAACCAGTGACGGTGGAAATGACATTGGGATATCTGAGCCAACGCCTACATTGGCAGGTAGGGCTGCCAAAGACGAATAGGACCAGAAAGCAGAACAGCTGATTCTGAGACCCTGGGATTAGCACTCTGTGTTTCTAGGACTTTTATTGTGGACTGGCTCCAGACTGTCCTCACGACCAACCAACTTTCATTGGTGAGACATTTTTTACTGCTGCCCAGTGTGAGAGTGAATAAGTTTATGTAGCGTAAGACCATGCTGCAATGTAAGTGGGACAATCCTGGGGGGTCACTTGAGTACCAAAATGTGATCTGAACTGCAATGCAAATGTAGACCTACCCTAAAAGCATGAGAACTGGAAATTCTGAAGAAAGAGATGTGCCTGAAGTTGTGTCTCCCCTTATCTCAAATGGCTTTTGCCACCCTGTGTCAGGATCCTCCATGCCATTTAAAATTCTTTAGGAGAACACAGATTCAATTTTTCTTTCAGCAGTAGAGGGAAATGGGTGGATAACACTTGTTAATATATTGGCTAATAGACTTTCCTAAGAAATGGAAGAACTTCTATTTTAATTTTCTTTTCTTTTTTT
>WBMY01016589.1:33056-55976 GCA_013397315.1 Donacobius atricapilla
TTTTTTTTTTAATCTCCTATTATTCTGAATCTGTGGCTATTTAAAAATATGACTCACAGCCCTAAGGAAAAGATTGTCAGTGTTTCCCTTTTTGCAAATTAGCCTGAGACTTGTGTAGTCATGACTTGATATGAACTGTGACATGAGGCAGCCAACTATATGAGACTGATGGTGCCAAGGAAAGAGCAAGCAAACAAAATCCTAACTAGTTTGATCATTAGGACTCTCCCTTGTGAAGTGAAAGCAAAGTGTTTTATCTTGCTGCAAATAATATTTATATACTTTAACCAGGAACTTGAGGACAATGAAAGGAAAAATATGGTAAAATCCATTTAATGTCAAAACATATATGTTTGCCACTTCTGATGTTCTGTTTTAGTGAGAATTTCACTTGTGAAATTCCTTTCCATTACCTGCTTGAAATTAAAATTTGAAATCTTTATTAAGTGTATATTAAAATGATAAGAAAAGTTGAAAAAAAAAAAGATTACATAATAGTCATTCCATGTAATCTAAACACCATGGCTTATAAACGAAGACCATGTAATATGAAGAACATGTTAATAGAATTTCCTTTGTACATAATTGCTGATTGGATTTTTTTTTTCTGAGAGATTTTAGATTCAAGACTTCTAAATATTTTCAAGGGGATGGGAGAAGAGGAACAGAAAACAAAATGTATTTCTGGTTATAGAAATCTAACTTTGGAGTTTCTAGTTTCAGCCCTTTCACAGTATGTTTCATGTATATTTATGGAGGGCACTGAGGGAAAAACAGTATCTTGTTTTGGATCTTTAAAGCCTGATGCAGCTAACAGCTAATTTGCTTTGAGGTCCCTTGGTGTGTTGAATTTAACTTATCAAAAGCAAACTAATATGAAATAGTAAAATAATTATTAAAGCGGAAGTAAAAATAAATGATTAGAACATACCAAGAAAAGAAAATAAAGCAGATAATATCTAAGTTTCTGGGATGTTTCTCATTTTAATTACATTAATCCTGATTGGTATTAGACTGGTGATGGGACAGTAGTTTCAACTTTGTTGTAGTAGGTAAGCTTAGAGAACGGAAGTATATGGAAATAAGATCATTTGATCCAAACTGACATCATACAAAGGGACTTGATTTGTAGAAATAATCATTCAATGTACCTAGGAAAAATTTTTAATGTGTATTTGTAAGTTTCATAATTACACAAGTAATTCCAAGGTGTTTTTTTTTGTTGTTTTTACTTGTTTGTTTCTTCTGTTGCACGTTTAAAACTTTAATTATATGTGCATGACTTTTATATAAGCTTTCCTTGAATTTTTGAGTCCAGAGAATTCACATTCAGAAGAATTAGCGCTGTCACTTTCTGAGCAATATTTTTTTCTGGAATATTGCATTTGTCTTAACGTTGAGCAGAGACAATACTTAGAAGTTTGGATTAGGGTACTTAGCTAGATTTCTGGGAACAGAAATCCTAATCCCAAACTTGTCACCTTTTCAGAGATGAGCTAGATCACAAACTCCAAACATAGTGTGAAATTTTGTTTTATGACAGATTAAGTTCATAGTTCAACTACTCCATGCTTATCTCCTCTAATACCAACCAAACTCTGCCTCAGAAAAAACCTGTCACTAGAAAAGGACAAATTTCATTTGAGAACGCAAACAAGTGCAAGGAAATCATGGTTTTCTACGTGCAGGTGAAGCAAATTTAAATTTGCTCATGAAGTCAAAATTGCAGTTTAAAGTTCTCTTTGGGATCCTTTTACAGTGATTGGAAACACTGGGAACCAAGACATGGGAAGAATGGTCACAGTAAGAACATGAAAGCAACAATCTTACGATTTCACCAGGATAATACTGCTGTATGTCTGGAGTTTTTTTGGTTGAACTTTTATTTTTTGTTTTTCAGCTTAGATACTCTAGATTGCTAGTGCACATACATACTAAAAAGCTCTTAAGTTAAAAAGAGTTAAGCTGTCTTATGTTTAAAAGCTTTTAACACGAATTTTAAAGAAAAATTATCATTTTTAATAAGGAAAACTTAGGTTTTGATTTTTTTTAGGACTTTTTAGAAGTATTTGTTTATTTTTCCTTCTTACTGTTGCTTTTAATTGTTTTGTAATTTCATCTTATGCCTGGACGTTTTCTGCTCATAAAAAATTACTAACTTAATCCTTGTGTTGCTTGAAAAACCATTGAACATTCTGTAGTTAAGCACTGAAACAGAAATTAGGCGTCTTAGATTAAAATGCCAGACCAGTATTGTAATGAGTCATATTTGAGTTACACTTTTTTCCTTTCTAAGTATTTAGTGGCCCATCATCCCTGCCTCTTTGTTCTGTCTTGTTCACATAGCATCAACCTTCCAAGGCATCAACCTCAGAGGGCAAATCAATATACCTATGCATTTTATTTTTAAAATAAGCAATAAGAGATGCAGCTAATTAAAGCTCTATGAAGTTTTAATGCCACATGCATTCTTTTATCAGAATTGCTATCTCTGCCTGCGTTATCATTCCTGCTAGGGACTTTTCTGCTATAACAAAAAAATATTGCTTGTTGCCTTTTCTCATGCTGATCATGAATTCAATAGGGATCAGCTCCTGCCAGTAAAGGCTGCAAATTTATGCTATTGATTTGTGAGGGAGCTGAAGCTGAGGGCTGTTTGTATTGTGCTATAAAATTAATAAATAATGATTCATTAGCACAGCATCCTGAAGCTCACAGGTGAGCAGTAATTTTGTATGAGGGTTGCATTTCTATTTTCTACTCTAAACGTACTTGGGATACCACAACAGCGGAGCACTGCTGTTGAGCACCTGTGAGCACTGTCCTAGTCGATGTCCTCTGGGACTTGCTTTCTTCCAAGGTGGGGACACTGAGTAACAGGAAGCAGGCAGTGTATCTTCTCTGCCTCCTCTCTGGGGATACTTCACTCTCCAGCAAAATTATGAGAAGATCTGTGCATATGTGTGCTGGGAATCCTCAGGTGTCAGGAGAGGGCTGAGGTGCTCTTATCTACATTGGCTAAAATAATGAAATCATCTTATGTTAATCTCATCAATCTCATTTACCTGTGTTTTTTACCACAGGTAAAATGCACTGGAGACCTTTAACCTGATATTGCTATGGAGTATGAAGTTAGGAAAAAAAAAGGATGCAACAGTTTCTAGTCCCCAGCAAAACCAGTGGCGCCTGTTCCAAATTATCTGATAGTGCTATTGTTATTCAGAAATAATGCTATTGTTATTCAGAAACATTTCATTCTTTGGGGACTGTTTGGGTAATGATTTTGCCCATCCTTAATACAGTGCTGATTCAATTCTTCCTTAGGAAGAATTTAATTGGCATAGAGTATAAAAATCTGAGCTACAAGACCACAGCTGGGAAGTATTCAGTAGCCATTATAAAATACATTGAAGCTGAAGGAACATTTACAGCATGTTTTAAATCTGGCTGTATTGGAAATATATATTTTAACTCATTTTTGAACCCTCAGAGGATTTGTCAACATTAACACCCAATGTGATCCTGCAGAGCATTGTGTGGTAGTTTCACTTGTTTCAGCAGTTACTACCTCCTTTAAACCTAGAAACAGTGAATAGACTGGAGCATGTAAGTGGTGGCAAAGTTGCACAAAATAAATGTGAAAGCACTGATATGCTGAAAGTGGTTTGTATTAACAAAGATTTGATATTCACATGACTGACTAATCTTTAGGATCACAAAGTGCAACCTGCATTGACAGGGCAGAAGGGAGACCTGTTTTTAGAGGACAGTACCAACTATGGATTGAAAGGCTTTAGAGATGACAGCGTTTTTAATTTAAAGAGATGAGTTTAGATGCACAACATCTCATGTCAGCCTTTACATGAAATTTGCCTGAGGGCACTGTCCTTGTGGTGAACCAGGATTAAAGTTTAAAAATGAATGAATAGAAGGAAAATATAGCAATATACAGTACGTGTGCATACATCAAAACTAATACCACTGTCACTTGTTAAGATTGACAGGTTCCTTGTTTAAAGAACCAATTGACACCTCTGATACCTGACCAGTTTCAGTGACTTTTAATTTATTTTTCAGCGATTTTTTTCTCTAGTTCCCTTCTAGACTATAAACTATATAACTTACACACTTCTGAATTTCAGGGCAACCCATCGTTGCTAATTACTCCTTGCTGGTGGCTTTGGAAAATAGACAGGAGGGTGGATAACAGGACTGCTAGTACAGTATGTCACCATAGAATAAACAGAACAGAAGGAGGGAGACAGATTGTGGTGCAACAATGGCCAAATATTTACATTTTCTGCAGCAAAGCATAGCACAGAGGAGTCATCTTCTCAGCATGAGAGCTGAAGTTAGAAACTGGATCTTTTCAGTAAAATTGAGTCTACCACTGATATAAAATAGTGAAGGTGATCACCTTCAATTTTTCTGTTTTATTTCTAATTTGGAGTTTGGTTTGTTCATTCTGTCAGGCCTGCAGGTTGTCAAGAATCAGATTCCTATGACAAGCTGACAGTTTGTAGAGTAGATAGGAACTTCACTGAAGCTCTGTATGCTTTTCTAAATGAGAAAAAAGAGGGCTATGACTTTTGCAGGGTAGTAGAGTTAGCTATGCTGATGAAGCATTGATGGAAAAGAAAGGCTGGGAAAATTGCTGATGGAATTTCAGGTACTGGCACAGGTAAACTAAATTTGATATGCAAAGGACTGCAAACAAAAATATAAAGGAAGGAAAGAACCAAATTACCACTATATAAATGTATTTCATGCCTCCTCTCTTTTGAACTGGTATCTTCTAAGTGCACAATATGCTATATTAAAATTTTACTCTTAGTCTTCCATTAAACTTTTTTGCTAATTCATGCCTTTCCCCAGATATGACCTTTTTTTTGTCCATGGGGGTTTCAGCTGGGACTTTTGTAAACAGTTCTGTGAACTATCTGAAGTCACACAGAGAATGATATGTATAGAATTGTTCAGTGTAAAAGAAAAAGTTTTTCTAGTTAGTACTTTCAGTTCAAAATGTCCTGTGAGACTAGTCCTGATAAGGTCCAAAACCTTAACCACAAGCTACACTAGATATCTGAAACAACCTTCAAGGCTTGTAAGAGACATCAGCTTTTCTCAGAGTGGGCAGAGGAAGTAAAAGTGCTGTGAGTATGTGATAGGCTCCTGGACAAATTTCATGAGTCAGAGAGAAATGTCACCCAGATCTGGTGAAATATGTTGCCTTCTTGGCTAATATTCACAATCTGGTAGAAAACATCTTGACATCATCCTGTTATTCCTTTGAGAATAAAAACATTTCTGCCTCTGTTCTGAGTGTGTTCATCTTTGGAGACCTCTGCCAGAAAAAAAAAGAGTTCATCTCCCCATTAGCTCAGCCTGAAACGTTCACCTTTACCCGTGTAAGGGACTTGGAAATTCAGTAGCTATGATAAGGGACAGAGTGTGCTAGTGCAGAAACATTCAGCTGCTCTCAGCAGGAAGTGTCTTGTCAATACTGGAAATAAGTAATGTGCTAAAGATTTACTGTCAGGTGGCTGTCTTGACCACAGCAGGGTGGAAACTTGCAGCAAGCAGATGGCTGTACATACTTAGGTCACCCGTGTTTACTTTGATGAATGTGTGTACTATCCTTAGTCTGGATTATTACACTGAATTCAGGAGAAGCTGTAGTAACTGATAAACCCAGATTTTTTTTTCTGCCATTAACATAGATATTAAAAGTTAAATAATTGAACATAGGAGGCATCAGCACTATTATTTTCATTTTTCCTCAGGTTTCTAGCACTGTGCCCTGCATTAAATTGAAAAAGTTCTGGTCATGCTGCTTGCAGTAGATAAAAATAGATTGAACAGAATGGTTGCCCCACAGTTATTGTGATCTTATATTTCTTTTTATTAATTAATATTTATATCATTCATTTTGGGGTTGTGCAGTTATTAACTTATTTTTCTACAAAGGAATATTGTATTGGTTTTCTTATGTAATGCTTTGGATCAACTTATAAAGTACTAGGAGAAAATATGTGTTTCACAGCTTGTCTGGTATTAGAAATCTGCCTACTTAAAAGTGCACAAACACAGGCTACAAATTATTAATCATAGAATCATAGAATATTTGGGGTTATACGGCTGTGTAGTCCAACACTCCTGCCACAAGCAGGGGCATTTTAAAATACATCAGGTTGCTCAGAGCTCCATCTAACCTGACCTTGAATGTTTCCAGGAAAAGGGCACCTTCAAATAGATCATGTTGCTCAGAGCCCCTTCTCTTCTCCAGGCCGAACCATGCCGACTCTCCCAGCCTGTTTTAATAGCAGAGGCGCTCCAGCCCTCTGATCATCTTTGTCACCTCCTCTGGATTCGAAAAGGTCCATGTCCTTCTTATATTCAGCATTCCAGGTGGAGTCTCATGAGAGTGGAGTAAAAGGGCAGTGTCTAAACATAACTGCTTTAACAGAAACAACTTTTATGTGTATCTTCTTTTTGAAAATCCAGAATAACTACAGAAACATGGAAGACTTCCTCTGCCACACCCCTAAGTAAATATATTTGCTTATAAATCCACACTGACCACTTCCAATCACCTTCTTGTACTACCTGTGTTGGAAATGCTTTCTGGAAGGATTGGTTGACCACCACCACCTTTCCAGAGAGTGAGGCCTGCTGACGTACTTGCCTGTAGCTGCCTGGATCTTTTTTCTTACACTTAACAGACTCATGAAAACCAGGCCAATTGAATAAAAATGTTGGGGCTTTGAATTTTATCCATAAAGAATAATTCTTAGAATTTGACAGTGTAGATGTAAACTTTTACATTAATTGAAAATATGCCTTTATGCTACTTACTCTTTTTGTTATTTAGAACATTGGGGAGCTAATTCTTACTTTGCTCAAAAAGAACATAAAGAAAAGCTAATAAATTTCTATCTTCATCCCATTCTGCTAGACACTACACTATTTTTAGTGCTATTTTAGTGCCATTTACAGAACAGCTATTTTACAAGGCATCTTCTGGGCAGTTACCTTAGTGTCCTGAGTTTCAAAGTGCCTCCAAGCTGCCCCAAGCATCAGCAAGTTTTTCTGCAAGCCCTAAAGCAGTGTGGTACACCAAGGGACAATTTTAATAATTTCTTCTAATTTTTATATGGTGAGTCCCTATGTCATCTAAGATAGCTATGCCCCCTCTGCATTTCTGACCTACATCTGTCACTTTTTAAATAATTAATTCCATGTCAGTGGTTGCTACTAAGCAAAAGGTGCATGTAAAGAAAATCCTGTATCCCAAATTACCTGAATTTTACATTTTAATCATATGTGTGTTTTGCTAACCATTTTTCCAATTGATTTCTTTCAAACTGGGAGGGTTCAAACAGGAAAACATCAATAATCTTGATGTTTCAGGGTCAAAACCAAGTTATACTTCGGAGTTATGTGTGTTTCTGTTCCTTCTCTGTCTGTGGTACTTTAAAACAGAATGAATCCCGGGTCTTGACCTTTCCTAGAAAAACTGGATTGCTATAGGGATTATAACAGTTTCAAGATTTTTTTTATCTCAACATTAAATGTTCTTTTAAAAATATCATTCTGATATTGTAAGTGAATGAACAAATGAGAGAGACTTGCTTTTTAGTAAATAGCAAGGGTATGATAGGTGATTTCTGACAGCATGAAGCCAAGCATAGACCATTTTTCTTGACCACCATTCACTTCAATCATTAATTCATGCTGTTGTCTGGGCAGCATGCCACATGCCAGATACATTCTAGATATGGTACATGCAGGAAATTTTCTGGAAATAGAGTGTCATGTCGTTCTTCTTCACAAAAATGTGGCAAGATCTAGAGTTTGACTTTGAAGTGGTTTTCTTCTGAAATAGATAGTGATTCCCTTGTCCCCTTTTTCATATTAGCTTTTTGGAAAAAAACAGAAGTATTTCATAGGCATTAGGAGTTCAACTATGACTGGAATACAAAGAGTTAATAGCACTGAATCAGTCTTGAGATATGTGGAAAAATTTGTGGTGCCAGCTAGGTGTTTGTTCTCTTTTTTAATTTGAGATCATAAGCAAGTTGAAATGCTGTCTACATTCAGCTGTGAAACAAGAGAAATCCTTTTTCCTGCAGCCTTCCCACAAAGACACAAATACTCAATAGCAGCAGCAAACAATTCAAGTAAATACTGTGCAACACTGTGTAGTTGCATTAAAAGTTATGAAAACTGATTCAAAGTGGAAGAAAAGGAGTTAATTTAGAGCAGATAAGAGGAGACATCCTTCTTTCTATCTTTACCTGCTGGTTGTAAGATAATACATGCCTGTATTCCAAAAGAAGCATGAGACAAGTAGGGATGTTTTGTTCCTTTTTGAGTAGGAGATACAAGAAAAAATGAAAGTCATAGCTTAATCTTAAAATTTGTTTGCGAAAGACTTGGAAAACCAGGAAATGAAACTTCAATTTCTTGTTTTCTGCCTGAACATTGCTATGGTTGCAATAGCAGCCAGAGCCAAGGAGAGCTTAATCTCTGAGAAACCAGATAATGCTCTTAGCTGAATAGCCACTCAGAAGGTGGGGAGAAATAAATGTGAAGCAGTTTTTTGCCTTTCTATTTTATGGCCACACACACACACACTAATTCTTATTTTCTGGATTTTCCTGTTTCTCCCACTTCATTAAGTGCTCAACAGGACTTTTTTTCTTTTCATTTATTTGTCTTCTAGACAATTTTAGACTAATGATGTGCGAGGCAGAAAGAGGTGTAGCCCCTGTGGAAGCAGAGGAGTTCTCAGAGCCACTGTGCTCAGGTGTCTTTCACCGCAGCTCCTGCTATCACAGCAGTTGCCAGCAGGCACACCTGGAGAGACACAGCCCTCACTTAAGTAGGGGGTTAAAAGTAGAGGGAGATCTTAGAAAGGGAATGAATGTGTTTTTGATTTGGCAGTGCTGTACTATGCTGCAGCCAGAAGACTGGAGAGTAAGAGGAATTCAGGTATTTGGAGCTTGAGGCCAGGATGGCTTCAGGTTTCTGACTGTTTCTTGTGGTCTTGGTTGTTTGTGTTGCTGTGCATGCTGCTGTGATTCCTAATGAGTGACTCAGGATCCTCAGTATGGAAGAGAATGAAAAGTATGATATTTATATTTTTGAGAAAATTCTTTTAACTTTGAAGGTGGAACTTTTGTTGCATCACACTCTGGTAGAGGGAATTTGGACCCAAGTCATGTAAGCCTTTAAATATTTTAAACTTGAATCTCATGGTTATACAAGTATTAAGAACATAAAATCCTTCTGCTAAATGTTCTTTCTGCCTCTCCAATGCTAGGAGAGCCTGCCTGGTTGAGGGGATGAGGTGGTCAGGATGTGGGACAGGAATTTTGCTCTGCTTTTTCCTCAGCAGGAGAGAGGCAGAGGTGTGTTGTCCGTACTGTTGGCTCTGCAGCTTGGTAGGCAGCAGCCAAATGCAGCTGTAAAAGATTTGTTAGAAGGACTGAAGGAGAAATAGAGGAAATGAGTGGCACAAAGAAGAGTTTTGGTTACCGAGCAAGGATTTGTGGTGGGTGGTTGCAAACTCACACTCTACTAAACTCTAGACACTGATGCTTCCATCAGTGAGCGGCTCCTATCAAGGGGATGAATTGCAAAAATCTATAAATAAATATGGTCTACTGCATGTGTTGATTTAAAGTCTGTAAGGTTTGCTAAGAAAGGGTTGAAAATATGTTTTTGCAGCAGATGTGAAAGGGCATGGTGCCTTTATCTTCAAAGAGGGACCTACGACCTACAAAAGTGTGTGATAAATTTGTATCTCCAGAGTTTCAGTTTTGCTGAGGAAAATAGATCCTTCTAGCTCAGCAGTTGCAGAGATAACAGCCAAAATGTGAAACTGAGGTGGGCTTATTAACTCCTTGAGTTTGTTAGTGTCTTTATACAGTATTTTTAGGAGTGTGAGGGTTTTTTTTCTCCACTCTGTATGAGCTGTGATAAAATGGTGAATTTGAAGGCTTCTTGAAAGCATTGAATTTTTGGTGACTCTTGGCTAAAAGAGGGGCAAGGAAAGAGAGCCGGAAGTAGAACATGGAGTATTTTGAATTAGAGAGGGAAAGAAAAACGTAGCAATAAGATTCTTCTGCCTTGACTTCGCACCTTTGGTATAGCTAGGAGTTGATGAAGAGAATGGTTTTGATGTGTGCTTAGTTTGGGAAGAAAGGCACCACACATTTTTTTAATATTTTTTGGCCAGGAGTGTAATTTTAAACTTTTCAAGTTGGTGATCCTTAATGAGAGGTGTGCTACTCATGTCTTAAATGGCAAGAAATCTTTATGGAAAACTAGAGACACAAGACTTGGTGTTTTTATCAGCCTTCTCATATTCAAGCACACAACTTCTACATTCTGACTTCTTTGTGCACAGTTTGAAAAATGTTGCTCTAAGCTGTGAGCTTAAATAAAATTAAATAAGTGGGGTGAGGGTAGGATGGGGGCAGAAGCTTTTCTATCTCGGACTTGAGAAGCCGACCTACTAAGGTCTAAGTTGTTCTAGTCAAGTTCTCTTGATTGCTTTCCTTTTGAAATGCAGAAGATGATAAAGAAGGTAACATCAGCAATATCACATAAAATACAACCAGGCTATAATCCATTTCAGTAAAGAATATTTTTTTTGTATTTCTTCCAATCTCTTCTGATACACAATTCTGTAAGTCAAAAAAGCATGGAGTTACTTTGTGGGAGAATTGTAGCAGAAGAAAACGTTTTTGGTTACTTGAATATATTTTATTCTACCCGTAGTAAAAAAAGAAACAAATCTAGTTACAACCAATGTGTAGTAATTACAAGATCTTGCATCTGGGAGAATGAGTCTAAAGATAAAAGATGTAGGCCAAGAATTGATGCAGTTCGTCATGATCTGTATCAAATTTAAGATCTGCATCATTGACTTTACTGACTCTGTGCTCATTTAGCTGTTGTGCCTAAACTTATTGAAAATGTATAACAAGAAGGTTATTAATTTGGGAAGAATAAACCACTCTGGAAGTAGGAAAAACTAAACAGTGTTTCTCTAGGATCATATGAAATATTTCTCTTGGTATTAGTCTTTGATCCAGGTAATGCTTTTCTATTAATCCATCTTTCTAATACCCATCCTGGTGTGGGTGTGGTTCAGTGTCTCTTAAATTTGCTTGAAAGGCTCTTTGTTTTTATTTTATTTCCCCTTCAACTAGAAAATAAACATTTAAAATTGAAATATACCATAACTTAACCCTTAAAGCAGAATTTTCTCTTGTACAGACAGGGTAATTTAGGTAGTTTCCTGGTATAATTATCAGATTGGAGAGATTTACAGTCAAATAGAGGGACAGAATAGGAGTTGTAACTATATGGTTGTGCCTGAAATGAGAGGATTAGAGGGACTAAAGAGCTTTTATGTTATACTGTCATTAGGAAATTATCTTCCTGTTTCAGAAGCTCAGTTTGCAGTGAAGTTGATTGGTGGTGATTAGGAAAGTTGTGACTATGTTTTGTGTTTGAATTGGAGATGTCTTTAGGAGAAGATGGGAGCTAAATCAAATCTAAAATTGGTTGTGCAGAAGCATAGTCTTGAGACTTGGAGAGCCTTGGTAGCAATTCCAGGTGAGAAATTTAGTACCAGTTTGCTAATCTGAGTGGAGGGTAAATGATCAGGAATCAGGAGCATTATAGGTCTTAATTTGAGGGTTTAGTTTTGTTGTTTGTTTGAAGGGGTTTAGATGGGCGTGTGTGAAAACAGGAATTTTTTTTCCATGTTGCTATATAGAATTTAGATTCCCTATAAATGGAAAGCAAAGATACCACTTAAAATATCATATAAATGGAAATAACTTTTATTTAGAACTTAGACCTAATGGGGCTTATGGAACAAAACTTCAAATCACTGTAATGGAAATCTATCCCTTTTGAGTTGGTAATAGCTTCACAGCTGGAGAAGGACATCAGAAAAGGGAAAGAACTCTGTGCAGTACTTTCCTGAGAGTGAAATAGATGGAAAATTCATTTGACTTGCAAGACAGTGAATGAGACTTGACAGATTCAACATAGAAGAAAAAGCATGAGCTACTGTATTTTGAAATAAGAAGCAATCGTATGGCTTTGTTAGTGTTGAAGACTAGTTTAATTAAAAGAGATTTTTTCCAGCATTATTCTTGCTAAATTAATGTTAAGGAATTTTCAGAACTTTTTTTTAGTAAGCAACATTTTTATGAGCAAAAGAATAATTTGTTCATCAGTTAAAATATTCATTATGAGCTTTAAACATAAATTCACTTAACTGAGGAAAGATATCTCTTTACTTGACGCAAAGGGGTAATAGAAGTAAAATCAGGAGGGGTTTTGAGGGTTTTTCTGTTTTTTCCTTAATTCATTGTTGGTTTGGCCTTTTTGGGGGGGGGTAGGTCGATTTTGTGTTGTTTTGGTTTGGTTTGTGGGTTTTGTTTGTTTGCTTGCTTGTTTTTTTCCTTTTTTTAACAGAATCTGCCAAATGAAATGTGGCGTGAGTTGCTTTAGGCTTTGTCACATTTTTTTTTTTTCTGACTATAAGAAAAAAGAGGTCCCTGAAGTTTTGTGAGCCATTTTAATGACTGTTCATCTCCCTCCTATGCAGTCAGAATGAGATAAGTGCATGTTATATTGACTTTCCTAATAAAATATAATCTTGGAAAAGTGCTATATGGAGGTAAAGGAAACAATCAAACAAAAAAAAAAACCCCAACAAAAACCCACCAGCTGTCATTGTTCAGCTTAACATACTAAAAGATTTCATATTTGTTAATGGGGTTGAGGGCTTTTTGCTTGCTTTTTTTTAAAAAAAGCAACAGCCAACATTGCTATTTTAACCCCTAAAACTTATTCTACAATATGAGGATAAACATTAAGGTAAATGGAATGGGGTACCCAGGGAGGTGGTGGAGCCACCAACCCTGGAGGTGTCCAAGAAATGATTGGACATGGAACTCAGTGCTGTGGTCTAGATGACAAGATGGAGATCAGTCAAAGGTTGGACTCCATGATCTGAGGGATCTTTTCAAAGATTAATAATTCTTCAATGCTCTAAAATTCAACTTCAAGCATCTATTTTCCTAGGCATAGGTCATAAAACTAATCATCATTAAATTAAGACCAGCAGGAATATAGGCAAGAATTCTTTAATCTTTATTCCTGTATGGTGAACCAATGACTTTTTAGGACAAGACGTGAAAAGATTTGTGTTGCCTTTTTTTTTTTTAAATAAGACAATGTCATTTTTGTTATTTTATAATTATCTCTAGAAGGTCCTCTAGTTGAGAGGCTTTGAGAGAGTCATTCTAGCTGACATGGTGTTTGGTGGCTTTGTGCATTCATGAAGAAAAACATAGTTTTCAAGAGAATGCAGCACTAACTGGATCCTGGTTCTCTTGCAGGACTAGTAGCAGGGGAAGGTAACTGGTAGAGATTTTTTCATTTGATAAAGGATCTTAGGAGTGGTACTAATAGGAATATACTTCACTCTTATGAACATTACTCTCTGGAACCTTAACGTGGGTTTTCAAAAAGCAGTTTTTCTGTCTTGTGTCAAATATATAGCACCCCCAGGACAGAATTTGCATAACTCCTGGACTACGAGAAAATGAAAACAGCAGATCAGTGACTCTTCCTTGCAAATATTCCAAACTATGATCATGTCTGAAAAGCTTTTAAGGAAAGCAAGTTTTAATATTTTGACCTAAAGTTATTCTGTCAAACAGACTTTGAACAACCAATCACAAAAGCTTTTCCCTACTTGCCCTCACTTGCCCACTCTTCCTGTATTTTTTTTGTTTTGTTTTGGGGTTTGTTTTGTTTTATTTGCTTTTTGGTTGGATTTTTTTCTTTCCTAGCAATCCACTGGAATGAAATGGACTAAATTTGAGTCAACTGCTCTGCTTGAGTTGTTCTAATGTCTTTTCCTTTTTTTCCACATTGATCCTTCATATAAGTACTTTTGAGTTTTTTAGTTGCTTCCTTGGTTTGGAATGATTTGGAGTTTGTTTTTTAGCTGACTACTCTAGGTTTGTAGTGATTTGTAAAAGTACCCTCTGCTATTGAGATATATTCTGCAGCTGCCTTTTTTAAAATTTTATTTTGCATAATTTTACACTTTTGGGTGTTGGTTTTATTAGTTTAGTATATCTAAAGCAACTTCACTCTGGAGTTAACATATAATCAAATTTTACATACACATGAACACACAAATATAAACCCCTTCTCCCTTCCTTGTTGAATGCAGTTGAAGATACTTTGAAAATAGCTTCCATAGTAACAAATAAATGGTTAGAAATAATTGTTGATTTTAATTTACTTCCATACCCTAAAGTAACTTGAGGAGTAGGGGTTTTTTTAAATGTAAATCTCTTGGATATTTCACATCTTTTTACATAATAGTGCTTATAGAAAATTATTGCATAGTAACTTCATTTGAGAGTTATATTAATAGATCATTAATATATATCCTTATTTAAGAGAAGTAGATTAATTAAAGAACACAAGAGGCTGTATCAGACTCCTGTTGAGTCTGATAAAAAAAAAAGAGGCTGCATAAAATGTCACTTCCCTATTAAACTTATCTTGTTTTCATTTTTGTTAAAGGCCAATATCAGCACAAATGCCCACTTGCTTTCTTCTCTCGGATCAGCTTCTGCTGCTCTGTATTTGTCATAGAGCTCAATCATAAATAAAGGCATGGGCAAGGGACCTGGGTTCTCTCTTCTGGTTCATACACTAAGTCCCAGCTCCAGGTCTGAGCCCTTTCTAAGGTTTCTTGAGTTTAGTGGATAAATCTTTGACCAGTAATAATGACTATGGCTTCCCAGCTGATGCCCAGTCACTTGCTGGATTACAGCTTCAGCAAAGTCTCAATTCATATTAGCTTGTTCTGAAATCTCTCAGATAACATTCTCCTTCACGGAATGGGTAGTTCCAAGTTCAGAAGGTATTCTGGGAGAAGCAGTGAAATGTTTAAGTGTCTGCTCCAGCTTTTTTGACAGTTGAGTGTAAAAATGCCAAAAAAAGGGCATTCTTAAAAGACTTATAGTATTTTCTGGTTTTCTTTCACTAAGAAAAATTTTTAAATTATCTCTCCCAGAATATAACACACATTTTCAGTCCCGGCAAAAACAGAGTGAACTGGAGAAAGAAAAGGGGGGACAGAAAGACAGAGGAGGATGGGTGCTTACCTCACTTTTTAAAGGGGGGAAAGTACATTTGCAGACTTGTTCTGATAGTTTTTTTGGTAGCTTTTCCAGTCTACAAGGAAAAGGAGAAATCACCAATTTCCAATTATACCACATTACTATTTTCAAGGATGGAAAATAGTTGCTTTGGATGCAAGAGGGTCTTTAAAAGGTCTTTATTGCCATGTATGTGTCAACTCTAGTAGACCAAAACCTTAAACTGGAGACTAAATCTTCTTTTTTGGTCTGCAAATACAGCTCTTTTCATAGGCTTAAGACAATTCTGACCATGAATTGATTAGAGAATTATGCTATGAGATGTATTTGCTTCTCTTTTTCCTCTATTCGTGGCAAGCATTAAGTGGCAATTATATTAAAGTTTAATTTATGGTATTAATTTGTAAGCATGATGTGTCATTTATGCACAATAGACTTCACTCTCTGAAAAAACTTGCCCAGAATGTTAGTCTCCCTAAATTCACCACCTGAAAGATTGGTCTGTTTCTTGTAATAATTATGCATTCACCAAAATTAATATTTATTTATTAAATATTGTCTTCATTGTGCTTTTGAGTTTCTTTAGACCTTAGGATATTTGCTTCCAGTGACTTTCTTATCTGGAAATGTCACATCTTGTTCATCTGGTGGCCAATGATTATTTTTTATTTCTGTTGTGAATCTGTTTTGTACTTGTCTGATGGTAAACCTTTCCAAACAAAACCACTGTGACTTTACTAAGCACTCGTGAGAAACCATACTTAGAGATTTTTCAAATACTCAAAACTTGGTATGTCCATTGCATTGTTGTTTTTCTCCCCACCCTTAAATTAAATCAAAGGAAATTATCACCTTTTGGAAGATTGTTTTTTTCTCATAAATATTAATATGTCTGTTCTGATTTAACTGTTTCTCCTTTTTGTTTTCTTGTTTGTTCTGATTGTCTTTAACCTTCAGCTCTAGACACAGTCAGCTTGGTGTTATTAATTAGTAGAAGTCTGCTGCTAACATAAAACATATGCATGAATTTAGAAGTATTCTAAACAGTTAAAGTCTAAATGCATAGCTATCACTTTGACTTTACAGCAGGACTAGCATAAGAAAGTCTGCCTTTAAGAAAGGATATCAAGAAATCATTCCTGATGGAGGAGGAATGAATTACAAGGATAATCTTGGTAGTCAAGGCCAGGAATGTAAATATGCGTTGTACTTGCCACTATTTTTAAAATGACAGCAAGGTCATTTCTGATTTACTTGGAGTACTTTACTAACAGTTTGTATGTATCTGCAATATGCATGAGATCTCTCTTACCTGATTGTAGAAAACAGGTTAGAATATGAGGGCTAGGAATTCATGAATTTTTTCTTAATGGAGTCAAGTGGCTGCTCTAAAAGATGATTGCCATAAGAAAATGCAATTGTGGCCTTTTATTCTGCAATTTTTCACTGTATGTACAAGCAGTATATAATCTTTTCCCCTCATGTTCTGCGATTAATCAAATCTGACATTGCGGAATTATATTGTGTCTTTCACACTCAATTTTTCTGCATTTTGGTAGCTTTTATACAGCTGTCTATAGTTTCACACTAACCCCGTTCATTAATTCTTGATATAGTCTTGTGACTTTGCAAAGACTTGATAATTCTTGTTTGTTCAAAGGAATTGCTGTCTCTAACCCACACGTTATTTTTGAATCAATCAGCGTGCTAATCGCAACCATAGGATTGTCAGCCTTCTTCTTTGGTTCTTCCAGATGTGTAAATGCTATTTCCCATCAAGTCCATGAAACAAATGTCTGTACTGGAGGAGCCAGGTTGTTGCTGAGGTCTGCATCTAATTTTCTCCCCACCTGGAGATATAACTGGAGTCTGCTCAGAGAGCTTGTTGCCCTAATGTGGGGGTTTTGTCCTTGACTGCCTTCATCACTGACTCTCATGTCAACTTCTGGCATTTGAATTAAATGCTCACAGTAGTTGCAGCTATGAGAAGATGTTGGTGGACCATTTTAGATTCTAGCCTGTTGGATGGCTCATTAATAAGTTCATTTGAGACTTCAGAAAGGGTTGAGTTTATGGAGGATTCAAGTCTTTCTGCAAACATGACTGCTCTTTTCTACAATATGTCTAATCTTAGATGGTTTTTCAAGGTTCTCATAGAAGAGTTAATTCAACTTTAGCATAGTGAACAAAAGATTTTCAATGTGGTTCATATTCAGAGTACATTTTTACTTTGTCTAGTATCACCATGAGTAATACCACCTCACTATAGGTCATTGCAGGTTGAATGATAAATGTTATCTTGGCATAATCTTTGTAACTTGATTACTGTTCTCCCCCGGCTGTTGAAACCAGTGCTAAAAGCTACTGAGCCTTAGTTGCTGAGGAGACTTTCAGGTTGTTGCATCTAGCTCTGTGCCTGTCTTGTATCAACCTTTACTTTGTAGGCACACTATTGCTCCCTTGAAAACACAACTGTATAGTATTTCATACTGATGTGAACTTCTTAAAAGCAGCGCTGTAGACATCTCATTTGTAAATATGAAACTAATCTTTCAACCAGTTTCTTTTGCTTATTCTCATGGTAAAACTTTCTTTCCTATAAGTATTTACAAATGTACAGCACTGGCGTCAGCAGTGCAAGAACTTGTAATGCAAGCTAGGAAGGAGAATTTTCTGTGAGTGCAATGTCATCTGTATTGGGTTCAGGAACTTCTAAAAAGGGAAAAATAATTAAAGAGAAGCCTTTTTTTTTTTGGTCATTTAAAAAAAACCCCAAATTTTCAGCAATTGAATTTATTTTTTTTAATAAGTTTTGCAGACACTCTTGGCACTCTTTCACTACTTATTAACTAATACATCTCATATAAATGTTATCACCCATTACTTGTTTTTATGGTCTGTAGATATCACTTCAGTTCATCCAAGCCTATGAACACATGAACCAGAAAGTGAGAAAATTAGGATCTAATTAAAACTAGATACCTTTCAATCCCTCTCAGTTTTAAATAGGAAAAGATTACAGAAAGAAGGGGATTAGGAGGGAGGAAAACATCTTTTGCTCTCCGTGTCATAAAAAAAGGAAGAACAACATTTAACAACTTGAATTTCACAGGGATAAATGGTAATGAACTTGCTTATCTATGAAACATTCCCACCTAGTGTTAACCTGTAATGCCTCCCAAAATGAACGCAAGTTGACTACAAAGGACCTTAATTCCTGAGAAAAGGAAAGGCATAATGCCAAAAAACGGCATCAACTTTCTCTTCCTGCCCAGCACAAAGCAGTGCAGAGATATGATAGAGGCTCTAAACCAGGACAGTAAACAAAGCCCTTGCTCGATATTAATTAAAAGGCTTCAGAATGCAAAGAGTCTTAGACACTTACAAAAGGAAATTTTAATTGGATTAACTACTGAACATATTTCAAGTTTAGACTCTTTGTTTTTAAGAGGAAAAATAGGGAAAGCTCATTTGCAATGGGAGATTTCCAAGTTAAAATGATTTCACAAAACATAATCATGTCTTGCCTGCATTTAGTATCTTTGGATAAAAGCAGCTTGTGTGTGGTCTTGGCTGACCGGTCAGTAATATACTCAGCTATGGTTTACACTGAGTTGTTTGGGAGCATGGGCAAGGGGATTTAATTTTTGTATGGGATCTCTTAAAAGTGTTAAAAGTGCAAGCCAAAGTTAGTCCTTGTGGTTACCAAAATGACACTGGAACAAATGTGTATCCAGTAACATCTGTTTTTCTCTGTCTCTTTCCAGAACAGATTTAGCTAAATCTCGAAAATCTCTATTGTCAAATGAAATAGATTAATCTTCACTATGAATTTGTAATAATATCTGAGAAACAAAAAAGCTTTATTTAATGGGATCAAAATTCTGATATTGACATGAAGATTAATGATTTATTTGCATCACAGAATATCTCTCCTGCATAAATATTTATTATAACTTTAAAGAAGTTGCTAACTCGGGATTTAAGAGTGATGAACAGTAATTACTACATTTATTTTTTCAATAGCCAAAAGCAATAAGGCTTTTCTGTTCTTATTTTTGAACTTTCACTACTGTCTCTTGATACCTTTCATTCTAGCCTTCATGCCTCCACTTTCCATCTTTAACTTTGCTATTTATGAATTTCTGCAAAAAAGTACATTTCTATATTAGTGTTATTTTAATATTTTTTTATCTTTAGCTACATAAAATCAAAAAGGAACTGTTTTAATTGGAAATACTAGGAGGGGGGAAGTTTTAGGCTGACATGCTAAAAGAAAATGCTGCACAGACTCTGCCACACTGTAGCAGTATGGTTTTCATTATTTTATTCTGTCATGAATCTCAAGTAATAAAGATAATTTCAGGTGCAATAAAAAATCTCCCATGCAACCAGAGCTGTAGTTTTGTGTATGTAAGAGCTATAAAGATACCCTCTGCTGGAAAGGAAATGTTGAACAAGGGATATTTCTGTTAATGTTTCTTCTGTGTTCACTTTGTCTCATAAATGAATATTGCTTCTTTATGCTACTGCTATACTACTCTTTTTCTTTGCTACTGCAGATAGTAAATTATGCAGTATATTTTTGTACAAATTCTGGTATGCTTTGTCTTTGTTTTTTTTGTGTGTTTTTTGTTGTTGTTTGGTTTTTTTTTTTTTATTGGTACACATATTTTTTTAAAAATAGGGTGAGAAAGAAAGAATGCAGTATGATGAGTTCCTGTTTAGTGAAAAAGGTGGTGGGGTGATCAGTCTGACATTAGTAGACGCTGAGTTTTCAGATACACCTTTGCATTTCCATGTCTTGGCTGAGCACCTACAGGACTGAGAGGAATCTTTCATTTATGGAGGGAAGGATGACATTGTCTCAAAATGGATTTAAAATGGCTTTTTTTTATTCTGCTTCTGAGACACCTGCTTTATGTGAGGGATGGATGTACAGTTTTTTCCAGGTCCCAAAAGAACTGTTGGAAATACTCTGAATAATATCACTAAAATCAAGGTAATGCCTGGCGTTGTAGAGGCGTAGAGGTGATAGTGTGTGATGTCTAGTAAAAAGTAAATTCAATCTTCTCATTTAGAGGAAAGGTGTTTCTGAGAACAGGGAGGAAGTGATAAGCTTGGGTTGTAACTGAGCCCTTTCCTCAAACTATAAATACTCCCATAGCTGGTAGCTTGCTGGCCAGGAGGGTCTCTTGAAGTGGCAAAAGATCTGTCTTCCTCTGACTTGCATCTGTGAAGGTCTTGCTGTCAAAGGAAACATGTCTTTATGCTCATGCCTGGATTGTTTTAGTAAAGTACAGTGCTAGAGCACAGTATTGGATCAAACTAGAGGAATTACTTGGTTAAGTTAGCACCCAAACTATGCTACAAATGATTTTCAGTACAATCATATACTCTTCTTATTCTCCCTATTCTGTTAAGGGATTACTCAAAGATTTTCAAGAAGTCTCCGGCAAAACTAAGTCATGAGCTAGGCATACAGCAGCATAGTTAATACCCTGGCTGTTAGGATTGCAATATGTGATCTCTGGGTTGCAATTTCCTTATTCAAAGAAATCCAAAGAAACTGGAATAAAGTATAGCTCTTTCTGTCGAAAGACTTGAACTTCAGTTTCTCCCAATTTAGCTGAATCTCTTTTTGCAGGGTAACTGACAGCAAGTTGGCAGCAGTCATAGCCTCCTTTGGTTGCCAAAAGTGTTATCTTGAACCTGAACCACCAACCAGTTGACATTACTGACGGCTGAATGTGAAATATCTTTAATTTTTAAATATCCAGTTTGAAGACTGATGAGAATGCTTGATTTAAAAAGTGACAGCAAGCATTTTGAGCCAGATGGAGAAATCAATTGCCTAATTTTACTTAGAAATTAAACTGTGTGTGGATATAAGATGGAATTATTAACATTAAAGGTTACGTTTGTCAAGTACTGTCATAAGGTTCCTGTATCACTTACCTGTCACTTAAAATATGTGCAACAGATCCTTGGTGGGACTCTCATGAAGTGCTATTTGCCATAGTTATTTCTCTGTGGGTGGGATGAAATAAACCTTTATTTATTGTATATGAATGCTTGCCATTAAAACTAACCTGATCCCTTGAGAGCTGGGAAACCCTTTCTCAGTTCAGAGGAGCAGATATGCAAACTCCAAATCTGCCTCTTGTGGCTGAACGTCTGTAAGGATTAAGCTAATCTGTGAAGGATGTGGTGTTTCAGAACCATTTTGTGTACTTGAGATGCTCCAGAAGTTAAGCAAAAAGATTGTCTGATGCTCAAATTTCATGTTACCCCGGGAGGGTTCATGGGCTTGCCCAGAATAGCTGAGCACTGGCAGGCATCGTTGGGAGCCAGCTACTTCCTCTTGCTGAGACTTAATTAAAATGTTTCTTCTCATAAAATTACAGTTTTGCAAGACAACAGGAATTTGTATACCTGAATACTCTTATCGCTCCTCCTCTCTGTGCACTTAACAAGAGCAGGACAGAACACAAGGTGAAACATGAATGCTTTCAGACAAGGTTAAACCAGTAGTGTCGGTGAAGACTGCTGCTGGAAAGCAGTGCTAGCATTCTCAAAGCTCTTGCTATTTAGTGGGATGAATTCATCTGACAGTAATGCACATTTTATTCTACTTGAGTACTTTTTTCCATAAGTTTCCACTCTGAACTCTCAGTAACTTTTTTGTTTGCTTGCATTAGCCTATTATGTCAAAGCACTTCCTCATTTGTTATCCGGGGAAATATTAAAAATAGCACAGTTCTGGCTAGCCGATGGACCATACATTATTGAATTCATAATGCAGGCCTAAAATATATCCCGAGAGAAGGAATTTATCTCAGTCAGAATATTCTTACTTACAGATATGATATGAATGATAATTGTGTCTGCAATTTCTCTTTAATTATGAATATTATTGGTGATGAATTGATTTATTATCATTGTAAATTAGATAATTAGAGTACCCTTGTAATAGCTATTTGCAGGTGTGCCCACTGGAAGAATATTGCAATATTCCTTTTATAATTTTAATGCCTTTTAATATTAATTCTTCTGAGTTATAAAGTCCTATACTGTACTCCTGTAGAAGGTTAGAAAAAGACAATTAATGTCTAACTGTTTTTAGTGATAGCTCATTTTGTGTGGAAAAAACAAATGTCAGTACTCTGCATGGAATGAGATTTGACATTTGACAGTGGTAGGGGGACTGGTAACTCACTTTCATTTTGGGGAGAATATAACAGTTTAAAAGAAGTGTTTAGTTATTACAATAATTTTGCTTCATCTTTTAAGTTAGTGCAGTGGGAATAAGGTTAGTTCCCCACTAAAAAAAAAAAGGACAAAACCTCCTTTTCCTTAAAATAAAGACTATAATTACTACAAGCTATTTCCCTTCAGAAAAATGAGCTGAAAACTGACAATGCTGGACACTTGAGTTTGTAAAACTGATGCTGCCTCAAGGAATACACTAAAGGAAGTGAATAACTACTTAGAGAACTTTGTCAGACTTTTAATTTTAGTGATCAGAATGATATTTTTGATGCAGAGGAAAGACACACTTTCTTGATTGAAAAGTCTTGTGACAGATCTTCAGGTGTGTACCGTAAGAATGTTCTGGTGTTCTGGTGGCAGATATGGCACAGGAAATGGTGGTCTGCAAAAAAAAAAAAAAAAAAAGAAAAAAAACAGGTGTAAATTACAA
>WBMY01016589.1:56040-177202 GCA_013397315.1 Donacobius atricapilla
AATACAAAAAAAAAAAAAAAAGTCATATCTCTTCATCATTCAGAATATTCAAGGGTATGAAGAGGTGGGATTACTGGGAATAAGTCTATTGGAAAATAATTTGCAGGCGATGTACATCAAGCAGTGTCTCTCTTCGACAAAATTTTTATGTTAAGCAATACAATATAATCAGAGAAGGGTTGGGGGATAGCTAAGATGGTGCCAGATTTACTTTAATGCAAAATGTGGAGCAAGATAGTTGCATTAATCTTGGGAGCACGTCTTGGAGGGCTATATGTTTTTTAACTACAACCTGCAGTTAAATAACAAAAAAAAAAAAGTTGGGGAGGCAGAGGAAGTTAGTGCTGATCAAGACCTAAAACATCACAGTGACTTAGCAAAATGGAGCAGTACAAGTTCTTGCATGGAAAGGAGGATGGGAATGCACAATCATAGGGAAAGCTTTTATTAGGTGCCAGGGTATTGGGAGGGTAGTCATGAGGGAATTTTGGATGGGGCCAACAGGGTTTTTGTAATTCATATCTTTCAGACCTTGATTTATGATTTGTTTGTTGAAACACCTAATTCTCTAAGAAAGATGAAATGAAATTAAATAGCAACTCAAACAGAAAATGGGAAAAATGGGACAAGACATGGTCAGTTCAAGTCTCTGGGAAGTTAAGTTCAGGTGGCAAAGCTTGGATTAGTAGTGTCAATATTTCATGTTGAAGCTATTCTGCATGTTTCTTCTTCCCATGAAGACCACAACTCAGGTGAATAAAAATACATAAAAGCTTTACTCTTTGTTATTTTGGTTTTGTTTTCTGATTTGTTGCAATAAAGATAACAAGGGAACGTGCAGCATTCTCCAATTTTGACTCCATGGTAAAATAGAGCCTAATTAGATTGAATATATGTTTCAAGAAATCTCATCCATGAAGAAAACAGGACAGACTTTCTAGTCAAGTTTGTTTGGATTTTGTGACCATTGGTGAGGAAAATCCTTGACATCCGCAGGAGAACACAAAAAATCTGCAACCCAACAAAATCATTGCCTTCTGTTGTGATCGTACCAGGTATCATGACACCGCTGTTGTTGAAGATATAAAAGGCTTTAGACACCTGTGTGTTGAAAGATGCTTGTTCTTAGCATGTACTGGGGAAATTGCTCACTCTTTAATCTGTAGTCAGGAACATGAAGAGTCATTGAACAACTCTAGGTAACATCATGTGAGTCTGCCACAGACTCGAGGCTCACATTATCTTAGGGCCTCAGACAATCCTAGCAGTGTTCCAGTGCAATTATTGCTTTTAATCTGAAATGACAGAACCCTTTGTCAATGCCGAGTTTTTGTGGAGAAGATAGCTATCCATTTTCAGCTGGAAGGTTTGGGCAATGTCCTTGCCTTAAGCTGTGGGAACCCCATTCAGCCTGGTTAGTGTAATAGGTAAATCAACAGCGTAGTCATTGTTGAGGCTCTCAAAAATATCCATATCTTTTTACCAAATTAGATGACCTGTAAAAGTTGTGAATTCCAAAGATAGTGAAGGTCTGAAGACTCCTGGTAGTCACAGCATGAAAAATGAAACACCTTTTTGTTAAAAGAGCTTGACAGGGGAAACTGGGCAACTCAACATCTACTTGAGAAGCAAGGAAAAGGAAACAGACTGTGATGGAAAAATGTATTTTTAAAGAAATAAAAAATAATAACATGTATCTATTTCCCTAAGATGAACCAAAACTGAGAAGTGAGAAAACCCCATCACTGATATCCAACTCTGGACAAGGACCATAGTGTAATGACAACCTATAACCCTGCCCTTGCCAGTCCTTCTTCAAAGAAAACTGGTGCTGTTAGTCACAGGACCCAGGTGGGCATTGGTAGGGTGAGGAAGAAGTAAAGATTTGAAAGTATTTTAACTGTATTTTATATTTATTTATTTATTTATTTATTACTGGATAATTCAAACTATTCAGCAGTTAAAATACTAGGAAGGGTAACTTTTATGAAGTACTGTTTTCTTTCACACATGCCGACATTTCGTATCAGTTCTATTAAGATCTGTGGTTTTTATCAATAATTTCATTTGTATTGCTGTGTAATACTAGTGTGTATAACTGAGCTTTCAGTTAGATAGTAACAATTTGTCCCCAGTTTGCATCACTATTGGCTTTACTGGTCATGCAGCATGTGTGTGACAGGAAACAAACCCTGCCCCTGTCATGCAATTACAAGAATGAAATTATATTCTATGATCTGATAAACTTGTCAGACCACAGACCTTGATCTCTGTAAGTCGCGTTGCTCTGCATTTTTGGATTTGTGAATATCACTTTCTAATGGACCAGTGCTGCATATCTAAGACTGCTATACATTGCTCCCTTTGAACAATATACATACCTGCATAATTTTTAAATGTCCTTTGGAGCCTAAGAAATCTGTCAGCCACAATGAATCTGAGTGTCTTAATTTCTCAGGCAGGCAATCTGTCAATGGTGAAACAAAGCTTCTTGATGCAGCTTGTGAGCTCAAACACCATGTGCTGGTACATCCTAACACCCAAGTGGTGACTGCCCTCTTAGTGCTGGCAGATACTTCAGAGACTTTTGTGCTGGTCTCCAGAAAGAAGCATTTTTGTTCAGCTTTTGTCTTTCCCGGGACAGAGTGGCAGGGGTCCGGGTCACAACTTCAGTGGAATCTGCTAACTGTATAAACAAATCTCTTCGGTTTGCTAGTGTTATTACCTCCCTGTTCCCTTTCTTTTAGTGGCTTTATAGTTTACAACTTTCATTTCTTTCCCCCCAAATTTAAAAGTGTTAAAGGTACACTGAATCAAGTGACTGAAAGGACAAACATAAAGAAGCAAAGGTGATACATTTGTTTGGGCTGCTTTACTCCTACGCCAAGGGCTCAGTTACTAGCTAAAAAAAATAATCCATTATTGTGGAAGACCACGATATCTTAATGAAAATCATTGCAGATAAGCATGATTATCTTAGTTTCTAGCTATTTATATATTAGATGCCAGATCTAGTCTTTCCCAGCTTTATTCCTAAATAAGTGCATTTTGAGTTAAGCTCTATAAGTAAGAATTAACCTAGAAATATGTCACTGGCCAATAACCTCAAAAAAGCCTAAATTCCAGAATGTGCAAATAACCAAAAGCTGATGAAAAGTTTTCAAAAATGAACCATTATGAAGTGTTACTTGGGTAAGAGAGCACAGAAACTGCCCGTAACTGTTAGTTGGAGCTGCCTGTAAAGTGCCTGTAAGACTGCAATGAAACCACTGATGTGCTTTATTATTATTATTATTTCTTTGGCAGGTAGTATACCTACTAAAGGTCATTTGCCTATGTTTCTTCTTATGAAATACCTTTCCTTACAGGAAGTACTCAGAAGGCTTCTTTGTTGTTTTGGGGTTTTTTTGTTGTTGCTTTTAAGTAAATCTGGGCATAGGAATGAAGATATCAATTATATACCAATATTACATACTTTCTTTTTTCTGTATGTAAACACTCTCCTGTCTTGCATCGAGGTTTCTGAGGGTATCTGAGCTAGGACTGGATTGGAAAAGAAGATGCAGCTGACATACTGGATGAGAACTGTTTTTGTGGGCCATTTCATTGCAAACACAGAGCTGTAGTATGTTGGTGTTCACTCACTCAAGTCAGTGCTTTTTCCATGTAGCTCTTGATGCCTCAACAATGCAGTTCAATTATTTTTTTAAAAAAAAGAACTTGGGAAAACTACTTCAAAAACTTTTTGAAAATACTGTATCAATCAAAGCTACTTTATCTGGGTTTAAAAATCCTCTCAAGTGTTACTGGAATTATATGTTGTTGTCTGTTATAGAGAAATTTTTAGCTTTGCTAATTCCTTTTATAGTGAGAAAGGAAAATGTTTGTAATATTGACTTAAATGCCTTGAAAAAGATGCTAATGAGGGAAGAATAATTTTCAAATTAACCCTTAGAAAATGTAATGCAATCCATCAGGTTAAACGAAGCCTTATTAAATTAAAGAGATGTATGAATGCAGGTACAGCAGTTGCCCAGTGGCCCATGCTGACAGCTGGTGATACAAAGAGGCTATTTGGATTATATGTGCCTCAGTAGCTTTGATTTATGGCATTTGTTTACCTCTCAGAAAACTGATGGGTTTCTGAGAGAAGAAGAAACTTGTGGCTCTCATACCTGACACCTTTCATCACATTATCCCCTATAGTGATGCATTTGTAGAAGAACAGAGGTTCCCAACATCAGTTGAGAGAAAAATACCCATAACTACCTAATTAAAAAGGAAAAAAAAAATTAGTTGTTTCTAGCAACCTACAAAATACAAAGTGATAAGAATTTAGTAGTTAATGGTATTTTGTTTAAGTCACGCAATTTTTCCTAAATTTTTTTCTTTCAAAGATGCAACCCAAATGTCAATGTGGTACTGATGTGACAGCAAGCTGAGTCTGTCTTCAGAGGAGGGATTTCATTCTCTCTTCCTCATGAGCATTGAGTATTTGCAAATCCATTTCCCTTCAGAGTAGCAGAGTTCTGGCGTGGCTGCTTGCTGCTGCTGGTCTGCCAGGTCAGCATTGCTCCTGATTTGGTTTGAGTCTCATTTTCTTTGTCCTAGTAATAAATTTTCTCACTTGGTGCGGGAGAAAAATGTAAACTACATCTTCAGTTCTTAAGAAGTTTCATCATACAACATTTATGGCCAGTGACAACATCAAAGCAGTGCCAGCAGTGCTAAGAAATGTGAAATGTTATCTAATTCAGGGACACAGGTTCTACTTATATTTACAGGAGGCAAAACTTGCTGCTTTCTTGCCATGTCACTGTGCGTTGTGCTATGTTTTGTAAGTCCTGACAGGATAGCTGTGTGCCTGCCCTACACACAGTGGAGTGTCTTCCCTGAAGCTCCCACCCTGAGTGTGCCCTCCGACCATTTCAGGTCTGATTAGTGAGTGCATTTGTACCAGCTCTGCCTAGTTTTCCTCTTTTTCAGACCTTTGGAAAAGAAGTGTCTCTACAGCTTCTTTTTGTAAAGACTGGTAAAATTCTCAAGCTGCGCCAAGGGAAATATAAGTGGGATATTAGGAATAAGTTTTCACAGAAAGAATAATGAAGTACTGGAATGGTCTGCCCAGGGAGGTGGTGGACTCACCATCCCCGGATGTGGTTAAAAGAAGACTGGATGTGGCACTCAGTGCCATGGTTTAGTTGAGGTGGTGTTAGGGCTGGGTTGGACTTGATGATCCTGGAGGTCTCTTCCAACCTTGTGATTCTGTGTTTCTACTAATCTACTTGCCACACCAGATAAGGCAACAATGCTGAACAGAAAGGTCTTGTTTAATGGATTGGCGAATTGGGAATTTAAGAAAAAAATCTTGGAAACACAGATTATAATATTGTAAAAGATGTTATTTTATGGAGAATCTATCTGTATGTCTTTGGAGTTAAATGAAATATAAAACTATTATTATTTTGAGGTTTAGGTTTCGGTGGGCTTTTTTTTAATAGTGTGAATATTTTAGAACAGCTTTGACGTTTTTAAGTGGTGTTGATCTTTACAAATTTTTGTTTGAGTCCTCTTAATAATATGGATTTTGGTTTGTTTTCTCCCTTTTTTCTATTCCCTGTGGATACGCATTTAGTTATGAGGAAATCTTCCTTAAAACTAGAATGAAGACTTGAATTGGATGATGGTATTATTTATTTTTAATTAGTAAAGCTTTGAACAAGTCCAAATACTAGTTCCAGACACTGAAAAGGGCGGAAGACCACAAGGACTGTGGAGGTTGATTAAGGCCTGGCATTCTCTCATGAAGTAAGGCAGGCTCCCCTGGCCTAGAGGGAAGTGAAAGAAAATTAAGATTGCATCAAACATAGCATAAAACTAAAGTAAATGAGAACAAAAATAATAAATCTACACGGAAAGGCAGTGCTGCCTCTTCACAGGCAGCTGTATTTATTTATTAGGAGTCTCTCATTTGCACTAAATTTCAATCAATAGCCTAACCTCCCTGACATTTCATTTATTCAGTTATTAAAGTGATGTGATTCATCAGGCTTGTGATGCCCTTTTGTGTGTCAGTCTACCCAGCAAGTGTAGGCTGCAGAGTGGGCTGCCACTCCAGTGTTTAACAGGATAAATTTGGCAAAAAATCTTCATTTTCATTTAGTCATTCACGTGGTGCCAACAATGGCAATATATGTATAGAATATGAAATACTGAGCAGTAGTCGTGGCGGCAAAAGCAAGTTTAATACCCACGTGGTACCAGGGCAGAGTTGCTTTCTTGGCTAATATGAATCCATCATGACACTAATATCTTTCTGCGTTACACAGTTATCGAAACCCCTTCAGTGTAAACACTGACAAACATAAACTCAGCAGAGTAGTCTCATCCACAGTGAATTTTGAGGACTTGCATGAGGATCTAGGGTGGTGTTTGCTATGCTTTAGTATTGTCACAGCATCATTCAATCATGAGAATTAATTTTAGGGAAATAATAATAGATGTGTACAGAGAAAGAAAATTTAACCTGGCATTGTATCCAATTTAAGTATAAACACACACCAATACAGTTGTGATTCCTTTACAATAGAATGGGGAAAATGGTGGTTTCTTCTCAATTATTCCTTGGAAAAAGTAGGTCAGTAAGATCCAGGACCTGAACTTGGTGATCCTGATGGGTTCTTCCCACCTTTGGCTATTTTGTGATTCTTTGAGTCTCTGAATTGAATACTGAGCTTCCCAATGTAGTGGCAATTCCCTCAAAATAGCACAAATTAAGGATGACTTCCTTCTTTTCCCCCAATACTCACTGCTTGTTTTTCTCCCAAGTATGTTTTCTCTAAAGTTTACTGAGAGAATTGAAAACAAATTTTCATTCTCTTTAAAACGTATTCTAATAGGGTACAGAGGGAGAAATTGAAAGGCAGGATCAAGAGTTTAAGCGATTGGAATAGACTGCTCTTTTGTTCTGCTATTTAGAGAATATTTAGCTGTTCCCTTACTATTCCATATAGTGTTTATTTTTAATATGTACAAACAGTTGAAAGACAAATAAACCACCTGTGCCCGAAGAAATCCCTCACATATCAGTCCATTACAGGAAACTTTCTCTATCTTTACTTTACTCAAATGAAGGAAATGAGACCAGTTAGTTTGGTAATGCTGCTGGAATTGGATCTAATATTAATTTAGGATTGATCTCTTGCCTGACAACCATAGATAGGAAAACTGGAGTAATAGGTGTAGGAATAGTCAACCATCTTGCTACTGCTCAGCATTGACTTTCAGCTTGCAAATTGCATTTCGTGTTCTCCCTGCCTTTTCTTTTCTTGCATTCCTTGCTCTGTAGACCCAATCAGAAGAGCTGCAGCACACCTAAAGCACCCCCTTGTTATTCTGAGGTGTTTACAGCAATTTTTTCTTCAGAAAATGGATATTTAAAGTTAGAGGCAAAGGGATGTCTTTCCTGAATTTTTTAAAAAAACCCAACAAATCATGCTGAATATAGAAGTTCATAGGAAAAGCTTTTGTACCCCTGTTCTCCCTACCCCATTACGCTTTCACTTAGTTTTTGTAATACCCAACATTGTGTCAAAAACCAGCAGGACTTTGTAGATTCTTGTCATAGTTAGCACATGTATACATGTATATATGTGGCTTCTTTGTCACTGTGGGCACCCTTGAAAATTCTTAGTCCTGTAATATTTTGATTATTTTAACAGGACTGTAGTTGTGGAATGAAAGCTCTAGTTGCCGTTTCCTGAACTAAAACTGCTATGCATCTTCAGGGCTGATTGTTGGCAAAATCTTTGGAGTAAAAATTACTTCAAGACTTTTGCACATTTTTTTTGTCAATGTATATCTGATTGTAAAATTCACTGACAAAAATCTTGAAATTTAGCAATTTTTATAATTTCAGATGCTGTGTGCAAATCTCTAGATGAAAATACGTGAGTCCTTTTACACCTCTGTCTGATTCTTGTTGCACTGAAGTGGAATCCAGGGGAGATTTTTATACCATAGGGAGAGAAACTAAAGCATTTAGTTATTGATCAAATGCCTAATTGTTCTTACTTTGCTGGGAATAAATGTCCCCATAAATATTCCTTCTTTTCATGTTTAATTTATTGTTTGATAGTTAATTACCTGCTAACATTCATCCCCACAGGGACCTTATAATCTGAATAAAAGAGAATAAAACTTTCTGTTTTGGAATTGCTTTTCCTTTTGTTCTTCTCTTTTTGAACTTGCTTTGAAGGCTTCCTGTAGCAGTATCAATACTGTGGAAGAGTTGTGTTTATTTTATTTCCTATTCAGATGTGTTTCTATGTCTCACCCCTTGATAAGAAGGGAATCTTGTTTTTTCTTAATTTGCTTTTCTCCATGGTATTAATGATACTTCAATAAGAACCACCCTCTTGTGTGGCAAACAGAAAGCTTATTCATTGATCTCTTAATGACAGCCTGTTCTCAAAGTTGCAGACAAGAATGACTTGCTTTCTAGTATTTGGTTTTATTTTTTTCTCTCCATAAATTATCATTTTATAGATACATAACGAGGCTCATCTTTCAGATGAGTTTTATTTGTGATACAGAGTTTATGAAGAATTTTCTGCTTTGTTGAGGCCTTTTTGTTTTTCTTTTATCGTGTTGTTTTTCAGCATGTGCTTTCTTTTGGTACTTTGTTCCAGTTTGGGTTGAAGTTGCTGATTCAAGGGAGAGATATAACCAACCCTATTCTTATGGGGTTTTTTCCCAACAATTTAACATTAAAGCAAAGGGCTGAGCTATATTTTTTTCACTGCATCTTGTGAATGCTGAACATAGAAAAAGCAGCTTTACCTAGTCATAAATTATGTCCAGCACAGGACACAGATTTCCTCCCAAAGGGGAATTTGGGATATGAGGCCATGGGAGAGCAGTCATTGTGTTAGCTTGCTTTTGTGTATTTAGGCCTCCTGTTCTTATTGTTTTAATGCACACTTCAGTTCTCATTAGCTAATTTTGAGTATCAGAAGTGAGTTCAAGAACAGTTCTGCTCAGTTTCTGCCTGAAGGGTTCATTACACACATTTCCCCCTACAAAAATTGGGGATTTCACACGTGTTATTTTAGGCCTTAAGGACTAAAATACTCTGAAACCTACTTTCATTTTAAAACCTTAGTGACCTAGACAGGGTTGCTCCTCTAAACTTGCCGATGTAAATTTCTTCACAGTGGCATGTCCCTGATCTCCACCATGGTAAGGCAAAAAATCTAGCTCACTCAGACCTGCATGTTTCTGCTGAAACTGTCAGCAGAAGACAAAATTAGTGGTAAGTATGACAAGTCACCCCTTGAAATGTGACTGGAGCCAGCAAATTACTCCGTTACACTGTGAAGATCAAGATGCTTATGTTACCGCTGGCCATGTTTTTTGCAGATTGCATCCTGTTCTCCTATGTCTACTAAAAAAAAGGAAGTGTTATATGCTATATCAATTCTTCATCTGTTTGACTCATGATTTATGAAATTTGAAGGGATTTAAGTAAGACTACATTGTGTGGTGGATTCTTCAGAGCTTCCCAGACTGTCTGCTTTGATAGAATAGACCACTGCTTACATTTAAACTTTTTTTCTCAGACGTTATTCTCCATTTGAAGCAAGTAACTACTGACAGTAGATACCAAGGACATGAAATAACTCTTCCATCAGTCCCTTAAGATTTAAGAAAGATATAACTACCTTTCACTCCTTTTCAGAGCTAAGCAAGCCTCTTTTACTCAGTCACCCGACACAGACCATATTTTCTGCATCTCCTTTGTACTCAGTGTTCTGTCCTGAACTGTCATTCTCATGTTTCAGGTCTCCTTTCAGGCATGGTCCCACTATGAGATACAACAATATTGTTCAGACGTTGCCAGTTGAGGGGGCAGAGAAACGGCTATAATTCTGCTGGTTTTGTATGCCAGTCGGATTTGGCTTTATACCTGAGAGGATGAAAATTCTATTTCCTACATAGCCTGTGATACTTTTGCCTTCTGGCCAATTGGCTTTAATCAGTCCTTTCCCAGCTTGTGTATGTGCTGTGGATTAATCCTCCATATATACATATATACATATATATATATATGTATGTATGTATGTATATATATAATTCTTATACCTGTTTTTTTTTTTTCTTAGATATTTTCTTCAGTTAGATGACAATAGTCTTTCCCTCCAATTGATTTACTAAAGCTAGCTTTATAACACCTCTGAATTTAATAGCAATCTTTTTCCTTTTATTATCCTTTTTACTGGTGATGGTATTGCATATCCCTTAAGTAAGGGGAGAGCCTTGAACTTCATTTAGAGTATATTTCCATATTAACTACCCATATAGAGGTGTATGTACACTTCTAACACTTTTTCTAATTTACTGCTGCCGTTTTCCCAGGATATTTATGAAAATATTATATGAGTGGTAAAAGCTGAACTGAGGTTTTGATTTGAAGCTTTCTTCTACTACTTCTAGAAAGGAAGACAAAAGACACATTGTCACATATAGAAAAACATTCATTTCTAGGATTTTTTCTTGGCAAATACTGTTCGACTGCTGTGACCTTGCTTGTTGAGAACCTGAAAATTAGTATTTTTCTTCTAATTGAAAGTGTAATTATTAGATCATCATTCCTGTCCTTTTGTTTTCTTTGTTGTTATTGTTGTTGTTTATTTGTTTTGGTTGTTTTTGTTTTTTTTTTTTTCCTTTAAAAGCACGCTGGCTTCTTTTTAAGACTGATGGTTTTTTTTGTTTTATCCTCACTTGGTCACAGGGCTGCAATTATGATTAGAGTTTTATTATTAAATAAAATTTTAACAATTAGCATGGCTTATAGTTATCACTTCCCCACATTTAGTATGGTAGCTTATTGTTACACATTTTTAATAATTATAGTTTTGAATGAAAAATAATTTCTCACAGTGTAGCCTTCTTCCAGTGCCTTTAGTTACCTAGACTTTTAGTCACACGGACCCTCTGCAGACCGGGTCAAATTCGTAATAGCCAGTGCATTATATGCTAATCTAAACTCAGAGTTTAGAATAAAAAGAACGTCTTCCTTGGAGGAAAAAGATGATGGAGGATGCATCCCTGGCCACCGAGAGATCATCAGCTTTTCTATCCAGCAGCAGTTCTGATCTAAGTTCCTGGGATTTGCAGCTGTCTGATGCGACAGGCAGTATCTCCTGTGCTGTTACCCTTCCCCGCTCTATAACAGGTGCCACCAGATCCTAGCAAGAGTGTTTGGTGGGCAGAGTCTCATCGCAGGGCTGACAGGGTTTGTCTGTTCTGTAACAGGAGCCATCACATCCTGGTGACAGCAACAGTGGTGATAAGGGGAGGACATAATGGTTGATACATGACCAGCATGGTTACATATTATCGCCATTTGCCTTAGAGAGGTCATAAACTAGGCAAGGCTCTAAAAAGAAAAGTGGCTAGAGCCCGAGAAAGCCACAGAAGATATTCTAACTGCTGCCCTTCAGTAAATGTATTGTTAAA
Source organism: Donacobius atricapilla (assembly GCA_013397315.1). NCBI lineage: Eukaryota > Metazoa > Chordata > Aves > Passeriformes > Mimidae > Donacobius > Donacobius atricapilla. The sequence goes on from WBMY01016589.1 coordinate 67,561, forward strand.
TATATTTAGTTATCAGTACCACGTCCCAGTTTGCACCAACTGCTTTAGGAGCTGGGGGTCTCACATGCATGAGTATCATATGCAGAATGGTATAATTTTTTTTAATACCTCTTGTGCACAGGAAAAAACTAAATGATAACACTGGGATTTCTTCCTCAATTAAACCAAAGCTGTTTGTTCAGCACTATCATCCTGCTAGAGTAACATCTTCATCACGTCCAGTTCTTAGAATGTATATCTGTCTCAAAGGGCTTGTGGTGGTCTAACCAGAAAGATAAAAATGCTGCGCTTTATTTAATGACAATATACCAAGCAATGTATACCAAATAATAAAATATTTATTTATTTAAATGACTAATAGTCTTAAACATGCAATAACTGAATAATCTGGAGATAAGGGTGGGAAGAGGGATACTTCTAATAGGATTTCATAGAAACGGTAGTAAACCTTCATGGACATTTTCCAGACTGCTGCAGAAAACAGACCATTTTAAAATTACTGTTGGCAACGCATGCAAATCAAACAGAATTACTGGTATTATGCTAAATTATGAATTGTTTTTGAGGGACAAAAAAAGTATATTTTTAGCCAAATGAATCATAAATTCAGTAGGAACACAATGATGTTATCATAGGATGTGGGATTATCAAAAATACAGTGGTTATGGTACCATACAGTCAGGTCAGCCTGAGCTCCCAGTGGGTGATGTTAAAACTACTATACTCCCTTAACACTGTAGTCTGAAAAACAAATTTGAAGTTATGGTGTAGTATTCTAACTTATTGTGTTAAACTAGACCAGTGACTGAAACCAGAAAAAGATGAAATAAGGTAAGAAAAAGGATGCTTATTTTTCATAATAGCTATGACTTGCAAATGTATGAAGAACTCTGTTTAGGTCTAACACCAAAAAAATCTGTTTATTTTTTCAGAAATCTCTGGTATTCAACTTATTGGGGGTAGAAGAATGTAGAAGCTGAATGAAATGTTAAGCATGATCAAATCACTTGTTAGGCCTTAGATTTTATTAATTTCAATAAGCTAATTAAACATTTAATAAGAAGCAATAAAACATTTAAAATAGTATAGGTATGAGATTAGGAACAAAAAAGCCATTAAAATGCTTGGAAAGGTATATTAACATAGTTTTTTATATATCCTGGAAAGGTGCTGTATTTTATATAAATATAATATGGAAATGTACTTCTCTCTTGAGAACTACAGGGAAGTATAAGTGGCTGCAGTGAAATTCAATTTCATTGTATGAAAAGTAGCAGTCTGGCCATTGCATTTTTCCCTCAATGACAATGGTCAATGACTTTTTTGTAAGGTATTATATTGACTCATAATTTCAATTTTATAGTATTAAAATAGGGATGCATAAGCAAAATAACACAGATGAAATAGTGAAATAAATATATTATAAATAAAAAGCATATTCTATTGATAATAACATCCAAGGAGAATAGAGCAAATCTTAAATTGAAAGTCTCATTTATTTAAATGGTCTTCAGACCCCAGCTACCTCTGGTCTCAAAGGACAGACGATAATTAATCAGTCCCAGGAAATATGAAGTGCTATTTCTAGAATTTTTAGCTGCTTTCACTTCTGTCTTTCCAATATTCTTGTCATATCTAATACGTGTCACCCTTGATATAGATGCTGTGAACCATATTCTACTTTCCAAATTCACTTTAAATAGAAGAATGGGCATTATTTCTTGCTTTATTATAGAAATTACTGAACTCCATAGTTAGTCTCATCATGTTTTATGCTATATTATGCGTTTACATGATGCAGATGTATTTCATAACAGGGATTTTCTCATATAATTACTGAGGATAACCATAGATGTAAATTCCAAGAGTCAGCAAAAATCTGCTTAATCACCTGTTTAAGGGGATGACTCTTTCCCACAGATTAGCCTGTGCATGTGTCCTTCCGATAGTGTTCCCAGTAAGTAAACACCTACACTATTTGTTCCCAATTTCACTTTAACATCCAACCATGTGGGATTCTTGTGCAAGAAATTACTTAGGATCAGACTTCCAGGATGACTTTTCAATAAGTAGGGTGCTACAGACTATGATGTTGAGGCACAGGTGCAAAGAGATACAGATTCCTTTTTGAGGATGTTTTAGGCGGAGACAAAACACTTGTCAATAAACACCAGGATGACATGTCTAGAAATTTTTGCTTCAAGAAGATGCTTGAATAGCAAGTACCAAAAAAATTTGCATATTGGAATGAAAGTTCTCCCTTTTTTTGTTATTCACTCTGGAGATATCCCCCTGTTAAGCATGGAGCAGTACCACTTGCAAAACTTTTTGTTGGGCACTCTATTTCCCTGTGGCTTTGATACTATAACTAAAGATGTCCTTTGATGTCTGACTAAACTTATGCTATTAAGGCCAGAAAAAAATCTGCCAGCAGGGTTCACTTGGCCCACTCCAAGCTGCTTCCAGGGCTAGCTGGGCTAGAAAGCCTTTGTTAAACAGGAGACTGTAGGTTGGCTTGCCTTTCTCTGTATATCCATGGCACAACCAACAGGGATGAGACTAGTCATGGAACTGGAATTACATGAGCAAGTCCCACCCTGTGAAAGCAGAGTTTAGCTCACAAGACGTGCCATGAGAGGCATTGTGTCTTGTCCTAATGGGAAGATTTAATATACTTCTCTGAAGTTTGAGTCCTGCCTCTGAAATGGGCAGCAAGGCTATTTGAACTGATGTCCACAGCCCCTTGGCAGAGAACAAAAGATGCCCTCAACCTGCACAGCTGAATAAATAGTGTGTGCTTATGTCAGGTCTGCCACCTCAAAATATGTAGCAGCTTGTTTTATAGTGAGTAGAACGTTATTTTTCATAAAAGGGTAACTCCAATAAACATTTCAAAATATGCTTTAGATCATAATTGTAGCTCAGTTTGTGAAGCAATGCTGTCCTCTCAAATATTTGCACACCTCAACTGAACAGTAAATAAGTAGTCTTCTAGTCTTCTGGAAAAATGTTTTGGTGGTGGTTTGTTTTTTTTTTTGGTGTTGGTTTGTTTTGTTTTGTTTTTTAATGGAGAATTTATTTTGATCCTACCAAATACCATGTGTATATGAAGGAATATATTTCTAATCAGAATGGGTGTTTGTTGACCTAAAAGATCAGGCAAAACAGAGCCAAGAGGATTACTCTTGATGAATTTAAGCACCTATTAATTCACTTCTCCCAGAGGTAATTACTTTATAGGTAGAAAAATTTCGACCAAGTTTGTGAATGAGTCCATGTTTATTTCTATTAGGGAATGATGTGTCTGTTACTATGGCTTTGGATACAAGTAGTGGGAGGGGGATTTAAAAACAGTAACCCCTCTTACCATGTTTTCCTATGTCAATAGCTTTTGACAGATGCATGGGGATTAAAATGAAACAGCTCTAGAAGAATAGCAGTCAGAAAAGGAGTACCTTCCCATCCAATGACCTTTACAATTTAAAGGATGAAAAGATACATTATGCACAAACATTTTGTTATCCTCAGGAACAAAGTGCTCGAAACTGAACCCTGGATGGTGGAGCCTGAATACAAATGAGCATCCTAATTGAGCTGGTTTGATCTTTCTTAAACTATAGTCCAAGTCAATAATATAGTGTTACTGAAAGAAGCAGTCCTCTCATTAGAGATGGCATAGCATGACAGAGAGTATCCCACCGTGGCATCTATTCTGTCATCGATTATGCACTGCTAATCAGTGAACCGTGGCATTAAAATCAAAGGTCTCCCTTCTGCTGTTAGCTTCTTATTTGCCAGGTTTTATTTTTAGGCTCATTTCTTGAGTGAAATCAAAATTTTATCAGGAGAAAACACAATCTTAGGCTCATCCTGTTTCATTAAGTTTTATTTCTTTTGGAGCTTTTGTCTGGTTATTTTTTGGTGGCAATTGGTGTTTTGGTTTTTTTTATGGTTGTGTGTTTTTAATTTCTGGTTGGAGGGTTAGTGGTTTGTTTTTTTTTTCCTTAGGAGAAGAATGAAAAAAAAATGGCAAGTGATGATTTTTAAAATAGTGTTGCTTGATATGGTATAGTCATAATATGGTATAGAAAATCAGTGTAGAACAAAATAGAATTACTTTCTCTGATATGATCCAGAAAGGTAAAGAAGAAAAATTACACTTTTTTAGTTCTGTGTGCTTCCAAAAAAATCCTTATTTCCTTCTTCAAAACATTGCATTAGAAATCCCTTTCAACTGGGAAACTGACTGCTTCTGTATGAGAAATACAGATAACAGTTCTGATTGAAAACTGAAATTGAGACTGCATTCATACAGTAATATTCCTTATAGTCATTCAGAAAGCAAGATTTGTGACATGTGTTGCTTGCTAAAGCACATGACACCAAAGTGACATGTATTGCATTTGCTGACTTGATTTTTGTTGTGTAAAATCCCCATTTATAAGACATGGATGTGACGACAGATCCTGTACCTGAGAGCTGTTCTTCAACCCATTGAACAGAAGTTGCTAAGTGACAAAGGTGCTTGAAGTGGTTCCTCTGAAATACAGAGGAGAGAGAAATGAATGCTAGTATGGTTTTTATGACACCCTTTGATTATTTAGCTACCTTTAGGAAATTGTGCATGTTTGGTTATTTCCTTGACCTTTGGGAATAAGGAAAACTACTTGGTTTGTTCCTTTTTTCCCCATGTGGTGCTAACAAAATAATCTATGTAAATTTCTTCAAAAATTAATGTGTTTGGTAATCTTTCCTCCCCCTCCTTAATTATTTACAAGGCAAAGCAAATAAATTGAAAATTCCTCCTCCCTTCCTCTCCTAACCTGTAGTGGTGCTGTGCTCTGCTGAGCAGCTGCTGCGTTTTACTCTTCCCATGGCTCTGCATTGCTGGGGACAGTGGGGTTGCTTCTGTATAAATAACATGCATGATCATTTAGTAGAGACTGGGATTTTGGATTAAAGTAGTCTTTAAAATGCAGGTTTGTTATCAACAGGCAACACATTTTAAAAGGTAGTGGTGTGCCAAATCAGAGCACAGTTTTAATTTAAATAAACCTTACTAAAGAGTTCTGACATGTTAATTCAAAGTTGAAATGAAGCTCTGGTGCTTTAGCATCGTTTCATAACAAGCAAATTCAGTGTTTCTAGAGAAGATCTTAGTTTGGACTACAACTGGAATTAGGCCACATGCTTTACTTCCTGTAAACCTCTAATAAATGTTGCAGAAATGATATAATGGATTAAAGTAAACCGTGGGTGGTTTTTGTTGTCTTTTGTTTTCCCTATGCTGAATTTCATATGGTTGTGTGAAACTAGACAAGGTGTTTTTTGCTTTCCAGAGCTTTAAGTATCCAGCTGGATGACTTTTTGGCTCAAATACCCTACTAAGAATAGAAAATTCTGAAATCAGAATAAGTGTGTGTGCTACCCCACTGCCTTATTTTTTTGGTGTTTATTTTTAGGGAAAAAAAAAAAGTTTAAACTTAGTTTGGAAGAATCTTCTTAAATCTGGGCTCTAGTTAATGTTTCTTTAACATACTGCATAAATTAAACAATGATCCTGGTCATGTTTTATAGCTCTTGGTTGCAATGCTGCTAGAAATGAAAACTACAAAGGAAGCATGATAAACCTTATTAAGAAGGTACAATTTTTATTGGTTTTGGACTAAAATTATACTTAAATCAGGTTAATCTTCAATCTCATTTACTTTTCAACCTGCTTTGTTGTAGGGTGTTCTAATTTAGCCTTGTTTCCTTCCCTTATTTGAAGACTTGTTGGCAGCAAAATAATGGAATTAGCTCATTCTTCTGCAGTGATTAAAATACTGCATATTACTGCTGTCATGGATAAGTCAAAGTGAATGAAATGGAATTGGCTGTTTCGCATGCCAAGTTTCTAATTTTTAATTGAAGTGTTTGAATTCAGTTCATTGCAAATGGTAGGCTGCACATCTTGGATCATGCGAAATGTCAGTACTGGGCTGGGACATTAGTATTTTTGATAAGAACACTGAGAGCTTTTATCCCAAAGGTCTTTTCCATGCTTGTCTTTGCAACCATTTATACATAAAATCTCTTCAGGCCTTATGAAAATACCTCGTTTTGCTGATACAAACTCTGCTATTAAAGACTGCTTTGTCCAAATTTCACCTTTTCTTTTTTTTCCTTCCCTTGTCAGTCATATTTAGGCAAATCTTGAAACACATGGTATTTTGCTTCATCAGATAAGTCACCATGTAATTTTTTCACTTTTGCCATTATGAATTGTAAATTCTATTGAGAAATAGCTTATGTCAGTAACATGAAATTTCATTGCCAGTACAAGGATGGGTGTCCTTCTGTAATTTGGAAAGTAAGTGGAGTTCTGCTTGTTCTGCCAAAACTGGTTATTGATGACTACTGGTGTTGAGAATTGATAGTCTACCAAAGGACAGGCCATTTTTAGGTGTCCTGTGTTTAGGGGTGATTATGATTTGAGCAAATGTGCAGATGCAGTATTATAAAGACAATGTCACTGTTTAGCCTTGATGGTTGAAGGGCTCTGCTTTGGAGCAGTCTGTCTCATAATACCATAAATCATAAATGCTCTGGAGAGGATCTCTTGTTGCTTGGTGTGTAGGTAGAAAGAGTGTTGTACTCTGTCATATAAAATTTCTGCACCTGACACTTAAAATGTCTGCTTGTGGATTCTAGGTATGTTAGAGAAATAGTGAAAGCATTATTTAAACATTTTCTTAAAAGATATCCTGTTTTGTTTAGGTGGGTTTTTTTTTCCTGTTAAATTATGGATAAAAAGTTATAAAGAGCTCTTTCATTAGGCAGCTAATTAGGGACTTCTAAATGCTTCAGGATTTGGATTTTTGCTGACTATGATTTCCTTTCATTGTCAAAATAAATTAACCCAGATGAAGTAGCAGGTGTGTTATAGCAAAACAGATGATTAGTAAATGCATTAGAATTGAAAGATACAGAAAGAACAAAAAATTTTTCCCTGCTCTTTGAAAACCAAAGACATGTCAGAAAAAAAACTCCAACAATATATTCTAAAATTATTTAAAAAAAAAAGAAAGATATTTAAGGGGTGTTGTGGGCTTTCCTATTCTCTAGCATTCATTACCTATTGAAAGTGGTAGAACTTTAAATACAAAGCATTTCTCTGCTTGATAAAGACAATAGTTTTTGCAGAGTGTAAAGGCAAACTAGAATTTGCTGTCTTCAAACTTTTTTGATATAGGTCTGCTCCGTTTTCAGAGATTTCTTCTTCCTTTCTGTATTTTCATTTGCAGCCATCATTTTACTTCTGACTGGGTTTGGGCTCCCACTAAGGGGGAGCTCTGCCTTTGATTAGAAGAGTTGCACAGTCCAAGTTTCTGTCTTTCTTTTGTTTCCTAGGTATTATTAATCACACAAACATTGGTAGGTTGGCACTCTTGAGCTCATGATATTCTTCAGATAATTTTTCGCTCTTACTCTTAATAGCCCCAGAGGCCTCTCACTTTCTGAAACCCCCATATTGATTCCATCAAATCAAAACAAACATTTGTTTTCCTTAAACAAATAAGTAAAACTGTTGACTCTTACAGAGTGCAGAGATTTATGGACCTATCAAAGTACATTTATTAAGTCATTTTCTCTTATGACTGTAACTTATTTCCACTGAGGTTCTCTGTTTTGTTGATTCATATCACGTGCAAGTTTCTTTCACTAAAATGTCTCTGCTTCCCTTTGCTCTTTAATCAGTTTTGTGCTTTCGATTCTAGTTTGAGCACATATCTCATTGACTATTTTGTTATTCTAATTCTCCCCACCTGCTTTTCTTCGACACTGCTACTCCCATTTGATCAATTTCTAGGGATTATTTTACTAGAACCACTTCTGATTTGATTTCTAAACTTTTTAGTCCAGCTTTCCAGAACTGATTTTAAAACAAACGTTGTTTTCACTTCAACTTTCATATGCAGCTACGTTTGCACTGGTCTTCTGACCAGTACTCAATCACCAGTGCATTGTTTCGTGGTGTATTACTTTTTTCTTTTTCTTCCCAACAGTATCCTAAGAAGAATCTCTTTCCCCATGTTGTGTTTATGGACTGTGAAGAAAGCTGGGTTTCTTATCTTGGTATTGATACAGAGACCACAGAAGAAAACAAAAAATTCCATTCTCATCTTGCTCATGCATCCTCTAACATTTTTATAAATTCTTCTTTCTGCATTATTTCTTCCATACTAGCTGTCAATTTTCACCATTATATAAAATGCAGGGCCTAATAAGAGAAAGATCACATGATGGAAAGATATTACAGTATCATGTGGGCAAAACCAATATAGAATTATGTATATTTTCAGAAAAAATACTAATATAAAAAATAATTTACAATGTTTTGTTGGATTTTTTTTTTGGCCATGTAAATTACTTGCTACTAAATACGGAATTGTTGTCTAAGTTCTATGAAAGTTGAGTTCTACTAAAGTTTCCATTAAAATGCTTTATCATTCCTTGGCTTGAACAAGTAGTTTCACTAGAGGGAGCTTTTACTGATTATATACATGCATGCTGTCAAGGGCAAAAAGGATGAAAATTGGTTCTTACAGCTGACTCTGATGAATCATGAGTGCATAACATGGATAAAGTATCAGTGAATTATGTCTTTTTGAAATTTTATTTTTGATTTATGAAAGCTAATGAGCTGGGGAGGAAGACTGGCTCTGGCTTTCGAACAGTATACTAAGTTCTTGCATTTAATAGTTCTTGATAGAGTTATTTTTTTCTCTTTCTCTTTTTCTGTCTTATCCTTTTTTTTAACCCATTTTTTTAACTTTTCTAATTCTTTTAGGCAGATTTATATTATTAATACTTTATTCATATCAGCCTTTCTCCATATCTTGCAAGAGAGAAAGTTTTTAATTTTATGATTTTAGTTCTCAGGATTTTTTTAGAAAACAATTGTGGTAAAGCTCAACTATCTGTCTTGTGAGTCCCAAGTCCTTCAGGTAATCTTTGGCCAATGGAACAATCTTGTGCCTAAATTCTGTCATAATTATAAGGAAAAATTGTCCAGCTGGGAATCCTGTTGCAGTTAATAATTCACTTGCAAGTATGCCCTATTGGTCTTTTCTGTGTCCTCTCCACAGAGAATGTGAATCCTAATGCCTAGTTGCTTTGGAGTTTTTTACTGTGGTTTTCAAACACAAATTATATCAGCAGATATTTTATCATACCAGGCATCCCTGCAAGTAATGTACCAAACCGTCTAGGATAGTTAGTATCTTGGAAATTTTAACTTTTTCGGGGTTATCCAACCTCTATGCATAAATATTTTTTTGTTGATAACTTATCTCTCTCTTTTTCAGTAGTTTTCTTTTGCTCTGCTTGCAAGGGTATCATCTGTGACAGAATCATATCTTCATGCTGTTGAAACAGCAGAGTGATTTTAATCATGAGACTTAATAAATATGAATTATTATTTAGTGTCTCTAAATTTAAGTGGTATTACTGTATTAACAGTAATATTCTGAGCTTATTAGTTCAATTATTGTTGGTCTACTTCCTGCTTACACCTGTTCTGCCTTCCATTTTCCATTACACAAAGTAATTTTCTTTTATCCACAGGCGATACAACAAATTCTCATAAAGAATGATCAGAACTGAAAAGAATAAGGATTGTGAACTAATTGCTACATAATCGTACCTGAAAACTGCACAAATGCACACAGACACCTACAAAGAATGGTGAAGTTTTCCCATTACAACAAAAAAAAGTGTTTCTTGTTTTATATGGGGATAACAAAAAGTCAGACATTATAAGGACAAAAGTTTTTACTGGGAGTTTTGACATATGGTTACCCAACAGCCCCTAAGACTCTTCAGAAAATATTTCTGTAACCATTTCAAGTTTTGAACAAATTTGGACACGGTGTAACCGGTGTGTTCTTCTGCTATCTTGTAATTTTGGAAGAGGTGTGTGCTGTGTTCTTGGCATTCCAAGGTCGCAATTAGTTTCCAAAGTACCATACAACTATTGACATGGTTTCTGGAGTAAAAAAATGGGAGCATAGGCTTCATGAGTTGCGATCTGTGGCCGAGAAATTATATTTCATAGGCAGTACTCTGCATGTTGCTCCACCATCATCATTTTCTTTCCTAAACATTATAAGAAACGCTAAATGGATTTTCAGCTGAGTAGAACAGTTTTTGTAAATGGTACCTAGGTTTGATTTTTGTGTGCCTGATTGATGCCTATACTGAAGTACAGTATGTTTCTTTCCTACATGCTTTAAGCACAAGTATTTTGCTGTTATCAACACTAAAAAAGGAAGTATTCATGTACATGATGAGATACTAGCTGAGAAATAACAAGAATTTAAGAAATGTGTTTCAGAATTAGCTGGCTCACAGACTATCAAGGGAAGAAACTAACAACTGTATTTTAATATCATATTAGAAACAGCAGAACAGATAACACAAGACAGATTTTTGCACTACCATGATACAGAAGGTAATTCAGTGCATATGAATTACAATAATTAGTGCAAACAATATAAAATACCATATACCAGTGTATTTTATGTTTTTATTTGAGAGCAAGAGGCTTTTTTTTCCAATACCCTTAAAAAAGAATTAGCAACTGGGGTAGTAAAACAGAGATATGAAGAAATGATTTGACATTTCAGCAGAGAACTCTGTTAATGAAGACAGATTTGAGGTCAGGATAATGCAATAGTTGGGCAATACCTTTTGATTCTATAAATAATAAAAAATACCTTTATATCAGGTATTCAGATATGACCATACTAACTTTTCTTCTTAGAAATAACTAAGGAACATAGTTGGTACCTTATTTAATGAACATTTTTCCTCTAAATTCTTGCCTGTGGAAAGTTTTATCAGTCTTTCTTGTACTATTTTATCTGATACTCTTTCTAAATCTTTTCTTCCTAATGCTACATGTGAAAAGTCTAAGCATGAAAAGTCTTAATTCATAGGTCTTCATTTGTGTTTTTTAAGTGTCAAATATCACATGATGAGCCTTGAAGCTGAAACTATTATTGGAGGAATTTTGGCAATTTCATAGTCTTTGAGCAACCTGTGAAAATAATTGCAGTCATTTTCATAAATGGTTAATAATTGTGGGTACTGCATTTATAATTTCACAGCATCATATTGTGTTTGGGCCTTTGTTTATGCATTTACTGGGTTGATTGGGTTTTTTTCCTCTTGATTGCAAGCCATCCTCAGGTATCCATGAGATGGGACATAAAACTCACTGCAAGTTTTACTTAAATGTTTATTGCAAACCTCATTTTTCTGTATAACAGAAATGGAGGGGAAAATTGAAAACTTTTACTTATAATAATAAAGATCAGAATTATACTGCCCTGTTTGAGGTAGTTTCTATTTTTTCTCAAGAACATTTTACTGGTACACATATACAGGAAGAAAAGCTATATGCATGTGCTTCCAAGTGTATTTTATCAGCTAAACTAAAAGAAGATGCATGGATGCTGGAAAAGGCTCATTAATCAAACAGATGTAGTTTCAGTAATTATGAAATCTCCCTATTAAGCAGAAGCAGTAAGTCATTAAAATATCTTCACCAGCCTTTTGGCTAAGATCAAGCATAGAATATCTTCTCATTAGGATAATGGATTTCAATAAAATGATATTCCATCATTCTCCATAAGGGAACAAAATGAAACTTTTTGGTTAACTGCAATCACTTAATCATTCATTATATCTTCCTCCAATCTTGTTCATTCATTTATAAGAGAAAATTAATTCTTCACAAACTCAGCCTACTATGCTGACAAACTGTATTAAGCATAAAAGTTAACTTTGTAAATTAAATTAAGGGTGGCTTAATGAAATTAATCCAGAAAGTAAAGTGAACAAAAGTAAAAAAGTATATGATTTTCTTTTTTTTGGTGGATTTTTTTTTTTCAATTCAGGAAGCTATTAATAGATATGAATTCTGTTTCTTTTTAATTTTAGGAGAATTTACTGAGAAAAATTAGTGGTTCATTGCATAAAATATTTAAACTCTTTTCATTGTCTTTTTCGCTTGAATTTCACTTATATTGATTTTTTGCTATTTGTTTTCAATATCTTTTGAAATTATTTTTCTGTGAACTAAACATCTAAATTATACATATGTGATTTTGACATATCATTTATGGATTCAGAAGTGGGAGAGAACAAAAAAATGACTTGAAAAGCACCATTTTACTTGGCAAATGATCTTACAAATTTTATTATTGGAGATCTTCCTTTTCCTGACTGGCTTTTCTTCATTCAGAGTTGAATGAAAGGATTAAAATATTTTACTTTTCGCTTCTAGCTTTTTGCTGAGCTTTACTTTGCTACTTGTTATCCAGAATTACTCTGTGTAATCTAGTCATCTGTAAAAGGAGAAGGCATAGTGTCTTCAGTGTATTGAGTAAGTCATTTGAGGTTTGGTGAGAACTTTCAAATCCCATTTGAGGCCAATGTGTGAAGGCTGTCTTATTACAAAGCTGCATTATCACTGTTTTTATGGTATTGACAACATGGTACATTTAAATTTTCCTGCACACTTTTGAAAATGCAGATATGAAGAGACTTTCATCTAAGCAGTATTATTCATGTTGTTGCTGCTGATGCATGTATGCCAGGAATGGCAACTTAAGAGATGTAGAATAGCATGTGAATTCAAGGCAGTTACCATACTTACTATTAAAAGTTCACATCACAAGTTGCTTGCCATAGAAATGAGTAGCGAATCCTCCAATTCTGCCATTGGTTTCAGGCATTGGTGCTGGATATTGGATTTGCAGCCCAAACTCAAATTTGAAGAACTGCTGCCTAGAACAGGCAAGTAAAAAATGTTCCTGACTTCCCTCTTTCCTTTCAGGAGAGGTCTTTTTCCTCTCCTGGCATACAGCTGTTTAGGCAGCTCTTCTGTGCTCATTAGAGGGTAAACTGAGCTAAGCTCAGGACTTTGTCAGTGTTTTTTTTTTCCTAAGAGGACAACATATTTGGGTTCCTTTGGTCTCTTCCCTGTTTCTTTCATGGAGGAGGAATGCTGTCTGGATTATAGAATGGTTTAAGTTGAAAGGGGCCTTAACGATCACCTTGCCCCTACCTCCCTTCCACAGGCAGGGATGCCTTCCACTAGAATCCCATGTTTCCTTTCAGTGGGATCCCAAGAGGCTGTGTCACTGAGAGTTGAAATCTAGACCTTCACAGATTTGTTCTGGGTGTGAATATTATCCTGAGGACAGGCAGTTAAAACTTGAAGTAGAAAGCTTCAAATTTAATTTGTAGAAATCATCTTACAAATTAATTTGGTGTTCTTTAGTTCTCCTCAAAGGGATCTGTAAAAACCCCAACACTTAATGCTTTCACAATGAATTTAGTCAATACTATTGGTGTGAATGTCCGTGGTGTCTCTGACAAGCAGTGCAGTCAGCTCTCGGATATCTGATTAGCAGCTTGGTGGTTGAACCTGACCAGATGCCAGGAATTCCCACCCTTCAGAGATAAAATTAGATGAAGATGATTGTGGGTAAAAATAAACACAGAGAGATTGTTTGCCAACTACCTCGTGGGCAAAATATATTTGATTTGGGAAAACGAGTTTATTTTATACCAATTAAAATAGAGGTGTGTCTTGCAAAGAAATGGAACCTAACAACATAAAATGCTTTCCCCCTTACCTCAGTTCCTCTTTTTTTTCCAGTCTTAACTTCACTCTTTCTCTTCTCACTCTTTTGCCTCCTGACTGAGCTGCAGAGAGGGATGGGGAATGGTGGGGTCATTGTCTTCTCTGCCGCCCCTGGTCTCTCTGTTTCCCTGCTCTAGTGTGGGCTTCTCTCCATGGGACTGAGACCCTCCAGAGAACAGCCAAAGAGGACTCTGGCAGCCAGATCTTCCTGTCCCTCTTCCTGTTCTCCCCTCAGGGCTCACAGGGCCTTTTCTCACCCTTTTTTGCCTCATCCCTCACTTCTGGACAATGTTTTGATGTCCACAGAGTCAGAAGACCCCTGCCAAGACCTGGGCAACTCCAGCTGGTACGACTGGAAAGTCCTGCATGTGATCCTGCATTGCAGTATTTATGCATGTATGCAGATTTTCCAGTGTATTTACAGGAGGCATCCTTCACTTTGAACATAATAGGAGTTTATGATCCAGACAAAAGTAGTAAACTGTAATGTTAGGAACTAAATATTCAGATATCTGATTAAAATTGGAGGGAACTGGCTATAATAATAAGACGCCTTCATTTTTCAGATAGGCTAATTTAACTGTGCTGTGTTCCTTTGTTGACATGTTAAACATGTAGTAAGAATAAGGTTGTACCAAGCGTAATTATCACATTCTCTTGGCCTTAAAAATGCCTCAGTTGTAGCTGAGCATGATAATGAAAATACAATAATAGATGCTGATGCTGTCAATACTGTTTGCATTTGATAATTAGAAAAACCTAACAACTTCTATGTAAAGCGTGCTATGTGAACACCAGGATAAGCTGGATAGCTAAGGCCATTGTAAAACATTTTGGCTTGAATTTCCACAGAACTTTAAAAAAAGGTAAGTGTAGTTATTTAAATCAGGAAGAGGAATACATACATACAACACACCATACACACCATATCTGAAAATCTGTCTTTTAAAACCCATATATATAGCATCTTTCTAGCCAGCTTTTAAGATGAATTACATTGCAATTCTCTTTAATTAGTGTTTGTTAATTCAAGAGTTTCTAATGAGACAAAAAGTACATGGGAGAAAGTGATGGGCTTTTTAAAAAATAAAAAAATTAAAAACAACAACAACAACGAAAAGAAAAGAAAAAAAAAAAGAAAAAAAAAAAAACCACTACCAAAAACCAACCAACCAAACACACACACACACACACACAAATCCTGAAAAATGTTGGGAAAACATGAAGCTACCTGGAACTGTAGCACTTGCACAGTGGAAGGAAACTTTGGTATAATAACCCTACTCTTGATTAAGCCCTTTTTAAATTGTTTTGATGTTCAGTAAGTTCCGAACTGGTTTTCCAGCTTTGCAATTTCTTCTCTTCTGTTTCCACCCAAACCTTTCTTCCTCTTGTCCCAGTACCGCACCAGACAAGCACAAGTAATGCAAAGGTCTTTTTCTGTGGATGGAATTTTTTTTTTTTTTGGATGCTTAGTTACCAAAGACAGGTGAATTTTTCCTGGGGTGATGCAAAGACTGGATGTAGGAGAAGTGCAGCACCATTCTTCCACTTTTCCATCTTTGCTAGTATGGCAGAACCATAAAGATATGAATTATCAAAACTGATCAATGCAGGCAGCCCATGTCCTTTATAAAGACATGTCCTACAAAGACATGCACTTTATAGTCTGGGTAAAATCATTTTTTTCAGTTAAGTAGCTCTTTGGAAATGTTCACACTGTTTATTTTGTACAGGATGATGCATCCGCATTTTTGCTTTTCTGGGGGGAGGAGGCTGGAAAGAAGAAAATTTCATTTAACCACAATGTTTCTTTGTATACTTTAGGAACCTGTGGTATTCTTAGGGCAGAGAAGCTTAAGATAGAAACCTTTCCTCTCAGTAGCTTCAAGAGAGGAAATACAGCCAAAAAGTTTAATCTGAGTGTGGATCTCAAAATACTGGGATCTTCTGTATCCCTTGTGTTTGCATCTCACTGTTGCATTTGACATCATGACTTGCTCAGGTATACTGGGAACTGTCAGTAGCAGTTCTTGTGCCTTTTTGACTGAACATCAACAAATTACCAAAAAAAAAACCTCAGACACCATTATGCAATGATTGATTCTTCTCCATTCCTCTCTTCTGGCCCTCACAAGCCCAATGATAAAAATTACTAAGGAATGTTAGATCTATGACTAGTTTTGATTCCCTAAAAATGAAAGGAAAAGTACGAAATAAGAAGTGGATCACATGGTAAGTTCTTTTGTAAAATTGTACCTACAGCTGGATCCCACATGTCATTTACTTATATTTCTTCATTTGAAAAAATCTGAGCTACTCTAAAATTTGGATATGTATTTTCCTGATAAGTGCCATGGTTTATGCACTTGAATCTCACTTAAACTTGCTTGAATTCTGCATCTGATTGTGCAATTTTTTAATATCACTTCCTATGCTCCTGTTAAGGATTAGTAATGGCTGATCTTGGTTTTGTTTGCATTGGAATTTAATTACTTTTTAAAAAGAGCATAGACCAGAAACACTCCAAATCTCTATCTCCTCCCACTAATTATAAAACCATCATAGACTCTTACCATCTCCTCCAAGGTTTTATTGTCTCCTATAAATATAGAACTAACAACTAGAGTTTAGATACACATTTTCTGGAATTAAAAACTGGCTGTCATCTCAAAACTGGAGATTTCACTTTTGACTGATATTTCTCACTTTAGGTATCCTATGTTAGAGAAAATTGACCTATCATTCATACAGATATTTTTAAATCTTTGCAATTTTCTTCTTCTGGCATTTAGTCACTTAGTTTAAACGTTGACTTTAATCCCAAGTTTTACTCCTAGAAAACCATGAATCCAAGCAGACTGACAAGGAGTTTGCTTGTGATGGTAGTTGTCCTGACCTGTGTCAGAAACAGGAATCCTATAAATACTTTACGCCCATGAATCAAAAGTTCTCATCTCTCCAGCTTGTAAGTCTATCAGAAAGAAAAATGTTCCATTCAGCTTCAGATATACAAATTTATGCAAATCTTCATATCTTCGTGTCATAATGGTGGGATTTTTTTTAGTCTCTAAGGAAGTAAATAATCATTCTACCTTTAATTAATAAATTCTAGGTACTTTCAAACCTTGGGGAATATGGTAAAATACATCCACAAAATGTGTGCTATGAAGCTACTGTCCTGAAGTGATCTGTACTTTGTGCTGTTGCTTGTCTGCTTAAGGGTGCTGAACACATTGGAATCAACTTGCAGATTTTTTTATCAGCATATGAAATCATTTGTTAGCCTGCTCTGATTCACATCTCTTTTCTCCAAGGCATTAGTGTAAGAAATTTGGGCCTCCAGTGTCAAAATTCACAGCCATGTTCTATAATCAGTTTGAGTTTCCCAGTATGTATAATAAGCCTCAGAGAATGCTGGGTCTCAGAGGTAGGCTGTAATGCAGCTTGATCTTTTCAGTCTACAATAGAAAGAGTTCAGAAATCTAAACTATGCTCACATATTTCTATTATCAAATGGCCCTCAATTTCTTTTGTTGTTGTTCTTACTTTCCCAGCCACAGTTCTAGCCAGGATTTTGGGCCTAAAAAATAGTGCAGAAGATATCAGCATGGTTTGAAAGCTTATCTTCTGGTTTTGGGAAACCAAATCAAGACCAACATGATTTAAACCTATGCCATATATACCCTGTATTAATGCAAAAGTAAGGAAAAATATCAAAAGTCTTCTTTCACCTGCAAAAATACCTTTTCAAAATAATTTGTTGATACTTTGGTGAAATCAATGTATTATGATAGTTTCTTTAGTCACTTGATACTTCTTCGGAAATGTGGGAAAGACTGCTTTTTAATAAAAGGGTTCACAAAATGCAGAGTTAATCCTCCCATATGCCATTGGCAGGAATTGAGAAAGCACGTATTTTAGTCTTAGTTGGAGGTGAAAATCTTCAAAGAAGAGGCAGAAAACAAAAGTTAGACCATCATTGTCTTTTGCAAAGAGGAAAAGAAGAATCTGTCAATATAATATGGTTACATTCATATATCACACACTATTTGAATTTTGCTTCTCTCATCACTTCTAACATTAGACAATTAATAAACAGTGGGCTAATATCTTCTGCTATAAATATGACACATCTGTTTTCTGTAAAGGGGGGACATGAAGGTAAACAACAATGGAAAAACAAAGAATTAATAATCCTTTTGAATAAAACCCTGATTTTAAACTTAAATGATGTTTGCTTTCTGCTGTGCAAATTGAGAGACCATTCTCTGCTGAGTTTTGCATAACCTGCTAATTTCTATTTTGATCCTCGTCTAACCAAAGGTCAAATGTGCTTTGCATACTTAATGGCATTATTTTGTCTGCCTGGTGGGAACAGAGTTTCCTCCCTAGCCATTAGAGGGAAAGTGTAGTTTTCTGGTAACACCTTATGACAGGAATCTGTAGCTTTCGCTCTGGGTTAACTTTTTCACAAGACTTGTGTTAAGCATCTTAACCAACATGTGGGTAGGTAGATAGTATCTATATAGATAATAAAATATTTTGAACATAATTTTTTGACATTATTTGACGCTTATTCTGTGCACTAAAGCATCTCTTTTTCTGTACCTATGATACATTGGTCTGAGAATTAATGTTTGGCTTTCTGTGGGAGTGCTCTTATTGTTGAAGTGTCCAGCAATTTTAAAGTCACTGTTTGCTTTGATCTTGCTTAAATTTGATAAAGCCTAGAATAACATCTGTAAATTCAGAACAATTATGTTGATAAAGAACCACTAAAAGTAAAGAGATCATTATAATAAGTAGGACTTTGAGGAAAAAAAAAATAGGGTGTTTTTTGCTAGAGATAAAAGCTTAATTTTAGAGACGGAAACCTGCTAAAGCAATGATGAAAAGTAAAGCTATTTGAGAAAAATGTTTAGAAAATTAGTTGTTACCCATTAGCGTCTTATCTCTAAGTTCTGAAAAAAACCAAAAAAAATCAGATTAGGAACAGAAAAAAAAACCCCACCCGCAAAAAATAAACAACTGCCCCCAAAAACCCCAAACAAACAAACCCAACTCCCTCTCTCCCCCCTAAACAAAGGATACTAGTTGATATAAAGTTGGCTGAAGAGGAACATAATGAAATTATTCTAATTTAAATGAGACTGAACAAAATAAATTCTGAAGATTTTAATCTTTTTCTTGATCTTTTCCTTTGTCATTGTGGGTCCTTCTGCCAGCTACGCTAAAACTTTGCGTGACCTGACTCCAGGTTTCTTCATACTTAACTCAGGTATCAGTCTGTGAAAAATCACATGTACCTGTAAAGGCACCTAAACTGGAGCTTCATTTGCTGTAAAAATCCTTCAAAATGCTCAGGTGTTTTCAGTAGTGAAAAGGTGAAGAACTATATTTGCATGCCAGAAGTTTAATAACTGAAGAGGTATCGAGGGTTGGATATGCAAAAATATGGAAATAGTCATGAGTTTTACTTTGCATAAAGCTGATAATCTACTGTTGCTTATGCACTAAAAGACAATTTAACGAAAGCCCAAGCATACAACCAGACTGACTGGCTTTCAGTTATTCCAGGTGCCATTGACCTGAGTAGTGGAGATTATTTAAATGAGCAAAAAAGATGCAGGTTTCTCGCACAACTCTGAGTTTCGTGGGGTGCAAAACAGTTCACAAATGTGTTCATAAAAGACACTGTAGCATGGGTAGGAACATTTGATGAATTCTCAGTGGACTGTAGACTCTAAAGTAGACCCAAGGCAATCCAGATGTGCTGTTGCTTTAGAATAATGTAAAGACTTCTGCTGTCCACTCTCTTCCAACAAAAAACAAACAAACAAACAACAACAACAACAACAAAAACCCCAACAAACCAAAAAAAAACCCAAACAAATCAAACCACAGCCTCCAGCCAACACTAGCTGTCTAAATAGGCTTACTGTAGATAAGCTTAGACACTATAAAACCCCCATATTTTTTAAAGTAATTTAAGACTGAATTTTACTAAATGATAAAATCATGCATACATTTAATTTTGAGGTGCCTTGTTCTTTCCAAATGTAAAATATTAAGTTAAATATGCACTTTTATAAATGAAGAATTTAAAATTATACTTTTCTGAAAAATTGAATTAGGCAATTTTTTTGCAACAGTTTTCTATTTTTCCTTTGTGAGAAGTTGAAATTTTGATAAATTTTAATTTCAAGAGGCTGCTTTGTATGCATTTATACTTACAATGATTCCATAATGAATAATTTAATTAAAAAAATAAATCCTAATATCTCTGGGTAAGGATTAAATCACTGTCATTAATGAAGTTAGCTTTAACCCTTTTCTCATTTTCAGTGGTTAAAGACAGGAGCTTGGACAGTACTGTGGATTATGTTGTATACCGTTTGATGATAGCAATGCATCCAGAAATGTCGCATGGTAGTCATGTAGTACATTGCACATTGATATTTGAATCCTATGATATTTTAATGTCCAGTGTTTCCCAGGAATGTTTTAAAAAGTTTATTAAAAATTCCTCAAACCAAGAACATTTTCTAACTTATTAATAGCCTGGGCCTTGTGATGGAATAGGACAGTAATTTTTAGGAATCAAAATTTGTAGCCATAGCGTTACCTTTCAGATTAATAAGTCATTGGCTGCTCTAAAAACTTGTCAATAGGTATCAGAAATGAAGTTCAAGTAGAAAGATACTTTGCAATATCTTGTAAAGTACTGTCTGTCTTTGGGTATCCACATTCACTTTTAGAAATGGCCCTGGTGATGTATTCAGTATTGCCCAAAGAAAAATTCCTGATTCAGAACCAGAACAAAGAAACAGATCCCACTGCCTGTCCACTGTTCTGAGCAAAGTAACCACCATAAAAACAAAAACAAAACAACAACAACAAAAAATTACCTGAGACTTGTTCCTTTCCTTACAGAGTTCTAAAGAAAGTCTTGATATAGACCTCAAAGCAAGTAACCTTAATGCTTAAGGAAAATGTGAAGACTACCAAATTATTGTAATTTATTGGCTTCACCATGGAGGGGGAAAAAGAGCTACTACATTTTCTTCCTTTCCAGCAGCAGCTAACCTTTTGAGCATCAATGTATTATATGGAACTTAAAGTGGAATATGAAACATCCCAGGAGACCAATATGAGCTACTCTAATATTTTAGATTACAGCTGAGTTCGAGCAATACTTGCAGAAAAGTTTCAGTGACACTTGGGCTCATTTTCTCATGAAGCTGAATGTAAATTTGACTCTCATACAGTCCATCAAGAGTGTTGTGTGAAATGTCAGTCATGTGGAGAATCTGCCAGCTTCTACAATATGGAAGAAGAGGAGGAAAAATTAAGCTTTTCCTCTAGCAACCATCATCCCTATTTAGTAGCTAGATAAAGAGGCCCAAGAAACTTGGGGAGGAGTAAAGTTAGCTTGTTATCCTAAGAAAGAGAAAAAGAAAGTAGCAGTATGTGGTGGGTTTTCTTTAAACTGCATTCCAAGCTAAGAAAATCACAATAAAAGATGGAAAAGGCGGAAGGTTGTTTGTTTGAACCACCCCAAATATATCAAAGGTTGAAACCTTTGGCATATACACCTGACAGGCAAGTATTTGTTTTCCCCATAAGAGACTGTTGTCTTTGATAAACTCTTCATTGATTTCTTTCTGACTTAAGTGCTTGAGAGCATGAGGTGTACCCTACCTGGCTTTTTTCAGCCGTTACCTGCCTTGTCATCACACATGATCTGAAGTTTGGATAGAGGCATACCGTACTGGGCAGCAGGGTTATGACACAGGGAAAAGGGTGAAATTAAATTTGTAACAAAACCCTGTGCTCAATAACACCCGCTGCTAAGTTGATTTTTTAAAGGGGTTTCCGTTGATAATGAGCTGCTTTGAAGTATCTCCTGTTTTTCGGCTTGCATCACTTTAAAAGTTCGTTTGAAACACTGCATAAAATATTCTAGCAACTTATGCTTATTTATTCCAACTCTTTAGGGAGACACAGGCTTGTGAATTAAACTTGGTGTATTCTAGCATTCATTTTGGATTATAAAACCTGCCTGTGCTATATAGAAAGTGAGGCTGTCTCAGCATAATAATACACTGCAATCCAAACCAGCCACATTAATATTCCTATTGGTTGTCATTGGAGATATGCCAGTTCCCATATGTACTTACCCAAGTTTCATAGTGCCCTTGCAATCTCATGACTGCTTTTCAGAAGTGCTTGGTGGCTTATTCTTCCTCCTCAGCACACTAGAGTGCAATTACATATTCAAATTGGAGGAGAAAAATGTGTTTAGGATAACTAGTATTTAGCTCACAGTACAAATTAAACCTAGTTGACATGATTCCCCCCCTGCTTCCTAACATTTGTCTTGGAATTCATATTTAAAGCAGGAGTATTTTGAGTTCAAGTAAAGATTGAAATTGCTTATAACTTTTTTCCCCTACACTTGACAGGCATTCTTATATAATTAATGAGTTGGATGTACTGTTGTTAATCATTCAAATTTTGTGGTTTGTATTGTAAACGTTCTGTTTGTCTAGTGTAAAAGAGAACTGATTAGGACTTTTTGCTAGAGAGTCAAGGCTTTGGATATTTCTTGGGTATGATATTTTTTCAGTGCTAATACAGATTGAGTAATCTCTTTCATCTTCTGCTAGTGATTTATTATGTTTATTTTTAATTCAGAACACAATATTGACATTGCAGTCATTTGCCTTTTTGAATCTAAGTTGTTCTGGTTTTGACTTCTTCATTTCGGACATATACATATGGAGCTTTTTTAGTAAAATTTTTCTTGGTGGCATGTTCATGTCTTAGATCTATCCTTCAGCAAAATTGCTGTCCTAGATTATATTTTGATAGGAAATCTTGACTGAAGCTTTTAAAGCAGCAAGGGGCGATTTGTGGATTTGGGATTTGGTATTTATTTTAAGGTATGTTCCTCAGTGCACATGGGACTATATGATATAAAAGCGTTTCTTATTCAAAAGCCTACTTAATAAGTCACCATCACTTATTTCTAATGAGTTACGGCTATCAGTATCCAAATATTTTTCATCTTTAGAACCACTGTACACATCATAGCTGTCTTTTTACTTTGCTGACAGCTTCTTTGCAAGAGCTTCTGGGAGACCCTCTGATGCAGCTCCAAATTATTCATAAAAAACTACCTGTGACTATAAATGTATATTGTTCCCATTTTTTAGTATTTTTAGTTAGTTTGTATGCATTCTAACCTACTGCTAGATACAAATGTCAGGAAGACACAGATGAACTGCAGATTGGGGGTTTTTTTCATCTACTTGGACTACTTTGATAAGATATGTCAGCAACTTTACAGGTGACCTGTTTATTGATCAGGAAGCATTTGAAAAGTCTTCTGTGAAGTGAAGCATCAAGGTATTTTACTCTGCTTTGCCCATCAAAAATCATTGAAGTGACTGGTATAGTGAGGATAAACTTTAATAACCTATGGGGTTGATAAGAGAGTCTGTGTGTGTATATGGTCTGCTTTGTGCTGCAATCAACAACTGTCCCTTCAAATTAAGTGGTCCCTATTCCCCAAATAGTTCATAGACTAGTAAGCAGGAATTAAAGCAATTGCAGGAAAATAGGAGACTTTTGCCCTAATAAGGCCCTTTTTAGTTTATCCAGCATGATGGGCAAGATATAAAAATAAGTTATAAATAGACTATAAACCAGGAAAGAATGGGCAGATATATTTTCTTTGTTGAGTGTGAACATCAGAAATATGAGAGGCTGCAGATGACAGGACAAGAGATACGTCTCATCTGCTATCTCTGCCTGAGAGATCATGCAAGAACAGAGCAAGTGCACAGCATACTTGTGTTTCAATGATCTTTAGATCTTGAGGAATTTGAAGATTGGGGATTGCAGATGTTTTGTAATCCTATTTAATGACATTAGGTAGCCTTCATTCCATTGATCTATTAGAATCTTAAGAAGACTTGTTTTTGATGGACTTGTTATTGTTTTATTTGTTTACTCGATGTACTTGATATACTTGTTATTTCCCTCTGAATAGGGAGTCAGAGTAGCAAAAGTCATCATACCTATGACAAAGTTATCAGTTCTCTTGATCTAAACAGAATAGAGTGGAAGTGTCTTTTTTTGCTTTACAAAGTTAACATTAAAATGGACCTAAGGTGCCTTGCCTGTTAATATATCACTGAGATAAATGGTATGAAGCAGAGTTTATTCCTTTGCTGCTGTGACGCTGGCAGGAGTGTGTGCTCTGTAATTGATTAACAGGCCACAGTGCATGAACTTATATGGGGAAGGCTATTATATCTGAGTAACAAGAAGGTATATATGATTCTGGTTACAGTAAGTGAAAAATTGGATTCTGCAGGGAGTAACTGAAACTGCTGGAAGAACAAAAGGTTCCCAAGGATTTTTTTTTCTCTCTCTTAAATCTGTGGTGTAATAGTATTTCATATTCTGACTTAAGTTTAAATAGTGCAATACATTTAGTGAAACTTTCATACAGGGTTAGAAATATTAGCTTATGTAAGCAGCCTTTTAACTTTTGTTCTTTTGGACCTAAAGTCATTGGATAATGATGAGATGTAATAACTTTTTTAAGTCTATTAATCTGAAATATAGCCCTCCCTATAATTCATACACATTTATGGTTAATTTCCCATATTTAAAATCCAAAATGTGCAGGCAGATTGGGAGGTTTGTTTTTTTCTAATAAATGAGAAAGTGAGATTTTTTTTTTCTTATTAGTTGGGATGTCAAAATAGACATAGGACAAGATTACAGTTCTAAACAATGAAGGCAAATGGTATCAGGGTTTTTTTCTAGCCCCACCACATTACTGATGATTACAACCAAACTAAGAAATCAGAGTTCTCTGATAAAAGATTTCAGAAGCATACATACATCAAATGAAGTATATTTATGACTGTCTATAAAAATTGTGACCACAGTGGCAAATAGAGGGATGCTGCCTGTGGGATTTTATTTTTTTATTATTTTTTATGAAGTCAAGCTTCTCAGTCTTATTCTTTTGAGTAAGAATAAGACAAGAATATGAGTTAGCGGAACAGAGCTAAGGCAGACCGTTAATGATTAAGAAACTAGAATTCATTCCAAATGAATTTTCCATATTTCCTTTTGTGAATCTTCTGTGGTAGCACAAATATGACAGCTGTCAAATTAAAAGAAGGGGATTTTCTCAATAGCCACTGGAACCAGTAGAAGATATGAAGTTCTAGTGAGCTTCTATTGTTGGGAAAGGCTTTTTCCATCTGTCATGTTTTTTCTGAGCCCAATGCCAAAAATTTATGTTTATTTCTGTTGCAGAACTTAAGAGTTTGCTCATGTTTTTAAAATAACTTTTTAAAAGTTTATTTATGTTTTAAGATAGATCTTTTATTCACAATTTTTTAGACTGGATTAAGCAGTAGCCTCCCATTATATTAGTAACAAATCAAATTGCATAAGTTTAACACATTTTTTGTAACTAAGTTTTTATACTTCTAATATTTTTCCAGGAAGATGCAAGTTTTTCCTCCCACCTCAGTTTGAAGCTATGGGTGGCAGAAAATTGTATAAACCTAATAATTTACTTTACAAAATATATTTTAAAGCCCCCCAGAAACAGAACAAAGGTACTTGTTCAATCTTAGTCTTCATTACTGATGAGAACATTTTTTTTTTTCCTTAAGGGTAAATATCATGTAATATAAGCAAATGAAAATTGTGTAAAGAGATTTATTATGTATTTTTAAAAACTTCTGATTGCATGTTGTTCTGCTTTTAAATGTTTCATCCCATTTTTACCTAAAAAACAGGATTAATGGCAAATGCCTTCAAGTCCCTAGCTAAGTAACGCTAAGAAAGAAGTGGCAGCACAAGCACTTTGCAAGTTGAGGAGTTCTTATGATCTACAGACAATAAACCGATAGATAAAGAAATGCTTGAGAAAAAATTTGTCAAGTAGTTCTGCATTTATACGATTGGGGCACTTGAGACAAAAATTGGCAATTATGGTGGCCTGCTGCTCACTCCTACTATTAGCTCTAACCTTGTACCACTCTGACTGAAATAAAAGCCACCTGGCACCCAGGATCTGAAAACCCGGGCCTTTCCTGTGTGCCATATCCCTGCTCCCAGGCAGAGGTGTGTGCTGCTGGAAAGGTGTGGTGTGAGGAGCAGCCGGCTCCAGGCTTCTGACCAGATGTGCTGTTCTGCTGTAGCCAAAGCAGAGCAAGGAGGAGATCGATCTTTCTGCTTTGTGGTATAGGCAATAACGTTTCAAACCATTTATCTTCTCTTCTGAAAATTCCGTCATTAAATACTGTGGTAGTGAACTTTAAAGCCATTGGAATTACCCTTTAATTCAGTCCCAAAAAGCTGCCCTTTACTCTTGCTTGTTCTTGTGTGGATTTTTTTTCTGCCTCAATGTTTGTTAACTTGGAGATTCATAAAGCTCACTTATTTTCTTTGTTAAATGTCAAAATGTTGATTCCTGAATTAATGTTCTTTTGTATTTCTATACTTCAGTTTCTATTCAGTGAAAGTAATTTTATTTTTCACTACATGAGACTATACATTTTAGGAGAATTGCATTATATATTACTTGATTCACTCAGAATCCTTTTTTTTTCGTCATAAAGTTCTTTAGAAGGCAGGATTAATTTGGTCTCCATGTGTGAGCCAATCTACTACCAAACTACTGATTTTTAACTGTACCAGATCTAGCTGTTGTGGCTGAGCTTTAGACATGCTGCTTATGCATATTTCGACCTATTGTGGACCATCTTTGGTAACCTAATGCTTTCTAGATACATAAATTGAGGGTATTTCCATTTACAGCAGAGACTTTAATGCAGCGTAAATGTATGTGTTTAAAAAGATTAGTTAGCTTACTGGTGTAGGCCGAGGCTTTTTTTAATTTTACCTGTGATGTAAATGAGTAATTTAAGCTACATATTTCTCCCATCTGTTGAAATACCTACCATAACTCAACAAAAGGCAGTACATTAATTAGGTATTTGAAAAATCCGAAGCCAGTTCTCTTCATTCTAATTTATATCACACAAAAAAGGAGGTTTGTTTTACAGTTTTTTCTTCATTAGGATGGCTAAAATACTGGTTTTGTTCCTTTTTCCATTTTAGATGCTAACACCAAGTTAATCTTCTTTATAATGGGGTAAAATGGAAGTGAAGTATTCAAATTAATTATAGAGATTAGTTGGTATAGTTCTTTCAATGAATCTGTTGTATCTGATAATTCATAGGCATTTATTAATGTTCCCTAATTTATTTTCTTTTTTTTTAAATATCAGATTCATCAGCACTTCTATTATAGAAATGAAAATGTATATCTTATCTACTTCTTAGAAAATGTCATGATAATATTTTTGTTTAGCAGCAGATTTTTGTGTCACCAAAAATATCCCAGATATATCAGGGTAGGGGTTATTTTTGTTTTTCAACACTGTATCCCTAAAGAGAGGGATGGCTTATGGTTAGATATTACCATTACGTTAGTTTGTCAGTGGTTGAAGTCTATTTTCTCACATCAGTGTGTGTGTCTGTGGTTTTTTGCGGGCTTTCTTGCGGTTTTTGAGGTGAGGTTTTGTTTGTTTTGTTGATCTGTGTTTGTAGGGGTTTTTTGTTGAAAAGCTGTGATGTAGCTACATGCATTCCACATGTACAAAAATAATAGGAATGTGTTATCACCCAGAGGGAAAATAAAGGGAACATTGTCACTTAAAATATATGAGTAATTAAGAGCATAAAGTGAATCTGTTTTCTTGTGTTTCAGAAAAGTGTGATGAACCTCTGGTCTCAGCATTACCTCATTCCTCCTTCAGCAGTTCATCATCCATGACAAGCAGCTATGTGCCAGGGTATGCCAAGTTAAACAAGAGAGGAGGTAAGGGACATTCTCAGCCTTAATGTTTAGATATTTCAAAAAGTGATGAATGATATTTTTCATGTGAAAATTGTTTTATATGGAATACTATTGCTTATGCTCATTTGAACACATTGTTTTTGTGAACTGAGTTGATTTCTCCTTCACTGTATGGGACAGTAATTTCACTGCAGGGAGAAGGGCACTACCAGTGACTTGTAGCAGCATGGGCTATGTGCCCGATGTGGATGGACTCATACAGTACAGCGGCATAATTGACTTCACATAAAAGGGCATAGCTGTCTTTGCTGGGTAAATGAACATTTGCTAGGTCATGGTTGCAGCAAAAATTAACAGCTTTTATGTGATTTGTTGATGTAACTTGTTCCCACCTCAGCAATGACTGCTGTCATTCAGGTTTTTTTCTGTTGCCACTGGGACTTTGCTTTTGCATATATGTATGGCTGTAATGCAATGAGTATCTGTAATACTTCTTTGTTCAGATGTAACAAAGCTGCCTCAGACTGAGGGGCTGGAAGAACAGGTGCATATATTAGATGGCCTATCTGGTTTAATGATACTGAGGCACCATCCTGATGCCTTGAAGGCTACCTGGAGCAGAGGCTAGATAGTGTTAAAGAATAAAGTAGGTATTTAATTAAAAGACCTTCAAAGGATACACCTTGGGCAGTACAAGAGCCCTGCCATGGCTCCACCCAAGATGGACCCTGAGTCAGGAGTTTTCACACTTTTATAAGTTTTGGTCCATTTACTTATTGGGGTCAATTGTCCAATTACAGCTTCAGGTTATGCAGTCCCATTCTCCCAGACTGCTCCTCTCAATTCACTGCTGTTTATACTTTTTGGGCCTGAAGTTACAACAGTGTCCTTGGTTCTCAGGCTGGAAAAGGATTGTTTTGCCTAACTAAACTGTGAAGAGAAGTTGCTAACACTTTATATGAAGTTCAGAGTTACTAATGCAGTACAGAATCTGGAAATTATGAAAGCTAAAACTGACGAGAACGTTTTCCCCCTTTAGACACAAACAGGGTGAGGAGTGCTGGTAGCACTGCCAGCTCTGCCGGTTGTCTGGAGGTGATCATGTAGGAAGGAAGGAGCTGGGTCTAATGTCAAGCCAGGAAGCATAATCTGTAAGTGGGGAAGAATATGGAGTGGGTCCAGGCATGGATAGTCCTATGATGTGTGGCTCAGGGAGTACCTGAAGGCTGAAATGGGACCCCCACTCTCACTGGCAGGGTGAGTGGGTTCTCCATTGGGTAATGCAATTATGGCTTGTTGATACTGTCACAGCCCTGACACTGATCTTGGTTTACTGGTCTGCAACTTCTCTGTATATTTGTGTTTTACAGGTGTAGAATTCATGTTCTTTGATCTCTCTATTTCCTTCTTGGGTTTGGGGGTTTTTCCCTTTGTTCTCTAAAATCAGCTTTAGCCAGGCCCTGGAGTTACTTTCTTTTAATGAGTAGTAATGGACATAGTGAATTACTACAGTCCTGTTTCCTCTGACGTCAACCTGTGCCTGTACGTTTAATACCTCTGCTATCATCCCATGGTTACGGTCCTCTGCCCTACATTTTTATACAGTAACTGTTTATTCTCTGCAGAACAGGTATGATAGATGCAGAAATATATCAAAATTATTATACCGGTAAACCCTAGTCCATGCAATCACACAGCTAAGTTAAATGTAAAACACATGGTTCCATTACTGATTGTTAAAGAATTGCTATTGCAACTAAGCAAGCTAAACAGAAGCCAAAGACTAGCTTAGAGAAAATATGACTGATGAGCTCTAGTACTGCAGACCTGCAGATCTGATGCAAAACCTGTGGCCAGACAGAATCACTGGCAATTTCTTTGGTTTTAGGCCTGCAGGCTAGTAGATAACACGGTTTGTTGCTTCTGAATGAGAATAGATATTGTTTTATTCTGGTTGCAGGCTTTTATTTCAGTGCTCCATGCATTTTGTTACATGCCTTTTGCAGTTTTCAGACTTTCTGTTGCAGTGTGTTTGAATATGTGTTTTGGTAGGCTGTCAGGTCCCTTCAGTTGTGTCTTCAAATGTTCATCAGATGAAAGGAGTGGTGCCTCACTTCCAAAGCACTGCTCATCGTTTAGGTTGAATTCTGTTGTATGACTATAGTTATGTCCATTTCTGTTCTATTCCCTGTCCTAAATTTAAAAAGAGGTCACTAGAACAACTTTAATAAAATACAACTTAGCATCAGTTTGGCTGGGAGGATCTTCCTTTGGTTTTAGATGAGTATTTCTCCTTTTAGTTTACAAGAATACTTATTATATTCTAAGTGAAAGGCAGATTGACATTTGGATTTTGATTTTTTTCCTTTAATTATATTTACCCTTTCCTTTCTTACACTTATAATAACTAAAATGCAGTTTCTTTTAATGATGTTTCTTTACCAATATGGATCAGTGTTGTCATTAATCAAACACTGACTTTATTTCCTCAGTGGAAATTTAGTTGCATCTCTTTGTGAAATAGCATCTCTTTATTTAAATAACAACTTTGCCAGGTTGTTAGCCATCTCAGTACCTATGGAGCATAGCACAAATACTTTTCAAAATTGAGGCTCTATGTACATGAACAAATATCATTTTCATAATCCTAGTGGCAGTAAAAGTACTGCAGAATTCAGCAGTGTGTTTAACCCGGGAACTTGTCTGTCTGTGTTTATGTTTCTGCTTCTGCAAGTGACGGAAAATAGCTCAGTTTTAATACAGAGCTATTTTACAACTTCATGGAATTACAGATATTGCTAATCAAACCAGTAATAAGTGAATCCAATTTTTTTCTCTCTGAGGAGTCATTATCAGCTAATAGATTCCCAAATCAAATGTGCTATTTAAACCACACTCTGCTCAAGTCATTAAATGGAAAGAACTCCCCCTTCTCTAGTCCCAGACCCTTTAAATTAAAGAAATGTACATTTGAAAATTCTACTCTCCAACCCAATTATTTTTCTTTCCTGTTTTCATGGCACTTCACTCTAGGCTAGCAAAATAATTTATTTGAATAGATAGTATTTTTTATTCCAATAATTAAGACACCGATTCACTGAACAGCCACATCATGTTATCAAGAAGTTTGGAGTTGTCACTGTAGTTGCTGTGGTTCAGTTTCCTGCTATATATTTGCAATTGGAAGGATGCATATCAAAAATTTTAAATATTTTTAGCAGTTTTTAGGAGGCTTCAAAAGCAGAAACATCCATGAATTTATTCTAATGTTTGATAACACTTCATTTACAAATCCTATAACTAGTGATTTAAGCAAAGAGTATTAAATATTTGTGGAATAATATTTACCTGGAAAGTGCCAGGATGTATATGTAGGGCAGATTTCTGTGTCAGTTTATGAAAATATTTTGCATTTTCCACATCTGTCTACTTAGACCCTGTAAGCCTTCAACAACTTATGGGTTAGTGTGTACACTGCATCACATCATGAGGATTCTTGGCACACATTCGATATAATGCATTTATCAACCTTCCTTTTAATGGTTCCCAAGCTACTGGAACCTACACTTCTCACTAGTATGAGAATTAATGCTGCCTATCATCCATCTCATACCACTTTAATTTTGGGAAGAAATTCTACATTATTTCAACATAATGTAATATTATATAATATAATTGGAAGCTGCTTGAAACTGAGTAGAGTTGCAGAACTTCAGAAGTAATCTCAGCAGTCGGTGAAAGTATGAAGGTCATAATGAATTTTTGGATATGTGGAAATTATCTTTTGCACAGTGGAATAAAAAAGAGGAAATTTGGCACCCAGGGGCTCTGTTTTAAGTCCAGTATTAGCAGAGAATCTGATGCCACCAATGAAATTGTTAACATAATTGACGCAGTTTGTCACACACACACACACACACACACACACACACTCACACTTTGATCAGCAGGCATGAACTAAAAACTCTACTTTATTTGATAGTCTGACTCTATTATATAGTATTTGTACAAAGGCCAGGGATTGGGGGAGAAGGTTGACACCTCTCCCCATCCCATCAGTCAAGACAACTGTCCTTCAGCTGTCCATATCTCTAAGAATAGGAATGTAAACTACCTTGAAACTATACAACAACTTTGGCTGTGTTTACAGACCAGAGCATGAGAAAGAACCCAAAACATGAAACTGTGAAACAGAGGAGAAGGCTGAAAAAATCAGGGCGACACTTAATATGAAAGGAAGTTTCTATAGAGCAGTTGATGTTCAAAAAAACAGTCCTTCTAGCACCACTGTGTAACTTGTATCTAGGCTTTCAGGTTACCTTTTAATCAGTGTGCTGACCTTGGTCTGTTATCAGAGTAATCAATGTGACTATAAAACAAGCAACAGAAATTTTAAGTGTTGGCATAGGTGTAATTGTGACAGGCTTTTTTTTCTCAGCGGAGTTTTAAAATCTGCCTTCTGTGTGGAAGATGCAAGAATTTAGCTATAATGGGATATGATTCTTTTATTCCCCAGATCATTTCCAGTAAGTCAATTAGATCTACGGCAATGGTTCTACTAAAAAAAAAAAGTAGAAATGCTTGTTAGAGCCCTGCCTTTGAAGGATTCTAGGGACATCTAGCCTAAGCTCTTTTTACTTTCACTATTTCATTATTTATTTACTATTGTATAATGAAATATGAGAAGTATTTTACATAGCTTTCCTTTCAGCAATGTGAATGTGGAAGGGGCAGTTAGCATGTGTGAGAAGTCTGGGCTTGTACCTTCATGGGACTTGCCAGGAATTTAGTTTGTGTATGAATCTTAAAGTAAGGAGGTGCTCCCTTCGAACTAACATTTATCCAAATGAGCAGTATGGAGTTAGCATGGACATTGTATATCATCACCTTAAATACTGCAATCTCCTTGTGTTGACAAGGACACCTTTGAGCTGACTAAGAATATCTATACACAACACAACTGATTTTATTTTGATTAAAACCCTCTTAGGAAAAAAGTTATGGAGAGCCACTGCTTAGGAAGTTCACTATCCAGGTTACAGCATATATTGTCTTTTGTAAATAGACAAGATCCTGAAAGTAATGAACAGAGTATCATAAGAGAACTGTTAAAATCATGAGAGAGTAGTATCATTAGTATCATCCGCTTAGCTTTTGTATAAGAGAGGTCTTGCTGAGCTAAACCACTAAAATATGGTTGCCTTTTGAAAAGTAAATAAACTGAAGTTCTCTTTCTGTAAATACATGCTTTAGATAAACACAAGCTTAACAGTCCACTTCAGTATGTTTGCTAAAACCATCTCATGAACAGCGTAGATCAAACTAGGTTTTCAGAAGTCAGGACAAATTGATAACCCTTATTTATTAAATAATTACTTATGCATATAAAAATATGGGAAGTTTCTTATGATTGAAAAAAGATAAGTTCTATTGGTTCACTTACTAATAGACCCAAAAAACATGTGAGTGTGTGGCATATCATTACTTGTGTTGCACACAGTATAAACAGTATTTCTGGAATACTTTAGAGAAAATACAAGCAACTGATGTTTTGTATTGGGGGAGTTCTCTGTGTTGTTTGAGGGTTTTTTGGGTTTTTTTTTTATTTGTGTTTTTTAATTTTATTTTATTAATTTCAAGACGTGGCTCCTTTAGGAGCTCTGTTACCTGTGAGAGTAAATTAAAAACTTTTCATTTTATTAGTAACATGTCCTTTTGGTATTACTCATAATAATTTTTTGTGTAATGCTACCTTCACTCTCTGGGTTTGTTTTTGTTTTTCTTTTAATATCTATAAAGAATTTGGGTTCAGTTCATTGTCTGAATCAAAAAAAGGTGTAAAATTTTCTCTGTCTTTATTTGCCTCACATCCTATTATATAATTAGTTTTGTTTATTCTTCACCTTCAAAATAAATAGTTATGCAGCCCGCTTTGATTTGTAATGTAACACACAACCCACCTCAGCTCCATAAACACTTACATCCCCCTTTAGAAGGTAAATGTGATTGCCACTTGGTTGACCTCAGAAGTTGTTTTCTGTGCTTTAATGATCTGCCCTAATGAAACATTTTTCATAAATACCTATTAATTGTAGAAGGAGTTCTTAAAAAGACAAATGAAAATATTTGCACTAGCTCATTCCTCTGAAAAAAACATTCAAACATTCATTGCAAGAGGATAGTGAATTTTGTGAAGGTGCAGGAATATGAAACATCATGAAGAGGAAAGAAAATGTATATCCAGGACAGACTTATGCATTGAAAAAATAAGTTTAAAAAGGAAAGACATTGCCCTTTTCATTCAAAACACAATCCAAGAAACAAAGTCTGTAGAGAGTGAAGCTCAAGTAATTGCATTAAAAAAGCATCATTAGCTTATGTTAATTTACCATAGTCTGATGAATACAGAAAGCATGACCGTTTTTCCCAGTTCATAACTAATTTGTTAATTAAAGTGTTCAGAATACCTAATTGGCTTATTTCATACATGTATAGATAGAGAGGAGGAAAAAAAAATAACACTGTGCCCTCCAACTTTATAATTTTTTTTCTTACAGCAGCCATTTGCTGAGGCAGCAGTTCCAATCCCATCTAGAGACATAAGGCAAATGGGCAGCTTTTTCAGGCAACAGGGATGGGGACAGCACATCACCCTGGCTTTACTGAGCAGCTAGCTTTTTTCAAACAAAATTCAGCTTAGTTCATTAATTGTTTCTGATGATAATGGACAGTTGGGTTTGGCAGGAAAGTGTCTGTGCTGGTGGCAGAGGGAAGGCACCCTCACATAGGGCCAGACTGGATTCATGTATCACAGATATACTTTTCCCATAACCTTAGGGTACCAGTGCAGCTCTGGCTGTTAATCTCTAGAGCAGCCAAATTCTGAGCTTTCAACTACTTTGAGAGTTTAATTTGACAGTTTCTTAAACAGCATTGGGACATTAAGTAAATAGTTAAGAAATCTCTTTTGGTGTTCTTACTGGCTTCACCTTGGAAATGCAGACCTGATTAGCATTCTTGCTCTGCTCAGAATACTGCCATGGTTTAAGTTGAACTGGAAAAGAGGTTTTGGGGAGACCTTATAGCAATCTTTGAGTACCTGAACAAAGCCTACTAGAAAGGCAGAGAGGGACTTTTTACAAGAGCATGTAATGACAGAAAAAGGGGAAATGTCTCTATACTAAAAGAATGTTTATATTATATATTAAGGAAAAACTCTTTACTGTAAGGATGATGAGGGAGTGGAACAGGTTGCCCTAAGAAATTTCAAATGCCCCATCCCTGTAAGGCCAGGCTGGATGAGGCACTGAGCAGTGAAAGGTGTTCCTACACATGACAGGAAGCTTGGGAACTCTACGATCTTTAAGGTCCCTTCCAACCNCTTGGGAAATCTATGATCTTTAAGGTCCCTTCCAACCCAAGCTATTTTATGATTTTATTTTAAAAAACTAGCACACTACAATTAAATTGTTGACTTAAAATAAATGGAGATTTGTCTGAAAAATGTGCAGTAATGGCATATTAGAGGTCAGCTAGATGCCCCTTGAAAGCAATGTCTCACTAGGAACTTGTCTACACCAGAGTTGGCACACTGAACAAGCAAGTTGGAAAACTTCATGTTCCTCAGATACTGGGGCTACTTTGTTTGCACAGAACAGTGGGAACATGCAGGATTCAAACAAACAAACAAACAAACAAAAACTCAATATAGGAAAACTTGGCCAACCTCTTTCGGCAGGTCTGGTATACTTAAAAGCAGCAGGCTGACTGTTTAGATATCCTAAACTTGGTTTTATCTACAGATACTTCAGACTTATATACAGAGCTGTGTAAGTACAGAGCTCTGGAACTAAGGCAAAGATGTGTAGCAAGTGTACAGAAGATACACTGTCAGCTTTTCCCAAGGTCAGTGCCTCCTGCCAGAAGCTATGAGTGTTTCACCCTCTCCTGCACACAAAGCTCAGGTTTTCCTTACACAGATGGGTGTAGTGCAACTGATAGACTGCTGCTTTGAGCATTTGAGCCAGAGCATTGCCTTTCCCAAATAAGTCATAAACTAGCATAAATGCTGGTAGAAATGGGAGCTATTTGGCTACCATTATAACCTCCCACTACAGTTATATGCTGAAAGAGAGAAAAGAAATAATGTGGTAAAATGAGGCTATTTGTTGCAGGATGGGAAAGTGCAGCTATTATTCATGTTTCAGCTTTCACAATGAGATTATTCACAAGAAAGTCTGAGCTACACAGTTAGAGACAGAACATTAATACTTGTTTTTCTGTATGTAAGTTACTGCATAAGTCACAGGAAATATCTCTGGATCTGGAAGAGTCTGACTTGGCATCCAGTCTCAAGTCATAGACATGCTGGTGGTTTCTCTTTGTTTTCTCTCACTTAGATGAAACTAATTTTTAACTCTTTTTGTTTTTAAGGCTCACTTTAACATTGATAAAAATGGGCCTCATTTGAAGAAATATATCAGTATTTTGCTTTTACTGAACAAAATCATTTTCTTTAGAAAGCTTCAACCCTTCTACAGTAAAGTAAAGGTGGAAAGGGAAGGGATGAATGACAGTTCAGGAGTGTTGTATAGATCTCCCTCAGAGCTTTTTGAGCAACAGAAAATATTTGCTTTGATTTAGAGAGAAATTTTTTTCTCTATTAGGTTATCACTGTAGCCGAGATTTGAGAAAGGACCACTAGACCTGCTGTTTGCAAACAGAGAAGAATTGGTGGGAGATGTGGTGGTCAGAGGCCATCTGGGATACAGTAACCATGAAACAGTAAAGTTCTTAATATTTGGTGAAACAAGAAGGGGCATCAACAAAACTTCTACGCTGGACTTCCAAAGGGCAGACTTTGGCTTATTCAAGAGACTGATTTGAAGAGTAACTTGGGAAACGGCTCTAAAACAAAGGGGTGCCAGAAGGGTAGATATACTTCAAGAAGGAAATCTTGAAAGTGCAGAAGCAGGCTGTCCATATGGGCTGGAAGACAAGTCAACAGGGAATATGACTGCCCTGCATGCGCAACAAGCTTTGGCAAAAACTCAGGGTAAAAAGGAGGGTATCAATCACCTTTGGAAAAAGGGGCAGGCAACTCAAGAAATGTTTAAGAAGTAAAGTCATGTAAAAAGAAAATTAGAGCGGCAAAAGCTCAATTAGAACTTCAACTGGTCACTTCTGTGAAGGATAATAAAAAGTGTTTTTATGAATACATTGATAGGAGAAGGAGGGGCAAGGAAAACCCCCATTCTTTATTGGACATAATAGAAGCTGAGGTACTTAACACCTTCTTTGCCTCAGTTTTCAAAAATAAGAGATGTCGCCCTCAGGACAACAGGCCTTCTGAGCTGGCAGATGGAGACAGGGAGCAGAACAACCCCCTGTAATCCAGGAGGATGCAGTTAGTGACCTGCTGGGTCACATACATGCTTGCAAGTCAGTGGGACCAGACGGGATCCATCCTAAGCTCATGAGGGAGCTGTCAGAAGAGCTCACTAAGACACTGGTCATCATTTATCAACAGTCCTGGCTCACTGGAGAGGTCCCAGATCACTGGTCAGTGTGATACTAATCCAATAAGAAGGGATAAAAGGAGGATCTGGGAAACTACAGGTCTGTCAGCCTGATCTTGGTGCCTGGCAAAGTTACGGAACTGTTCATCTTGAGTTCAATCACACAGGACCCACAGGACTACCTGATCCAGTCAGCATGGATTTAAGATAGGCAGGAACTGCCTGACCAACCTGATCTCCTTTTATGACCAGGTGACCTGCCTGGTGGATGCGGGAAAGGCTGTGGATGTTGTCTATTTGGACTTCAGCAAGGCCTTTGACACTGTCTCCCACAGCACACTCCTGGAAAAGCTGGCAGCCCACGGCTTGGACAGGAGCACTCTTTGCTGGGTTAGGAACTGTCTGGATGGCCGGGCCCAGAGAGTGGTGGGTAGCGTCATGGCAGGATGGAGAAATGCTGCTACCTTCTTGAAGCATCTCCTTCAGAAGCCGCTCAGAGCAGGCCACAGGGATAGCCATTTCAAGTCTATGCACACACACATGCCTTAGCAGAGGAAAGACAGGAAGGGGTTTTGTATGATTCAGTTCCAGCAGAGGTTTATTCCTGGCACTGAAGGGACACCAGGGACAAAGACCAAGCCATATTCTCTCCACCGGCTTAAGTATGGGGTCCAGTGGCCAATAGTCTGAGGGCACAGGGGAGGTACAAGGGCAGGGCAAGGGACAGCAAACTTATAGAGGGTATGAGGGATGAATGATTGGGGTGAGCAGGGTTAAGTGGCCAATAGGGGAAACAATCAAAGATATATTGGCAGTAGTTTTGCAAGGCAACATGAAGGAAGTCTTCTCTTTCAGCCTAGGCAGGGAACTTAATGGTAAATCTTTCCAGGGCAAAGCCTGGAAATTTCCCTGAGGGGATTTTTAGGGTTCTCACAGTGNTATACTCGGCGCTGGTGAGGCCACACCTTGAGTGCTGTGTCCAGTTCTGGGTAGCTCAGTTTAGGAAGGACATTGAGATGCTGAAGTCTGTCCAGAATAGGACTACAAGGCTGGTGAAGAATCTGGAACAGAAATCCTGTGAGGATCAGCTGAAGGAGCTGGGGTTGTTAGCCTGGAGGAGACTCAGGAGAGATCTTATCACTCTCAACAACTNGTTGGCCAATGATGTCCCCCACGGATGTAGTGGGCCAAGTCCTGTTTAATATCTTTATTGATTATCTGTATGAAGGGATTTAGTCTACCATAAGAAATCTGCAGTTGATACCAAGCTGGGAGCATGTGTCAATCTGCTGGAGGGTAGGAAAGCTCTGCAAAGGGACCTGGAATGGCTGGCTGGATGGGCAGAGTCCAATAAGATGAAGTTTAATAAATCCAAGTGTCAGGTGCCAAAAAAGTGCCAAAATCCTGCATTTTGGCCACGATAACCCCCTGCAACGTTATAGGCTGGGGACGGGGTGGCTGGACAGTGCCCAGGCAGAAAGGGACCTGGGGGTACTGCTGACAGCAGTGAACAGGAGCCAGCAGTGTGCCCAGGTGGCCAAGCAGGCCAACGGCATCCTGGCCTGGATCAGGAACAGTGTGGCCAGCAGGAGCAGGGAGGTCATTCTTCCCCTGTACTCGGCACTGGTGAGGCCACACCTTGAGTGCTGTGTCCAGTTCTGGGTAGCTCAGTTTAGGAAGGACATTGAGATGCTGAAGTCTGTCCAGAATAGGACTACAAGGCTGGTGAAGAATCTGGAACAGAAATCCTGTGAGGATCAGCTGAAGGAGCTGGGGTTGTTAGCCTGGAGGAGACTCAGGAGAGATCTTATCACTCTCAACAACTGCCTGAAAGGAGGTTATAGCCAAGTGGAGATTGGTCTCTTCTCCCAGGGAACAAGTGAGAAGATAAAAGGACACTTTTAGGCTGGATGTTAGGAAGTAGCTGTTCACAAAAAAAGGAAACTTGGGCATTGGGATGGGCTTCCCAGGGAGGTGGTAGGGTCAGCATCACTGGAGGTGTTTAAGAAAAGGCTTGATGTGGCACTCAGTGCCATGGTCCAGTAGACAAAGTGGTGTTAGGCAATAGGTTGGACTTGATCTCAAAGGTGTTTTACAACTTAGCTGATTTTGTGATTGTCAGGTGACTGTAGCACTGCAAGATGATAAGCTGTTGGTCTAATTAAGAAGCAACAGTTTAGTTATGCTGACACAGATAGCTAGAGATAAAATTAAGATATTATACTTTATGTGTTGTTCTCTGCATGAAAATTTGTTGTGCTGGAGTTCAGTTAAGGACCAAGACACACAGAAAAAAAATGTTAATAGTGATTTATCCCTTTCTTCCTGCTATCTACACTGGTTTTTGTCTTCTGAAATGATCCATTTTTTTGGTTGTGATATGTAGTTCACATAGGAAAATATTGTTCTATATTGAACATCTTTGAGAATTTATCAGCCAGCTGAGAAACAAATGAATATCAACAATGAATTAATTTCTTTTCAGAGCCCTAAACTTTTCTGACTGCTTCTAGGACAGATTTTTTCTTTTTTTATTTCTTTTAGGACAGACTTTTCTTATGACAAAACTTGTTTGAATGGTCAATTTTCGAAGTCATTCAATGTTAGATAAATTGTCTCTGCTGTGAATCACGGGGCTGTATAATGTGATAAGCAATGGGAAAAAAGAATTAAAAGCTAGCTTGCTTGAAATCTGCTTTTTGAAAAATCGTCTTTTAGATGCCTTTGCTTTTCAGTATTGACTACTATCAAATTTAGCAGTCCTGCTGGGCTTTTAGAAACTCAGCTCCCAGCAAGCTAATTTTGCTTTAGTTAAGAAAGTTGTCAGAAATTATTTGATTTTTGTAAGGATCAAAGGGTCCTCTGGTATTTTAAAAAAGGCTTGATCATGTCTATAATTACATAATATTTACAGATCAGGAATAAGTTATCTCATAGGTATCCCTGTCTTCCTTGTTTCTGCTAGTATAGGCTGGATGATATGACAATGACTCAGTTTTGAAGGAATAATCAAATGACACTGAGTATGTAAAAAGATAAGTAAACAACATTATTGCTTAGTGAAATAGAGCAGTGTGCTTTTGATGAGACAGAAATCTTGGGTGTTGCATAGTGGTGTACTGAGACAACTTTAGCTGACATTCTGCTGAATGTAGAGACTATTAGAAACTGGATGTTTCTTTAATGAACAATCCAAAATGTTTAATATATACAATGGGAGAGGATACTTGAACTGCTTTGCTTTCTTCAGTATCAAGAAGTTGTCTGTTTTCTATGGTAGAGAATAAAATCCCCAACAAAAGCCAGTGCTGGAATATTAGATTGGCCGATTTTAGAAGCTGGTCAGCAACATTCCCCATAACACAATCTGAATACATTGAGGTGATTATTTCTTAAACATATCGGTTTCCAGGTGGGATTTCTATTTTTTTTTTTTTTTTTGAGGAGGGGGAGATGTTCTTTATTTTATAATTGTGCTTAATTAATTTCTAAATTAGGCTAAAATGGTGCCCAGCTATCAAGAAGAAAAATTTGAATGCTGAGTTTAAAAAGTAACAGGTTTTTAGAGACCAGAGAAGCTGTTAATTACAAGTCTAATTATTATGAGCAACCCCTAAAACTTGCTTTAATAGACTTCTAGTTTCTAGGCACAGACAAATTCTGCATATTATATGTGGAACATATGATGTTTAGCTCAGTGGGGATAATGCTTTAGCTTTTTCCTTGTCTTGAAACAGCAAATAATGTGTAATTCAGCCAAGGCAGCAACCAACACATTGACCAGCAATGGCTGTTCAGTGAGCCATTTGGAAAGTTGATGGAGTGCCACACCTGGGGATCAACGCAGAGACACCAGAAACAGGGTAGCAATTGGCAAAAAGTATTTTTAAACATTTCAGTCTCAGGTTTCCACTAGAATTTAATTACGAAATTGCATTGAGTCCTTCACAGAGAATGCTTCTTCTGCAGCTGGAGCAGAGGCTGGAGCACCTCGCTTATAAGTAGGTGGAAATGGGCACCTTTTGAGAAAAAGCTGCTAGTTTACTGGCTCACTAGGTGTGATATGGCAATTCCTGTGCTCTTATCTTTTTCCCTTACAGCTAGTCCCTGCATGAGGCTGGAGTCACAATGACAGGGTTTGCTGCAAAGATCTACAGGCTTATCCAATTTTATGGATGATTGCAACACTTTCACCCTCTCAGACTCATCTACAAAGGCAAGGAAGTTTAAAAGAAGGGAAGTTGATGGCAAATAAGAAAAAAAGACAGGAGAGACCTCAAAATAAATTGATTTAACCCATCGGCATAGGTCCAGAGCTTACTGAAAAATAAGAATTGGGATTATGAAGTAAAAAGTACAAAGAAATTCCTAAATTAGCAGAGATAAGAAAACGATATAAAATAATTCTTTGATTTGACAAAAGCATTGGGAGTTACCAGAATCATTAAGCCATATAATTTCTAGTCACCTGAAAAGAGCTGTTCCCTGTTCTCTCCATCTTCTATTCCCTGAAAAGAGAATTTTTCTCATTTTAAGGCCTTTGTCAACGGCAAGATTTTCTTTTCCTTGTTTAAAAGGTTGCTACATTTTTAGCTGGTGCATAACAGCAAAAATAGATTATCTCCATAGTCTAACATGCCTCATGAAACACAGCTGAAAGCTTAGCTATAAAAGTGCTTACAATTATTTCAGAAACTTACCATATATCACATTACAAGCAAGTAAATTGAATACTGTAATCATGGCTTTTATCTTGCAAATTTGCCCTAAGAACTTTAAGAGGTCTAAATATTACAGCTAAGGAACAGGATGCTGCTGATCAGAGTAATAAAAAGCATTGAGATTTCAGCTTTTGGTCAAGGGGCCAGAATGTATAACAGAAAGTAATTGAATTATGTACTTCGTAACATACATTTAAATTATATAACAATTAAAAATTGACTGCTTTATTTCCAAAATTTTCACTTAAATATAGCCATTATTTTCTTCATAATGCTGGAAGCTCATTGTTAGTAATTTGCAGGAAGACTTTGCCCAGCAAAAGCGGTATTGATAAGTATTCTGCTTTCTCCTTGTGTATCAGAAAAATGCTGTTAATTCCATCTTCTGATACAGGAACCTGCAAAGCCCATAACAGTGTCCCAAAAGATGCTGATAGCATAATTTAAAATATAATGTTAATACTGGAAATATAATAGGTTGCTATTAAGTATGATTTTAAGCTATCAACAGTACCAGCCAAAGAAAATATTTTTGAATGCATTGAATGTGAAGTCTGTAAAAGACTTGATGCAAAAAATTATGCCTAGGTTTAGTTTTGATGCTGATCAATAGTAAAAGTAGTAGTATTCGTAGGTATTGACAGAATTTTAAAATATGAGTATATACAGCTTTTTGAAAAAATTATATTTAAAATATGCCCCACTTCCTACTCCATGCAAAGGAAAAATAAAGATTTTAAATATGAAAAAAATTGTAAATGTTTTGGCAAATTGAATA
Organism: Donacobius atricapilla; assembly: GCA_013397315.1. NCBI lineage: Eukaryota > Metazoa > Chordata > Aves > Passeriformes > Mimidae > Donacobius > Donacobius atricapilla. Next base: position 110,183 of record WBMY01016589.1, read on the forward strand.
ACAAGGAGCTAAACTGGAGATGATTATTTGAAATTGGAAAGAGGAGAAAGGATAGATTTGTAAATGTATATTAGAAAACTGAGCCCATAAATTGCATTAATTTTCCAGGCAAATCTATAACAGAAATTTGTTTTTGTTCTTAATGCTCATGGAAAGAGTGTCGGTCTTTTTTCTTTAATATTTACATGGAAAACATATGGTAGAAGTAACATGAATTCAGGTCTGCTCAAACGAAGCTTCATTGATATTCAGTGGCTACAGAGCTAATTCAGAAAACTGCTCTCAACAAATTAGGACACACTTTGAAGTGTAGCTGTCACAGCATTGTCTGGTTCAAATTGAAAGGATATGTTGCACTGTGGATAGTGCTAGTGAAGGAAGATTATGTAAAAAACAGGATCATTTGTGTTTATTCCTAAAGGAACCCTCAGGCCAGTGAGTTCATAAATGTCTTTCCTGGATTTTATTAAGCTAATGTACCATGTCTGCATTTGATTTCTTTTTGTTCCCAGAGGGATTATATTGTTCTTTTTAACTATGTTTGCTTGAAAGTATATAATGTGCTTCTACAATATAGAGCTGAGCATCTGAGCATCAAATTTCCTTTGCCAGATAGATAGATAAAGCTATAAAATGAAGTTCACCAATTTATCTAAGAATTCCTTTGAAAGAAGACCTCATGCCAAATAAAAGAGGTAAACTCCAAATGATAAAACTAATATTTTATAACAATTATCCCCCTATAAAAAGAAAGATTTTTTTCCATGAAAATTTTTACCCTTTGTTGGTGATTTTGCACAGTCAATTAAAATCCCAGAAAGTGCCCAGAAATTCAGTTTAATGGCAAAATAATGTTTGGATATGGGTGGTAGTGGGGAGGCTGTGTAAAGATACTTGCACTTTGTAGATGTAAAAAACAAATTTCCTTCTTTGGATGAGGAGCTCAAGGACTTCAGCTTTCTCACAAAGCTTGTTCCCATGGAAAGGACTTTTTTACAGGTGAGAAGATTTTAGCAGCTTGTTTCCGTTTGATGCTGTGTGGTAATTTAACTTCACCAAAAAGGACACATTTAATCTATTGCAGTACTGGTACCTTCTGTGTCACAGCCATTTCTATGACCTCAAATTCCACCAACAGTTATTCACGGCTAATGGAAAGTCACATCACGTCATAAAGAGAGAGATCACCAAGTTTTAAAAGGTTGTAGCATATTAAAAAGCTGATGGCTGTGGCAGAGGCATTAAGTTTGACAGTGATCATCAGCCTGATTAAAAAATGTGTAATAAAAGTTGCTGTGTTTTTGGAATTCTGGAATGTACATGGAGATTTTAAAGATGCTTGATTCCTGAGGCTTGCCACTTCAGAAACTCAGCTTTAGCATTGAAGAAACTTGTCACTGAAGATCTGGCATGATAAAGTGTAACACAATATGTTCTGACTTGCATGTAATCCTTCAGCAGATGAGTGTAGCTCCAGGGATTTTGACATGACACGAGCTTCTGTTTTAGATCATTTTCCATGGCGTTTGGCAGTGCTAGCCTCAAATACGAATTTGTCAGGCTAAGTTGCACAAATCAGGAGAAAATTGGTGGCAACTAAAACTATTTAATTTACTGTGGATTCAAGGACTTTTATGATAAGATCCAGGAATGTTAAAATGTTGGCTGTGGTCCAAACATCATTGTGCCAGGAGAGATGTAACAGAGAACTTTGAGTCTGTAAATAAAGATGGGTAGAAACCTTAGACCCTGAGGAATGTTGTGTTCAGAAAACTTCACACTGTTTTGCTGATTAAGACTCATGTATAATTGTTTTTTTTTCTTCTGGATCTTTGATGAAGACCATTAAATCATAGTTCTCCTGACTTTCAGATTTTTAAACGAGTTTGTAAACCCAGCACTTGATCTTGCATGTTGCTGATCTCATTGTCTGGTTCCACAAGATGCACTTGTGTCTCCTCAATGGTCATTGTGCAGATATTGATACTAAATACAATGAGCTGCAAGCATGGTATACAGAATTTTAGACCTTGTAGGAGAATATTGATAGATAGCAAAATGGTGTTGCATCTGTTATAGGGCAAGCTGAAGCAGCTCTTATTTTTGTGACTAGTATTTTTTGCACTGATGCAAGCAAATGACAGCCAAAGGAAGATGACAAATTTTCTAGTCCCATTGCACTGAATTCATTGTGAAACTATTGCTAAATCTTTTATGACAAACTTAACTTTGAATATATTAGAATTTTTCGTCTTCAAATCCATGTTGTTAATCCATAGCTTCCTTTACAAGACAAGAGTTTGGAAGCTAATTTTCTAATTTTCTGCTCTTTTTGTGCCCACTTCTACTCCCAGAATGAATTCAAGAAGTTCCCTGTATGTTTCTCAGTCTCTGGGGGCTCATTGAGGGTTTTTGTGTATTTTGGGGGGTTTTGTTGGGAAATCCTATTACTTCTCAAAAATACCTATTCAGAAAAAAAGTGGAGATTGTTGACCATGTGATATCGAGCAGGAGCATATGAAAGTTGAAGAAGTCCACTTCCATGGCAGTAAGATTTCCCAACATAAAGAATTTTAAAGAAACATAATATAAAATGATATAATGAATATATCATTACAGCTCAATGATAGAGGTCAATGTCATATGGAAAATTAATGTATTATCCTGATGTAGACAATAGTTGCTAGTGCTGATTATGCAGTACAGAGCAATTTTTTTTTAAGGTAAAATAAAAAAGCAAGTGTGTGAAATCATGAGAATTTATTACTGAGTTGTTTCCTAGAGCAGAAATATTACTTAGCTTGGAAAATTTGGCAACAGAACTTCAGGAAAGATTCAAACCCCTGTAGATTAGAGGTTCTAGTTTAAGGAGAATAAGAAAACTTTTAGGGGGTAGGGCCCTCCTTTTATGATCTTAATAATGTGAAATACCTTAGCCCATGTAAGACAGTCAGATGATACAATATTTCCTCATCTCATCTCTTTTCAAGGCTGATCAAGGCCTGATCATTCAGTCTCTCCTCACAGGATGAATGCTCCAGCTCTCTACCTTTTTGGTCTTCCACTGAATTTAGGCTAGCACGGGAAAATTATGATCCCCAGTTGAATGGGAAAGTCGGGTCTGCGGTTGAAAAACAAAAGCTGCAAAAACAAGAGATGTCAGGAAGAGAAAAACAGAGCAAAGAGATAACTCTCAAATGATGCACACAAATACACATAGACTGCAAAAGTAGAGCTGGGCCTGTCATTGAGACATTGTGTGTCAGGGTCTAAGGAGAAGCCAGTGAGGGGTGAAATTTTGGCAGGAATGTATTACAATCCACAAAATTAGGATGGGAAAGTGGGCGCCATGTTCTCTGAACAAATTAAGAACATTTCCAGATTAGATACCTTCATTCCCATGGAAAACTTAAATCTCTGACACCTGCTGGAAGGGTGGCACATTGGGATGAAGCCAACGCAGTTTTCTGGAGCGTGTCAGAAATAACTTCATGATATATTATACGTTTTAATAGATCAAATTAATATACGTTGCAGACATAAATCTTTTTACTGGAGTAACATTTGTGACAAATTTGCTTTTCAAATCTGTGGCAAATAAACCTTTTGTCCTCCAAGTGATACTTTGCTTCTACTAATAAAAAAAGAAATTCACTGTGGTAATAAAAATAAAAGAGAAAAATAGTTACAGTTGCTTCGTAAGCATTGTTAGGTCTTGTAAGTGACTCTGATTTTTTGATGCCTTATTAGCACTGCCAAATCAGAAGCTAAACTGTGGGATAAGATGCTTTATACCCACAATTAATAGCACATATTTTTTCTCATTCATTCTTTTCAAAAACCTGTATTTAAATCTATATTTTAAACATAATAAATAGAATTATCATATCTCACTTTCTCTCCTTAAGCCATGTGGTTTTGCCTGTTTAAATTTTTTTTTAGCACATTAATCATAAGATTCAATTTTTACAGAAGTAGTGATTTACTTACTTTAGTGCTTTAGAAGCTCCTGCTGCATACTTATTTCCTGGGCTTCTGCCATAAGGAAAATCCCTCTGTCTTCAGTAGGAATTATATCCATGTAACTGAAAACAGAGAAACGTCGTCTGTGATAATTTGCTTTCTGCAATATAAAAGTGTATCAAGAAAGCATGGAAAAGCTGTCATACAGTTGCTTGGACATTCCTGAACAATTTATCTTGATCTGCAATGCTGTTTCCTTGTCCAGGCTCAGCAGATGGAAATTTCCTGGAAGACTTTCTTGTTTCAGCATACAGGAAAAACCGGGAGCTTTATTCAAGAAGAGAATGATGTAACCTCTGTAAGATCAGAGCAGCAAGCTCTATGGGGATGGAACCCTGGGTTGTGCATTTATGGTGAAGTAGGAGAAATTAATAGCTTTATCAATACAGCTTTCCTCATAAAGTTTCAGAATACTGTTTATTTTCTCAGTTGTCTCTGTGAGGTGAATGATGCATTACAGGGGCTTACATGCATACAAAGCTATTTTTATCCCCACTTAGGTCTTTTTTTTTTTGCCTGGGCATCGCTTCTGCCAAGTTAGATGATTTCTGTCTTGAATACTTCTTTGTGCTCTATACCAAGAGAAATTATTTAGATCAAATCTGCAGTCTAGCTGTTTGAGGTGGTGGGAATTTTTTTTTCATTTTGTTGAGGGAGTGAGAACATTCAGTTAGTCCAGACATGCAAAAGTTCCTTTTTCTTCTCAGCAATGTTGAGTCTTGACTGACAGAGTTGAACAAAATGCATTCAGAACAAGTATTTCAATCTATAGCCTGAAGAGTTTAAATGAAGAGTGTGGAAGCTGCAGAGAGATTAATTTCTGCCTAGGGAGCCATGCCATCTTGAGTGTTAGACGGCTAACAGAGGCAGGGGGAGAAGTGGGGATGATTCAGGACACCTGAAGTTAAATACTACTTTGAATCCTCCCCCAGACTATGCATGTTGAACCTTCCTACTCTAAAGCTAACCTTCCCACATTCTTGTCCCTTCTGTGGGTTAAAATTTTAAAAAGAAGGGTTGGAGTGTGCATTTGGGGGTTTTAATTTATTATAAAGTAATTTTTGAAATGCTCTGCTGAATGAACTTTGAGTTCTCATTAATTTATATTGAATAAAAATCCTAGCAAAATTTCTTACACTCATTAGTGTCGAAAATGTATGATTAGTTAATACCATGAGGATAAATTAACATTTGATGCCACTGATAAGAGCACTGATACTTTTATTAGTGTTATAACTTTTTCTGCTGGCTTTTTTTTCCCCCCTCACATAGTCTCACATGATTATAATGATTTTTGTATACAGGGCTATGTTTTGGCTGCAAGGAGTGTAAACTCATTAGGGAATCCTCATTGTTTATTAGTAGTTTACCATAGATTCAGGCAAATTGTTGCCCTAAAAAGCTGAATTCTACTGTAGTATAGTTCTATCTTGAAATGAACATATTATTTTGCAAACTAAAATAAAGAAGAAAATTGTTCCTCTGATGTTCCTGTGACTCTACATATGATACCAATAAATGTTTTCCTATTAGCGAAATAAAAGGCATAATATGAGCTTTCATCACCAAAATGAATGCAGTACAGAGTAATTTTTAAAAATGGAATATATTTTCTTAATGGAGAGAAAGGATAAGGATCTCGGTACTGCTTGCAATAGATGCATTAATGAAAAAAATAATCATCTTCTATCTTTGATAAAACAGAAAATGCCACAAGTGCTTCGAATCAACTGCATATTGGATTTCAAAAGTAATCTCTCAATATTTCACAAATCTGTTCTCCTGCTTGTTGAAGGAAAACCAGAAGAATTAAGCCTGTTTACTGGGACAGACTGAGCAGTACCGGTAGCTTATATTCATGCAAGACCCTGGTGCTATCAGAGCCCCTGTGATATCTTGAGCAAGGTATGATTTGCAGAAGCATCTGGGAGCAGTGGCTAATCAATTAGGCAGATAGGGAAAGTCCAGTTGTTTTCTCAGGACTGGGTCAATACGACATTGACACAAATAAGAGGATAGCATATCTCCTTCTAACTGTTAATTTTCTAGGCAATTTGCATAAGGAAAAGACTGACAAAACTATTTCTGGCTATTCAAAAAATTTCAGTTGCAATGGCTGATTTAATTTTTTTTACTGTCAATAATTTTGTTCCTCTTTCTGAAAATTCATTAGCTTCACTTACAAATTTTTTGCACAAAATTATCAAAATGCAGTGTGATTTTACCACTCAAGAAGGAAAGAATATTTTTAAACTGCTTTATTAACAATTTTGATCTTTGAGAAATCAGCACCATTTGGGTTGAGACCAGCTGCTCAGAAATTCCTGTAAAATGGGAATTCAGGTTTGAAATTTTGAGCAGATGGAAAAGTGTATAGAGAAAAAGCAGGTTTAGCCTGGATAGGAAACACTAGGGAAGAGTCTTCAACCTGAATATATTCCTGAATGGATTTTTTTCTTGCCAGTCTCTAAAGAAGAACCTTACTAAAAACCATCAAACTAAAAACCCCAAACCACACCAACAGCAGTACAAATAAAAAAACTGGTAGAAATGAAAAAGAGTAACAGAGGGGGAAATGCACAGATTTCAGATTCTGTAGCAGTAGCAGTCCAGGAGCTGAGCCCAAGTCAGTGTTGCAAACATCAGTAGCAGCCAGCAAAGATTGACTGTTGACAATTATTAAGGGAACTGGACTTCAGAACTACTGTATGAAATGTCAGGAGCCAGGTGGGTTTTTTGTTGGTTTTTTTTTGGTTTTTTTTTTTTTTTTTTTGCCTACTTCTGGGCTAAGGCTCTTTAAGGGCCTGAAAGAGCTGGAGGGAGTACATCATGAGCAGGGCGTTTCAAGGGAGATTTTTTTTTGTTGGAGACACAGACCAGGAGATTTGCAATTTAAAAAAAATATAGATAGGAGACAGGTAGTGAGTAGAATGAAATAATCATGAGGCTTCTATTTTTTCACCGTGAACATTTCACTAGAGTGTTGTTTGCACATCAATAAAACACTGGTATATACAGAAGCACAATGCACTGGTATATACGGAAGCAGAAACTATATTCCCTACAGAATCTCACACAGTAAGTTTCTGTAAGACTGGAGGTTAAACTTTTATCTTTTGTGGCTGATGACTTGTCACAGAACAAGATATGTAAGCCAGAATTACATCATTTAATCATTTTTCATGTGCAGTCATTTGAGGGAAAAATATTAATCAAGATAAGATGGAACACCATGACATAACTTTCAGTAATTCGGCTTTGCTTTCCATCAATTTGTGGGTATAACTAATGGGAACAGGAGATGACTTAAGTGACTAAAGTGTTTAGGCATCTCATTGCTATTAAAATGGTACAAATCAGGTGCTGGAGTACCTTAATTCCTTTCCCTCTGGCATCTCTAAGGAAAGATCATAGCAGTTGCAAGGACAAGTCGTAATGATCTTGTATTTGTATTTTAAAGTGATGTAAATGCTATTCAATCACAGTCAGTAAAACTTTACTGTTTGTGATCTGGCCCTCATTAAAATCTTGGTTGAGAATCTACTCATCAGGGTTCTATTTCACAGCACAGACACTGCAGAGGTAGTATCTGTTCTCCATTAACTATACACTTGCTAGTTCTTGCCGGGGATATGACCTGAGTTGTCAGGAAAACCCCAGTGCTGCCATGCATAAACAGACAATGAGAGATTTGTGACGTGGTACTTGCAAAGGTGTTGTGAGGAAAGGGAGATCTCTCTACTCTCTACCTCACCTTTTGTAAGCCACTGTGGTTATTTTGTATGCAAGGGATTTGTATGCCAGGGTGCAGCGATCCATTGCTTTGCCTCAACTTTCTGCCTGAAAAACAAGAAAACACCTCATGGAGAAGAAGCTGCTTGATGCCTTGAATACAGATGATGCGCACAGAATATTTAAATCTCATCCAAGTTTTATTTAAGATTCCATTAGGATGCAGTTGTGAATGAGCTTCTTTTTGCATATGTAATTAGAGAGCAGAACAGATGGGAAAGGCATAGTTTAAAGTGATGTGTTCATTAAAATAACCAAAGCTGCAAAGTGTTTGTTCCCCAACAGTGAATTCAGGATATGAGACTCCTTAGGTTCCTGACTTTCTTTCCCCTACTTTGAGTCTGACAACTGTGAGTGACAACAATGAGATCTCTTTGGCATCAATTTTTCTTAGATATCACCACTGTTCCTTAGGGCAGATTGACTTTTCATTCCCTCATATGTGGTGTGTGCTCAGTTAGGATACACTAGGAAGCAGTAGGTATTAAGAAGCAGACACTACATCAAGGGATTTATTTTAATTGCATTTACTGTAAGAACTATCTATTGGGATTTAAGAAATAATATAGTGATTTTAATGTTCTTTTAAAAAAGATCTATGTGGACTGTATCCTGATAACTACTGTTATCCCTTGGGTTTTTTCTACTTTTAATTCTCAGGTTTTTAAATGAAAATGAAATAATTTTAAAAAATATAATTAGGTTTTTTTTTTTTTTTTTTTACAGATACAGACCCTGCCCATTTTTTTTACTAGAAGGCAAATCTTCTAAAATTAGTCTAACAATGTCCAAAAAATATTTGCTAAAGTGATTAAGGGATGATTCTCACTGCCCTCCACCAAAATAGAAAAAAGGTTGTTTTATATACTTTAAAAAATGAAAAGCATGCCACCTTTACAGGCTTGCCTCTTTCAGCTGATAGAGGGAAGACTAATTTGAGGAATGAATATTGGATCTTTCCAATTTTCTACCCCTGCAAGATCAGTTTTATTAGATTAGATTTATGTTATAGGGGACTTGGAGCTTACAAGCTTGCTGCCTCTTAGTTCCTGCTGCACTTCCAGAAAGCTGTTGNTCTAAAATTAGTCTAACAATGTCCAAAAAATATTTGCTAAAGTGATTAAGGGATGATTCTCACTGCCCTCCACCAAAATAGAAAAAAGATTGTTTTATATAGTTTAAAAAATGCAAAGCATGCCACCTTTACAGGCTTGCCTCTTTCAGCTGATAAGCGGGAAGGCTAATTTGAGGAATGAATATTAGATCTTTCCAATCTTCTACCCCTGCAAGATGAGTTTTATTAGATTACATTTATGTTATAGGGAACTTGGAGCTTACGAGCTTGCTGCCTCTTAGTTCTTGCTGCACTTCCAGAAAGCTGTTGAACCTCACGGAGAAGCAGGTCAAAGGTTGGATCCCATTTGCCAGTTTTTAGTAAATGTGATTTGTCATCATTGGACATACAATCACACACACACACACACTGTCTGGTGAAAAAGCATGAACTATTTATTACAACATCTGACTCCATTTTATAGTAATTCTACACAGACCAGGGATTGGAGGAGAGGGTTGACACCTCTCCCATCCCATTGGTCAAGACAACTGTCCATCAGCTGTCCATTCCTCCAAGAGGAAGAATGTAAATGACTTCATCTTAACAAAATCATTGCATTTATCTATAACACCTGTGTGTGAGAAAGCTAAGGACCATGAAAAAATATTTAAAGTTATGAGATATATTAGAAGGCTGAAAAATCAGGTTTACAGTGGTTTGATTGGGCTAAATTCTAATAGTGAATTCTAGAGAAGAAAATATTTAGTCATATTTTTTTTCTCTTCTCTCTTGCTGCTATTTTCTCAGTACTTTTTATCTTCTTAATACCAACCTTTGCTTCTCTTGAAGCCGAATGTTCATTATTTGCTCATCACTGATGTTTTGCATGGTCTTTGTAAATGCATCCCTGCTGTTATGTGCTCAAAAGAAGAGCTTTTCAAAAATGCAAAAGCAAATCCCTACCCTGAAGATGGAGAATGGATTATAAATCCAAATTTAGCTAGAACAGCAGATGGATACAAGAAATAAAACAAATGCATGCTCTTTATGATAAGGAAATAAAAGTTTGTCCGTGCCAGTATAGGAAAAGATTGTTTCAATTAGAAATTAAGTCCTGTAAGCAGGCTGACTGGTCTTTTTTGGAGGACTCTATCTATTACATGATAAACGTGACCTTCCCTCCAAGAAACTTGAAGAGTGAAATCTTTAATCATCCAAGATTTCTGTATAAACTCAACTTTTTCCAGTGTAACTAGACCCACTGTAGCATTCCAGGATTGGGAGGGATCTTAAAGGTCATCTAGTTTCAACATATTCTACCACACCAGAAGGCCCTCTTCAATCTGACCTTGAACACTGCCAGGAATAGGATATCCATGGCTTCCCTGGGCAGCTTGCAGTGTCTCACCAGCCTCAGAGTAAAGAATTTCTTTCCAATGTCTGACCTAAATCTACTCTCTCTCTGTTTGAAGCCATTCCCTCTTGCCTGGTCACAACACACCCTTAGGAAAAAGTCTCTCTCCATCTTGCTTGTAGGCACCCTTCAGGCACTGAAAGACTACAATCAGTTCACCCCAAAGCCTTCTCTTTCCAAGGCTGAACAATCCCACCTTTCTCAGCCTGTCTTTATAGGAGATGTGCTCCAGCCCTCAGAGCATCTTGTGACTTCCTCTGGACTTATTCCAATAGCTCCACATCATTCCTTTGTTGGGGGCCTCACAGCTGGAAGCATTTTATTTTCTCTGGGTAATGTCTTTATCTACACTGAATTACAAAATGGACAGAGGAAGACAAGGCAAAAATGAAAACCTCCATTGGTGTCATGCTTAACTACAATGATGACAAACAGTGCAGGTAGATTTATGCCATTTAGAAGTTTGGGTCTCATATTTTTTTCTGGGTACTGTAGAAAATGGCTGCCCATATTTTCTCTGAAGTGCAGTAAATGAATGATCTCAGTATTTCAAAGATTTCTTTTTGGTCTTGATTTATCTTTTATGTAGCAGACTGACAAGCAATGTCTTGGAAAATAGCAAGGTGCCAAACAGTATTGATTTCACGCTATTGCAGTGACCTAGAAAGTGTTATTTCTCATTGAAAGATTATGTTGTGGTTTTCCCATTAAAAAAAAGATAATTCAAGCTCTAGGAATGTTTCAGGCTGTTATTACATAATTATTAAAAAAGGCATTTTTTTTCCTTGCTGAAAGGCTGTAGAATTGTTCTATGATTAGATAAAATAATCCACTGAATTGTGGATTATTTTATCTAATCTAATAATCCACTGAATCACCAAAACCTACATCTTACATCTATAATTTACTTGCTGATGAAATTTCTGAGTAAGGACCCTCTTCTTTTTTAATTCATGTCATTTGAACTTTTTTATTACTGATTTGAAAAGAGTAGAACACTAGACTAACTGCAGTACTGGTGATTTTAATTTTGTGGTTTGAAGTAGGGAGTGATGAACAAGTGAGACTAAAACAAAAATTCTTCCCGTGAAAATTAATGTTTCTAGTGTTCATCATGAATGAAAATGAAAGTCCCAAATTTTCAAAAGAATGATTTCTGAAACAGAAGAGACGTTTTCAAAAATCATCAGTGTCCTCCTTCTAATAGATCTGAAAACTCAGTATCCTATGACAGTCTAGGCAAAAATATAAAATCTGTGAGCCTACCCCAGCTTTGCTGCATACTGACAATTGGATGTAGGGAATGATAAGAAAGTAAGGCTAACTCATCATGTTGGCTATCTTTGTGTGAAGTAAATGGGAGGTAACTCACTCTCCAACTTTGTATAGGGAGCTGAAATGAGTAATTAAAAGGAAGAAATTATACATGAAAAATCAGGCCCACATTGACTTAAATTCTTTATATTTCTAGAAATAAATTGTGCACGTGGCATTCAGAGATAAACTCTCTTTTTCATGCTGCTTTCTGTTTCACAGAATGAACCTGTGGAATAAAATGCAATAGAAACAGAAAACATGTTGGAATATTCATAATTTTAAAAAAATTAAGCCTTTAAATTTCAACTCAAATAATTTTTATTTGGTGTAAAATCATTTACAATTTCCTCTTTTACAAGTTCTTAGCATTCTGAATATATTTTTATGTCTTCTGCAAAAGACGTGTCTTGTGTTTGTTTCAGTACTTTGGTCAGTCTGCAGTAGAAGCAGATCAAATGACTTGTTTTGAAAATAAAGCTTTATGAAATCTTTCATAGCCACCTTTTACCACAGGTATGCTCTGGCTGGCTGTGCTTGTTAAATTTACAGATTTTTATGCACAGGAAAGAGTCTTGGTTGCTCAAAGATATTTGGGTCACGTGCTCAGTGATGATTTTACTGTTGCTGAACTTGGAGTTCTCTGTTGACAAAAGTCCATGTACAGTCATTCTTGCTCAAGTTTAAATGAGTTGTCCTGTGTGTGGTATAGACTGCTATGTGGTATAAATCAGTGTGTCTCACGACTCACTTGGTTCATGTCACTGAATCAAATATTTTGGCTGCTGACCGCATGAATACATTTAATCATATTAAATTCTGGAACAGCATAAAAATAAAAATAGGAAGCAGATATTGTCTGCAATTGAATTCATTGCACTGTTACTACCAAAAAGCTCTTAAATGCTCCTTACCTTTTCAGGGAAAGTAAACTATATTATATGTATCTGTTTAGTGTCTTTAAAACAATTTTTTAGTTCTAATCTTCTTCTAATTGTAAGTCTATTGATTTAATAGTATATTGTGCTATTTGTTGTTAAAAGGCAGTACATGAAATAAAGGGAACATCCTATGAAAAAACATGTATCCAGTGCCTATTTTTCTGCCATAATAAAAAAGTGGAAATAATAAATGTAATAAAATTCAGGATATAGCCTATAACTATTAAAAATGAACAGTTTACACCGAGGTGTGAATAATAACTCTGAATAGCAATTATTCAACAATTTTAATACACCACTCTAGTTTCAGTATGACGTAATGTTCCCTGTAAACTGCTAACATGCTGTAATTTTGCTCCTTCCCTAAAGATAATTCATTATTATTTCATAATGTACTGGCCATAAAGTTCTGTTCATTTCAAAAATAATGCCATGTTGTGGAAATTATGTTTGATTTCCAAATTCCTCACTCCTTCAAATATATTATTTATCAGTAACTTCTCTTTTCCCAATCCAGTATCAAACCAAATTCTGAATTCTGGTGAAGAAGCAGGATTTTATTCAGCAAAATATTTAATGATATTCAGAACTGTGCACATTTATAGGCATGTGAGATTTTTCTACCTACTTAGATTGAATGGAGATACAAATGTACTTAAATTCCTCCAGTGAATTCAGGGTATTTTCAAGGGGGGAAATTTGGACGTAATCCAACATTTTCATAACTTATTTAGAGCATGAAAAAAAATTTGAAGGAAAAAAGGATCCTCAGACCACTAGAGGTTACATGTATCAGCAATAAAGTGAACAAAGTGGTCATCTCCCCCAAATTATGAGGCTTGGAGAATCAAAGTGGAAGAGGACATTTAATTGATGCTCACAGGCTACTTCTGGTGCCTGGCTGATGGCTGCCCTGCCTGCTCTGACTGACCACCATTTTTTTACCATGCTGGTCTGCTCAGCAGCACATCCAGCTGCAATTTAGCATTTTTTCTTTCATCCTTTGTTGGAAAAGCCAGAAAGAAAATCTGAAACTGAGAAATAGGATAATATTGTTTGCTGCTCTTCGCAATACTGACTAAAAGTCTTGTCTCTTGCTTCTTAGAAACGCTTATAGGGCAGACTGTCTTGCAAAACTAGTGTTTCCATCTCATGGCCTAGATGTGACTATTGTGTCACATCTCTTTATCTTAAGCATGATGTGAAAAATGCTTTCCAACCCCTCTTACATAAAAATAAATACTCAATTTTTACAGTTTTTTCAAAGGATTTGTAGGTGAAGATTCTTTGAAACCTAGTTGAAATTTACAAGGACTATTTATAAATTACAGAAAGCCAAAGTCTTGCCTCAGTAATATGAATGTACTAAATAAAGAAATTATATCTTGTTATGCTTCGAAGTCTTTTCCTTTAAATGTGCTTAACAGAATCTCCTGGTTTAATGTAAATCTCCTGCATTATGGTAAAACCATAATATCTATTTTAAGCTTCATAGCATGACAGTATGTCACACTTTTTCAACAATTGCATTGATGAAGGAAATTTCATCGATTGACTGTTTAACTTTGTCTTTCATAAAGCTTTTAAAAATGTTCACATTTGAGCCTTTTTTTTTTGGTAGCCATCAAAGGGTTTTTTTACAAAGGTGGCTTTTGTACAGTGCCATCTTCTTTTCTTTTGTGTTCCGTCAATCTCAGACACATCAATTTGATGAGGATATTAGGACAGGGAGAGAAAACATCATCTCTGCTCTTACAACAAGTATGTCAAGCTAACTCTTCCAATCTCCATGCATAGTAGTATGAAGAAGCTGCATTCTGTTTTGAAAGATCAGTCATCCAAAACAAGATCTAGTTTGAATTTGGGAGTGTGTGGGAATATTTTTCCTGCAAATGCTTTTCAATAAGGGTGGCTTTTTCGACTTATTTGTTTTAAATAACATTTAGCTATTCCTTACAAGTATAGTATCCTGTTTATTTTGCTGGGTAGAGCAGGGAGAAAACATCTATTGCAAACCTTGAGAATTTTAACAAATTAGTTGTCATTGGTGTAGTGCTACACTTTTAATTGCAATGAAAGGCAACCACATAAGGCATCAGATCATCCCGTTGATTTGACAACATTAAAATATCCAATGACCTGTAAACCTTAACACCTGTAGCAGCTGAATGAGTTTTAGGGTTGTCTAAGACTGAGGCAATGCTGCCGCCTAATGATGGGAACATATGAGATTCAGTCTGGCAAAGTTGCTTGTTTGACAAGCAGGCGAGGCTTGTGACATCAATTGAAGACTATAAGTGAAATTAAAAGCAATAAAAATTGGCCCATGGACTACACTACATGATTTGATGGTGTGCCAAGACATTTATTTGGTTCAAAGCTAAAAGCAAAATAAAACCCCTGTAAATCACATCAAGTCTGCAAACATTTTGTTTTCTGTGTATTAATGTCTTTTATGATATAAAGAGAATGATACTCCATTTTTTTCTGTTTTGATAGATGAGGTTTTTTTTATTTCATGCATTTCTTAATGCTTACCATTATAATATCTATCTGAGAAATTTTATTATTCTCTGAAGATTCCTAATACAGTTTTCCCCTAAATATTTTTATTTCAGAATAGGAAATTGCATTAATTAATGTCTCAATGTTACGTTTATCAATGCATCACTGGCCGTCTTTATTTAGAACAGTTTAATGTAGTCTAGTGGCTGAGAAGAATGTTAATAGTGTTACTGTCAAGTTAATTCATAGACCCATAAAGAGCAATAACACTTGTGTAAGGCATCTGCCAATGTAATCTGTGACAGCTTGTACAACAGCAGATCAAAACTGGATCTAGCTCTGCAGTATCTGCTCCTTTCTCAATTCTGGTAGATCTTTCAGTTTGTGCTCTATAGTGAAACATAAAAAAGCAGAGAACTTGCTCTTATTTCCTCATTTTTTATCTATATTATCTCTTCAACTTGAAATGTATTTGAAAGGCATAGAAAATCCAAATAAATTTTATTGATTTGTGCCTTACTCTGGAAAAGAACCTCATGGAAAATTGGTCAACCTTTGAAAAATTATAATTTGGCAAAAAGGCTGTAGTTAAAGCATTATAATGGCATTGATAGGTTAACAGGCATCCCATTAAATCATTATAATTACATAAAAGTATGATTAGTCTAATAGATTTAATGTACTTAAAGTCTATGCTAAGGTTTGTTCTGCATTTTTTTTTTTTGAATGGGTACTCATATTTCTTTTATATGTGTCCAAATTTTTTGGCATTCTATTCCTCTCAGCTGGGCTGACTTCCAGCAATCAGCATCTTCACAATGAGTTCCATCAAAGCAACTGCCTGAGATCTAAATCTCCCTTCTGCTTCTCCACAACAGGTGCAGGAGGTTGGTCTCCATCAGACAGTGATCATTACCAATGGCTGCAAGTGGATTTTGGGAACCGGAAGCAGATCAGTGCAATTGCAACTCAAGGCAGGTACAGCAGCTCTGACTGGGTCACTCAGTATCGGATGCTCTACAGCGATACAGGGAGAAACTGGAAACCATACCACCAAGATGGGAACATCTGGGTAAGTAATTACTATGAAACGGGGGGCATGTGCTTGTAATGGTGCTGATAGTCTGTGGGTATTTTTTTAATTCTACTGCCTGTGTTCAGTCTTTATATCAGGGCAGAACAGAGCTTTGCTCAAACACACAGTGATTCAAGTTGTAGCTGCTGTCAGGAGGGCTGTCCCCAGGTTAGCAAACCCATTTTGAAATGACGGTATTTAGCAGAACATGCAAAAATTTTTTTGTTGTTAGTATTACTCAACGGATCCCTTATGCATTGCCTCCTCTTTCCCTTTCACTAACTTCATGGAGTGAGATAAAATAGGGTCTTGAAAAGTCTCCTGTTAAAATTTTGGAAGGTATTTTTTTCCTTGTGTGTACATGTGCTGGAGAGCAATTGTATCATGTATGTATTGTTTTCTGTACAGGTGCTACAGGGTTGCAGGATTGTGTCTGTTTTAGCTGGAATGGAGAGAATTTTCTTCACAGTAGCTAATATGGGGATGTGTTTTGGATTTGTGCTAGGAAGAGTGTTGCTAATTCAGGGATGTTTTCCTTACTGCTGAGCAGTGCTTGCACAGCCTGGAGCCCTATTCTATTTCTCACCCTTCTCCAGCAAGCAGGCTGTGGGTGTACAAGAGACTGTGAGGGGGCACAGCCAGGACAGCTGACTCCAGCTGACCTCTGGGACATCCCTTACCTTACCACAGGGAGTCATGCTGAGCATATAATGCTGGGGGAAGGAGGAAGAGGGCGTGTTCAGAGTGACGACATTTGCTGTCCCAAGTCACTGTTACATGTGATGGAATCCTGTTTTCCTTGGGATGGCCAGACAGCTGCCTGCCCATGGGAAGCGGTGAATGAGTTCCTTTATGACTTTGCTTGAGTGTGGCTTTTGCTTTACCTATGAAATTGGCTGTATCTCAACCCATGAGTTTTCCCACTTTTCCTGTTCTCTCCGTCATCCCACCGTGGGGGAGTGAGTGAACGGCTGTGTGGTGCTTAGCTGCTGGCTGGGGTTAAACCATGACAAGGGATACTTATGCTGTAATAATTTTAGGAAAAAGCATATAATTTGGCTTTGGTTTTTACATTTTTTTCATGAATACACTGCTAATTTCATTCTTGCTGAAAACACTAGCCTTCCATTTTGCTGACAAAAAAATGATAGCTATTACTTAACATGCCTATACTCATAGTATTTCTTTCAGATGGTATTCTTTTTCAAAAGTATACTTTGAAAACAGCAAAATGTTGTTATTCTTTCTGAAACCAAATTAAGTGATTAGCTACTATGTCAAAGTAGACAAGATTTAACATAGTGATATTTTAAATTCACATTTTTGGCCACGTGCTTCTTTTATTGAGGTCTGTTTATAAAAATTAATGTCAAACACAGGGCTTAAGGTGAATGATTTTTTTCTGCATACAAAAAACTCAGTTAATATGTGGAGTGCGTAGAAACAGTCATTTTTTTTTTAGTACACTATTGATTTATTGAAAAAATCTTCTCCATGTGCCAGATAGGATTTTGAAAGAGGGAGAATTTAAACCTGGGGTGGTAGAAAACCTTGAAGAGAAAAAAAAAAATTGGATGTTGGCTTAGGTTCCTTCGAACTTGGATATGAATGTTATTCATCAGGGTAGGGGACAGATTATGCTTAATGTTGGTGAATATAAAAAAATTTCTTTAAAGCAACTTACTGTAAACATTAAATGCTATAAATATTTTTATATACCTACTCTAAACGTACAAAAGCTTCTCCAACAGCTACTGTTGAAATCACCAAGAATGGGAGAGAGCTTTGCAGCTGGCTGAGTGAATAATATATAAAGCAGAATAGTTAGGCTGAGGAAAAATATGTCCTTAATAACTTTCGGTGATGCCTAGTTTGGTTGATTTAGTCACAGCTGGGATTGCTTGTTTCCAAAGCAGACCAGCTTTCTGAGTGAGGCCTTTGTAGCAAGTCTTTATTCTTATAAAATTGCTTAATACAAAAATATTGATAGCTTCTTCATGCAAGAACGTTTCCCTTTTCTCTTTATTAGCATTTATGTATGCTTGATGGGTTCAGGGGACTACTACTGGTCTGTTATTGACCATTGACATCACTGGCAAAGGAGTGTGATGATTCATGGATGTCTGCTGCTTTTATTTTGAGTGCTGTCTTTGGATATATTTTAGTAAGCTGGTTACTTCAATATTTCTATTATTCGTGTCCTACAATTTTACCAAATTTTAGAAAAGCAGATTAAAATGCTACCTTATCCCTGCTTTCTTTTGAGAATAAAAGTGGGCTGTTAAAAAAATAAAAAGGCCATGGTTCTTGACTCTAATTCTAGTTTGCCTAAAATAGTATTTCTTTGGTGGTTAGATGATATCTCTGGTTTGGTTTTATCTTGGAAATACTGTTTATTATTTATTAATAAATATTCATCTTAATATGTTCCCAAAACTGAAGACGTGCCTGAGCATGGAGAAATTCTGTGGTCCTATTGTAGTAGTAGTATTACAAGGAGACAGAATTGCCCAACATGAAAACAGAATGGTGTAGGTTTCCCATCAAATCTTCCCTTTAGTGTCAATTTGTACAAGAAATTAAGTGCAGTGGTAGCTGTTAGGACCAAACTAGACCACATAAGCCAAGTATCTATCATAGGCATTTTAAACTCAAAAAATCAGATTCTTCCTGACCAAAATGACTGTGGTGATCTTAAAAATCTCACAGTTCTGGTGCCCTAAGAAATCTCATTAGAAAGAATTTATTCTTTACCTTTGGATTTGTACCTTTTAAAAGATTTATCCACGGGAGAAATACACTATGCAGCCTTTGTTTAAAATCCCTCTTCCATCATCCCTACGCCTGAATGTAATTGTTTTTTGATAAATCTAAAATCATAAATCTAAAATTAAATGCAAAAGTAAGTTAAAAGAGGAAAAGAGAAGTGCAAAGTTCAACAATATTTAATATAGAAGTAGTTATAATACCAATTGACACAGAGGATGAAATGTGAGAAACAAAGGGAAATAAAAATAAAGCTAAATAGGTGAATTAGAGAGAGCAAAGGAGAAATAATTTATAGTGGAGATCTAGTCAGGAACAAACCATTATAATCTGCATAAAATGCTGAAGTGAACTCTCTGTATGTCTTAGGGAGGAAAAGAAGTTCTATAATCACCTCCTAAGTAGGAGAGAAATCAAAAGGCTCTCAGCAAGTCTGTGATGGGGAAAGTGCTTTCAAGGTGAATTTAGAGTAAGCTTCCCAGTTCTGTGAAATAGATTTTGTGACCCCACCCCTCCTGGGTTTTTGGATATTTTCAATTTTCATGAATTTTAATAAGATGAGTGAATGTGGCCTCTTTCCATAAAATGCCTGGCAACTAGAGAATTTCGATCACCTCTCCTACCTTCACTCTTGTAGTCTGAGATTCTAATTTTGATAGGTCATGAGGTTTCCCTTTATATGTCAATCCACTGGGGTGTTTCATGTACACACACACAAAAAAAGAAATCTTTATTTTGGAATAGATGCTCCTTTTTGTTTCTGTATCAGCACCATCTGTTTGCCTAATGAACACATACCAGACATGATTCTACATATTATACTGTTTCTATTTGCTGACCCAGCTATAGATTATATAAATGTCTCATTTTAAGCATAATGTAAATATGCACTATAGCTATAAGAAAATGCTGACATCTTCTGAAACATTGAGACTCAAATTATACACATCAGTGGCAGAGGCTCAGCATATCTAACATTGAAATCTTTCCTAAAGGAAATTGGAATATCCTTGCTAGAATTGAAGAGATCTTATGAAGTATTGTCTTCTAAAATTTGATTACTCTAGCAGAACTTGATATCAGCTCTCATTCATTTCATAATTTTATTCTTGGGGATATCAAAGTCACAGAATCAGAGAATAAGGTGTGTTGGAAGGGACCCACAAGGGTCATAGAATCCAGCTGCTGGCCCTGCACAGCCCATCTCCAAAAGTCACACCATATGCCCCAGAGTATTGTCCAAACACTTCTTGAACTCTGTAAGGGCTAGTACTGTGCCCTCTTCCCTTTGCAGCCTGTTCCAGTGTCTGACCACCTTTTTCTAATATCCAACCTAAACCTACCCTGGCACAACTTCAGTCTATTCCCTGGGGTCCTGTCACCAGTCACCCCAGAGCAGAGATCAGCATCTGCCCTCCTCTTCCCCTCACAACAAAGTTGTAGACTGCAATGAGGTCTCCCCTCAGTCTTTTCTGTGATGAACAAACGAAGGGACCTCAGCCACTCCTCATAACACTTCCTCGCAAGGCCCTTCATCATCTTAGCTGCTGTCCTCAGGACACTCTCTAACACCTTCGTATCTTGTATTGTAGCACCCAAAACGGTCCCCAGCGCTTGACGTGAGGGCACCCTAGTGCAGATCACAGTGGGACAAACCCCTCCCTTTTCCATCTGATAGTGCTGTTCCTGATGCACTCCAGGACACAGTTGGCTCTCCTGGCTGCCAGGACACTGCTGACTCACATTCAACTTGCTATCAACCAGGATGCCCAGGTCCCTTTCTGCAGTGCTGCTTTCCAGCATTTCATGGCCCAGACGGTCCCTACATCTCCGGTCATTCCATACCAGGTACAGAGTCCGGCACGTTCCTGTAATAAACTTCATACGGTTTAAGATTTCCCAGCTTTTTAATTTGTCGAAGTGGCTCAGCAGGGTGTCTCTGCCTTTGTGAGAGTCAACAGCTCCTCTCAGTTTTGTATCCTCTCAACTTGCTTGTCCCTTCCAGTCCTGTGTCCAAGTCATCTATGAAGTTGATGAAGAGCAGAGGGCCAAGGATGCAACCCGGCAGAACCCCACTAGTGACAGATCTCCAGTCTGCTGTCACCCCACTGGGCACCCTTTGTGCCCAACCAGTAAGCCAGTTGCTCACCCCTCACATAATGTGTTTATCCAGCTGTGGACAGCACTTTTTTTGAGAAAAAAAAAAAGAAAAAATGGAAAAGGTAGAGTGTAGACTCTCTGCACGTGACCTCGAAATTATATTCTGTACCTCATTCTTATCTTCAGCCTCAGTGAACATCAGTGGAGCTGCAAAGATGTAAATGGAAGTTGATTTTGCTTTATTACAGAAAATTTAGACCTCGACAAAGTGGCTGCTGCTACAATTGAAAGCCATTATGTATGTCTGATATTATTGTTGTCTTTCTTTCAGTTATAATTAAACTTAGATTGTATTATGCATAGCATTTGCTTTGGTATTATTTTTATCATTGAAAAAATATTGAGTGAGTACATAGTTTTCATGAAGAATAATGATTTTTGGAAAGGAATTTAATTTATTGACTTACCTACTGGATTTATCCCCCTTTTTTTTTATTTTAATACTTCTGATTCTGTTCATTTTTTGGGTGAAAAATCAGGAATCCACTGTGTTAACTGTAAAATGAACCTTGCATTTCTCTGGGAACTGAGGAATAAACTACTGTTTGAGCAATATATTCTCTTCATTTACGTGAAGGGAATTTACATGATTCCCCTTGGTATTGAAGGAAGTTGCTACAGCACAGTGAATTTTGCTTTTACAGGAAAACAAGATCTCAGCATTTCAGAATATTTTGCCACTGGGTTGAGCCAAAAGTCATTGTGAAAGAACCTCAAGTGAGTTAGATAATTAACCTTTTCAAGCTATACGAGACTTCAGATGGTTGATACTCTTGGGTGCCTTTGCAAATACTGACCATCAAACAGGCCTAAAGTAACATTTAATGACTAGATCGATGTAAGGGAATCATATGCAGCTCTACCTAGCTGAAATTATGTGTGAGCCATCTGCTCAGAATTTCTGTTCATACTGGCATGCAGTTTCTGGTGAGATATTGCAACAAAAAGTTGCAACCCTTACCACATTCCCAAGTGCCTTCCGCCTGCTTTACAGAGCAACATTTTGAGCTAACTGAGGACTTAGAGTACAATGATTTGTGGTAGCAACTACAATTGAAGATAAGTGAATCTAGCATACACCCACTATGTTAAGACATGCAAGAATTATTTGCGTTGTAAACCTGACACCCCTTTTTCCCCTGAGAGGCAACTTATTTCCAATATTCTAAACTGGGTATTAATGAAGGATGATACGAAACAGTTTTTGAGTTTGATATTTAATGTTGTTTTCCTTTTTTGGTGTTTATTTCATAAGGTCTTAACTGGCAACTTACATCATATAAAGATTTGCTGGGTTAAGGGGCTTATAGGCCTGGATATTTTGTCCTTTTTTTTTAAAGTAGTTCTATTGAATTACATTATTTTATTAAACCAATTTAGTTTACATGACATTATACTTTTTTATAGCTATGGGAACATTTAGAAAAAATGAAATGTGATTAGAATGGTCTGTGACTTGCCATTTGTTTTTTCTGGGCTGCTACTAGAATATCAGATACTGTGCAGACCTATTTAAAGATGACAAAGTGGTTTGATACATTAATCAGTGCAAAAGTTTTGGCTAGTGTTTATAAGTCTTTCGGGAATGTTGTTTTCTACCTAATGACTCCCTGACTTATCCTATTTGGAAGGATTTTGCCTGGTGTCTTGCTGTCTCCTTAGCAATTTCTCAAGGTTACCGGTGTCATATTCATTGTCTTTAAATTCTCTGGGTAATTTATTAATAGAAACACTATTTTCTCCTTTTCTCTTTTTTTTCACCTTTTTTTTTTCTCAACCTTTTTCACGTTCCTTTTGTGGTGGGCATAGCAAGGGGGAAAATTTTCATTTTTCTCCAGGAATTTCCAGAGTGACTTTTGTTAATTTCTTCATGCCTTACCCTGCCTGGATGCTATGCCTCTGAGTACCTGTCTCCTATAACTTTATCTTATAAAGATTGCTCCATTCATTTGCAATAGCCAATATCACCTTTATGGGTGTAGTGAGAGAATAAGGAGTCGTAACTCCCACCCAAGCCACTTTGTCTCAGCACTTAGTGGATATTGCTGCCCTACACATTGAGGGCATCTGACTGAAAGGGTATGGATACAGAAAAATATTTCTTCTGCTGTAGTAAACCTAAATTCTCTTATAGATCTAATGTAATAGTCTCCACTATTATGTCAAATACATATAATAAAGTTTTGATAGGACACCTTTAGAAATTCAAGCAGTTGCTGAAATGGAATTTTTAGAAACCCTGGAGAAAAGGAAGTTGCAGATAAGCATCAGTGCTATCCTGATAAAGCCTGTTTCCTAATCTGCTCTTCTCCATGTGGAATCTGTTAAGAGAAACTGTGAAGACTTTTAAATGCATTTAGAGAAACATACTTGGGGTTATCTGAAATATCATGGCAAAATATATCTATGCCAAATGCTGTCACAGTCACAGACTGCATTTGAATTAAAATGTCAGAAGATCTGATAGCCTTTTAAATGTTGGAATACTAAGATTAACACCAAACTGGGCTAAACTGTAATGCTAGTTTAAACTACTGACTTTTCTGAAAAAAAAAACCAAACACAAATAATTAGATACTTATGTGTCTCTAACAAATGTATTTATGTATGAGGCTATACCCTGCCCATAAGACCTTCTAAACATATTTTTGCTTAGAATCTTTGAAATCATATATTTTTGCAGGATGAAAGACATATTCTTTTAAGCAGGAAACATGGGGTTGTGAGTTTGTTTAACTTTAAATAACAGCTTTAAATGGAAAATAAGCTGGCATTTGGAAATTGATTTGATCAGATGGAAAGTTATTATTATTTTCAATCTAAGGTGCTACTTCTGTTATTGAAAGAAAGATTTTATAGCTGTGTTAGGCTATCTCCAGAGGCACAAACCGAAATATTTTTAATCTATCACAGAGTATGCCAGCTAGAGAGAAGAGAAAATTTCTCCCGATGTGATGGCAGACAGCCCTCCCTTGATTCTGTGCAGGGCATTAAAAAAATTGGGATAACATATGAGAGGTATGCAATGTAGTCTGATAGACCATTTCCATTCTAAAGGATTACTTTCTAATTTGGTTTTTTTAGCCTAAGGGCTACTTGTCTGTTTATGTTAAACCATCCAATTTTAAACACAGACATCTAAAGACAGGCACTTAATCCATTTTTTAGCTCTCAGATGTTTTAGTTTTCAAATACCTAAGAGCATCATCGTCTCACAGTGAATACAATGCACAGGTCCCTAAGACAGCCCAAAAGACTACATGGTGTACTTAATCAGCTCAGCTACGACAATAGTCATGGCGCCATGGCATCACATCTAGGCTAACAGATCTTTGTTGAGTGCATCAATTGTCTCTTAAAACTCCTAGCACAGTTATCTAGGTCACCCTTAATCCCCTCCAGGAAGCCTGAACACATGCTTAGATGATAGAACCAGAGATGAATTTCCAAAATTATACATTTTTACAGGTTCTCTCTAGAAACACTTTTCAGTGTCTACATTAAGTCTACTGAATATGGCCATGTAAAATGCACTGTAGCAATTTCCCTGTGGCTTGTCAGTCCTCTTGTTTGGCTACAGTGTATGAATATACTAAATAATTTATGAGACTCTTATTATGGCAGCATATAACTAAAAGTCTGCTTCAGGGCCCTTTTATTGTTGATAAATACTGATTTTTAATTTTATATCATATATTGGAAAAAAAGGTCACACTAGGGTAGTGTAGCTAATGTCTCATTTTATAAAAGTATGGCTAGAAATAGGAGTCCCAGTGATCTCCACTGATGTAAAAAAAACTCCAAATAAGTCATGATAAATATATGTGATTTGCTTTAAGTTAAATTAGAAAATGTTGAGTTACAAAGCATGAGTGTTGCTTTTAGTCATTGTATTTTGTTATGTTAAAAGACTTCTGCAATGTATTTACCTTGCATAATAGAAGAACAAGTGCAGGGGTGCACCTGGATTGGGAAAACCCCTGCTATTAACACAAGCTGAGGGATGAACAGATGGAGACCAGCCTTGGGGAGAAGGACCTGGGGGTGCTGGTGGATGAGAGGCTGGACATGACCCAGCCATGTGCACTCACAGCCCAGAGAGACAAACGTGTCCTGGGCTCCCTCCAAAGCAGCGTGGGCAGCACGGCCAGGGAGGGAATCCTGTCCCTCTGCTCCTCTCAGGTGAGACCCCACCTGCAGTGCTGCATCCAGCTCTGGCATCCCCAGCACAGGAAGGACATGGACCTGTTGGAGCCAGCCCAGAGGACGACACCAAGATAATTCGTGGGATAGAGCATCTTTTTTGAGGAAAGGCTAAAATATTTGGGTTTGTTCAGTAGGGAAAAGAAAAAGCTTCAGGGTGACCTCATTGCAGCCCTTCAATACCTGAAAGGAGCCTACAAAAAAGATGGAGAGGGACCTTTTACAAGAGCATATAGTGACAGAACAAGGGGGTATGGTCTGAAATTGGAAGAGAGCAGATTTCGATCAGATATTAGGAAAAAAAATCTTCCCTGTGGGGGTGGTGAGGGACTTGAACATGTTGCTCAGAGAAGACATGAATGCCCCATGCTTGGACCTGCTCAAGGCCAGGTTGGATGAAGCTCTGAGCAACCTGGTATAGGGGAAAGTTCACGGCAGGGGAGTTAGAACTAGATGATATTTAAGTCCCTTCTAACTCAAACCATTCTATGAATATACTTCTATATGTAGCTGTCAAAAATCTGATCTGTCAAGAACTTCCTTAGCTTCTTCCCAGTCTTTCCACCTTGAAACTCAAGAAGAAGCTGCCCAGAGAGGTTTTGAGGGAGCTGAGGCAAACAACATGCGGAAGTTCCTTACAGCCTTTTGATTCTGGATGATGTCTGAGATATGCCCAAAGAGCTAACTGTTAAAATGAAGAGGCAAATCAACTCTAATGTATTCTGTATTTGATGCATATGGCTTTTATTAATCTTTTTAATTTACAGCTGGCTTCAGTTTCTGTGGTGAGACGCATCATAGAATATCCATAAACATTAGGAAAATTCAGATATTAGTTCTAAATTCAAGGCAAACCCCATTGGTAGCACCAGTAGTCTACATTTTCCTTTTAATAGCGCATATGAAAAGTGATTTCAGTTCTGATCCATGAAACACTACTGTGCCTAACTTCAATTGTTAAAATTAAAGTTATAAAACTAAGTGTTTAAAATTGAGTTTACACGGCCAGAGAGTATATTCAAGTGTGTTGGTATAATATTAACAAATAAGAGGAGCAATAATCTGACGGATATTCTTTGTGTAGTACCATATGACATGATAAAAACCTCAGTTAAACATTAGGCAGGTGTAAAACAGGAAATGTTCTCAGCTTTTTTTTTGCTAAGCTCTGGCAAAAATGAAACTGTGTACAAAGCTGTGGCACTTCAGTCTTCTTATTTGATGGATTTTTTAAAAGGTTTTTGGTTCTTCCTTAATTAATTAATTTCCTTTTAAATTATTAATTATTTTATTAAACTGAAAGGTACTCCTATCAGGAGAACTCTTAGATTGACATGGCTACACACTGCAAATACTAAAATCCTTATACTGGGAGATGGTCATAAACAGCACTTTCTTTTTCTCTATAATATAGCCTGTAAAGATTTGTGTTTGGCAGAATAGATGAGTTTGTGCTAGCACGTGAAAGACGTGGTTGTGGTAATTTAGGTGAAAGAAAGGCCTTTTTCTGTGCTCCCTCTATTGCCTGGGAGGTGTGGTATGAAGAGAGCATAGCTTGGAACAGTTGTCTCCCATTTGCCTCTTGGCTCATTAGGTGTTATCTCTCTGCTGAAGGTGAAATTAATTACCTGGGAGCAAGTGATGGTTGAGTTAATGAGCATTTCCTTTATGAAAATCGATTTCTATTCTTTTTTCTTATATTGACAAATAAAATGTAAAAAAAAAAGTAGAAAGAAGAAAACACACAAATTTCTTCAGCAGTGTATAAACTCTGATCAGCTTGAGAGTAGAAATTCATTTTATGGGGAAATTTGACAATGCTGATGCACGGTGTGTCTGTGGCTGTATAGATAACTTCAGCCTGAGGGGTCTTAATCTGACACCTTTCATGAGTAATAAATTGACATCGAAAATATGAAAAAGTTAGACTTGGGCTAAGAACATGCTGCTGTGCTATTTATTAAATTTTTTTCTTGCCATGTATTTTTTACTTTTTAAAATTATCCTCAAACTTTTGAAGATAGAGAATAGCACATTGTTTATTGGAACAGATCTTATTCAGAAAGACATAAAAAGAAGCCCATACCTTTTAGGTGAAGCTTACATCCTGCTGGGTTCAATAGAAAGCATGAAGTAAAATGAAAGCAAGTATGTGCTTAACGTTTTTCTGAACAGTGGTGCTTTTGTACCATCCTACAGACTGTACTCTTGGCAGAATTTGTAAAAATTGTTTTTATATAACAATTTGTAAAAAAATAGATGCTATTTTAGTTGTATTACTCACTACTTTGTATAATGTATGTTCTTATGCACATAGATTATGAGTTAATTTTTACTGAAATCTGTTTTAGTAATGTGAATGAAAATAAAAATAAACTGCGTAAGTTTTCTGAATTGCAATACAGCAGTGTTAGATATAACAAATGTGTTCAAGTGAAGCATTGGTGTGGATTAATAGTGCTGTAACTATAATTTCTTGTAGACAAATAGGGGAAAAGTTGCTTTAATTTGTTTCCAGCCTCTCAAATGTGTCTATTACATACATAAATTTAACTAAATGTGCTTTTACATACATAAATTTAAGTAAATTGACATCATACGAACTTACAAAGCTATAATAAGATTTTTATTTGTGCAATTACAGACAAAACTGGTTCATATTGATCTTTAAAACCTAATGTGGAACAATTCCTCCCAACTCTACTTGACTTCATCACAAAATACCATAACAGAGGAATAATTCTTGACTGCTATAGCTATAAGTCTTGTCTTTGCTATAGTATAAACTGGTTTGAGTGTTCTTGGTGATATCCTTACCAATCATGATCAGCCGAAAATGATATTTTTTGGTTTTAAATACTGGCACAAAAGTCACTGGCTGTTCTGGATGCTGGATTGTGTTAAATGCTTGCTTTTAGCATGTTTTCCAGTGTACTTAGGTAAAGTTAAAGAACTACTTGGTGAGCATCTATTTGTGGATTCATCCTAATGAGACCACACACAGGAAGGAATTCTTCCTGTTTGGAGGATTGGATGCACTGTCAAAATTTTAGGAAGTATCAAAAAAATTGGTTTTTCAGAGTATTAGTCTGACTTTGACTTTCAAATTCAGAAAACTTTAAAGCATAATAGATTTCTTACTCTTAGGTCCAGCCACTGAAAATACTAGAAGAAAGCTTATACAATGAAACACCACTATTCTGAAGTTTGTTTGTTTTCTTACTTAGATTATAAACTATGTAGATTCTAGGAGGAAGTTACTTTAAAATAAAATAGGATAGTATATATTTCTAGAAAGAATAACACACAAACTCTTTTCCAAATCCAGCCAAATTCTTGTACAGAATGATTTGCAAAGCAAAATCTGTTTAAACTTCAAGACATTGACACTGACTGTAAGCAGAGGAAAAATATTCTGTTCCTCTCATCGCTTCTTGACCTTAGTTATTTAATTCTTTTGAAGTATTTAGAAAAATGTGATCAGACTTTGATCTGATCTCTATACATTGTTACAGCAATTCAGTGCTAAGGTAGGAAAAAGTTGGTGCCAGCTGAGGATAGATGGAGTTTTTAAGGAAAAAAAAAAACCCCACAAACAACAAAACAACAAACAGCTTTTAAATTTTATTTTCCATATAATACATTTACTGGAAACCAAACTCAGTTTTGTACACACACTTTTCCTACTGCCAGCAAACCAGCTTCTTTAATTCCTGAAAGATTTTACTGAAGTACCAGAGAGACAGAAAAAAAGGATGGAGAGGAAGAAGAGCACTGTTGGACAAACATACTCAAGATGTGCCTCTCTAAAGCAGTATTTTCAAAGCAATAAAGTGTTCATGTTCACAAATCAAGTAAAGCCCAGTGCTTAAAGAAATAGGGCAAAGCTGCTGACGTGGCACTGTTGTTAAATTTCCTTAGAGAAAATGAGTTCTGGTTGGGAGTAACTGTAACACAGACTTAAGGCTTTTGATACTTAGAGATTATGGTAATTACACTCAGACTTTTTTTCTTTTTGTTTAGATATAAAAATGATGGGTCAGGGTTTCTTCAGCAGAGGTAAGGGACTAGGTTAATATTTAGTTAGTACTTAAATAGTAAAGGCAGAGGTCAAATTCTCTCAGCGTATTTGGGAAAAAAGAAAATATATCAACTTTGTACTGTGTTAGAAAATAAGACCATGAGAATTTTGCACATACTACAGAGCTAAAACTTTACTATGTGCAGTTTAAAAAAAAAATTTGAACAGGTTTGTTAGCTTAAGGAGAGTGGAGGAAGAGTTAACCCTGTCAGCCTTGAATGTTTAATCAGTAGAAACAAGATAGGAAAGAAAGAATTCCTTGTGCATGAAAAAAAATATTAATGACAGGTCTCAAGCTGAACTGTCTAAGAGTTTTCTGACATGTTCATGCTGTTAGTGTAAGGTTAAAGAAAAAAACACAAAACCCTCCAAAAAACCTGAGAGTAAAATAGATCAATAACAAGAGTTTGTTTTTGACGATCTTACTAGACAACCTATTGATTAGATTTTCCCCCATATTTCATTCAAGTGTGTTCCTAGTGGAGTTCTTTTATTATTGCTGTTGCTGTTTAGCATGAAGTTACTGGCAGGTATGTTAGTTTAAATGGCTTTCAGATTTATTATTCTACCATTATTTTCAAGGTTAGGTTGATAGAAAACTATTAAATACTGCTCCTTTCACTTATGAAGATCTAAAGTATAAAGATATTTTGTCGGTTCAGAATAGAATTCCTTTGAGCACCAAGTATACCAAGAGCTCTACATACAGTTTCTGGCCAGAAATAACATACTGATAAAACAAAGTCTCTGTCCTTTTCAGGACTTCTGTATCATGATTTATCCTGACATAGGTTGCCATTAAGGTGCTAGAATCCTGCTCATATTATAGCTAGATTTTCATGATAAAGATGACCTGGGGTTTTTTGGTTGGTTTTTTTGGTGGGTTTTTTTGTTGTTGTTGTTTTTAATTTTTTTTTGGTGTAGGACATAAAAACTGATTCATGGCTTCCTAGCTCTCACATACACAATATTTTTTTATATCTTTAGACTCCCTGATATGTGTAAGGAATCTTGGGACTGAAAGGGGAAATGAATACATAACCTGCTTATTCTTAACATCTCTGTCTCTTTTATTAGAACTGGTGAATTAATATATCTGATGTAAATCCTTTGGCGTACTATGCATTGGAGAAATTTTCTTTAAGTAATGGTGCAGACTCCCTTCCCTCCACCAGAACTATAGCTGTAAGAGCAGTAAAATCCAAAAATTATTGCAATTTAAAAGTGTTAAAGTAAGTACTGTTGTCAGTTTGAAGGTCAAAAAGCCTTAGTCTTTGAAACCTGGCTTAAAGACTAATTAATTTCTGAATAAGGGATATAAGCATTAATATTGTGGTTGGAGCACACAATTTCTATTTATCTAAGGACTGCAATTTCTATACAATGACTTGTCATACTTATCATACGTGCATATGTAAGTACAGTGAATGTAAAAAGCTGAAGAGATATTAGTTAAAGGCATATCAAATTTCTCTTATCAGTAATTTGTGAAAACATGCCATGTCATACAAAGCAACTGGTTAAAGCCAATCAAACTACTGATAAAGGTAAAAAGAAGAAAAAAAACCAGAAACAACCCCTAAAAAATCTGATGTACTGCTGCTTTAAAGTACAACACTGTAGGAAATGTGTGTGTATCAACACTAGCCCACTCCCTGGAAGCAGCTGAGAATAAGTGGGTAGTTAGCTCTCACTGAAGGGATGCTTAAGAGGAGTTCATGACTTCCTCTTCTGAATAACATTCAACTCTATGTCTGACTGAGGGAAGGTAAAACTGTCAAATGTAAACAGTGTTCACTGCTTCTTCCTGATCAAGGCATCTGCATAATGACACCATTTCTTCATCTGGCTATACTTAACCTCTTGTTTGTTTGGTTTGACTGTTTGTTTTGCCTGTTCTTCAGGGGTGTTCTTACACACACTAGTCACATTCTTCTATCCACAAAATCTGCCCTTGGTCTTTCCCCTAGTTTGATCCCACTTTCCTGTTGTCAAAAGAAATGATATTGGGTGTAATATGCCTGAGTACAATGTAATGGATTCAGCTTGCTGCCGATATTTTCTTGTGATTTTCATTGACTTTTTTCAGTTTTTTCTGTATTCTCTCTGCATTGAAGATAAGAGGAGACTTCAGTTACTTTGGGGGTTTTTTGACTCTTCAGAAGATTTTAAACACGCCTTTTTTCACCGGGAAAGGAGCACACAAAAAAAGGACTGTGAGCAATTTTGTTCTAGTGTCTTGGTGTTCCTGGCCTGAATACCAGGGAACATTCCTGCTTTTTTTTTTCCTTATCTCCTGTCTTCCAGCATTAAAGGATATTGAAATACTTTCAAATAGGAAAATTGAAATTTTCAGTTTTGTGGGGACATTTACTGAATATTCATACTTCATAAAATCACCAGCAACTGAGCACTATCAACCACAAAATGTGGTTGTAGGGACTAAATGATTCAGTATCTAATCAGAATGAGCCTTACACCTTGAAGCATTTAAAGGGTAAAGCAGGAAAATAGTAATACATAAGTGGTTCAATGTGATACTTGAAATGGTCGCTCTTTCTTGCTATAAATTTTATTTAAATGGGTTTTTTTCAAATAATGGCATTATTATGCTGAGCAGGGTGCATTATGGATGTGGCTCAGCATGAAAATATTTTGGTCTGTTTAAAAACCTAAGCGTGTGGCAGGGACAGAAAAAGTAAATATCTGTAACCTTCTTAAGAGGAAGATTTGTAGGATTAGTGGCAGGGTCAAGGAGATATACTAGGGGTGTCTGTTGTTCTAACAGTGTTTAAATACTTGATGTTAGTAGACAATATGTAGTGTTACTGGTACTAATGGTTTTCCTGGTGCTCCTTTGCTAGTTAGGATTGTCTCTTTGCTCATTGTTGAAAGCTGGAGCCCAAAGAACCACATGTTGTCATGAAAAGCAAAAAAAAATCCTATTATTAATATTATAGAAGATTTCAGAAATACATTTATAG
Source organism: Donacobius atricapilla (assembly GCA_013397315.1). NCBI lineage: Eukaryota > Metazoa > Chordata > Aves > Passeriformes > Mimidae > Donacobius > Donacobius atricapilla. The sequence continues at coordinate 142,498 of WBMY01016589.1, forward strand.
AAGATACAGTTTTCTGATGTAGCACTTGTAAAGATGAATGTCCCAAGTATTTGTTATACCAATCCTGCTAAGCTTTGCTGTATTCAATGGGTAATATTTTAAGTTTTATAGGTGATATTTTAAAGGGTTTTTTTGTAAGAAATGGTGCTTATTTTTGTCTTTAATTTTAGAAAACAAACATCTTCTTATTAGGCTTTCTTGGTAAGCTGTGTAAGAATTTAGTTGTGAGACCTGAAGTTTGAGACAAATGCAAATAAGAATATTTGAATGGAAGTATTAACTTCAGTTTTGTAGTGAAGTTCAACTTTACATGTAGAAGCAGTCTATAGTCTCCAGAGTGGCACTTATCTTCCTTAATCATGACATTACCTTCTTCCAGAAATTTTTTGCATTGCTTACTATGCATCTTTTGACCAAATCAAGAAATTAGTCTAGAGGTTGGCACCCAGGAAGCCGTTAAGCGACTTAGTGTGTAATAAATGTATTGCAGAAAAAAATAATATCGTGATACTCACTACAGGTTATTCAGGAATGCCTAGTACAGAAAGTAAGCTGCAAGGGGAGTGTAACTTTCAGGAGTTTTTAGTGCAAGACCTGGCAATCTTCACATCCTTTTGCCTTAGCTATAAACACAAATTCTTGTGAAACGGAGAAACAAAGAGGCGTCATTTGTTTTTCCTACTCTGCTCCTCAAATCAATCTCTCCTGCTTTCACTCTTCATTGTATGCTATTGCCTTTGCCTTTCCCTGTCTCCATCTAGCAATCACATCCAGTTTTCCCTTGGTCCATAGTGAGCAGGCTGTGTTAGATCCGGCTCACCTTCTGCATTAATGTGTAATCACAGAGCTTTTCAGTAACAGCTGCCTGTTTTCCCATAGCAGGACATGTCTGATGTTCTCCTATCATACCCCCTTGTCAGCCAGCCTCTCATCAAACCAAGGCAGCACCAGTCCATCTGCTCAAGATGGTAGATATGCTTCCCATCTCACATATGTGCTTTAAAGGGTAAGGAAAATTCAATGATCAGACTCAATGTGCTACAGGTTTGAAAAATTTTTAAGCAAAGCCAAACTGGATGATTTTTAGCTGAGCATATAAACCTGACTACTTTGTTCTTCACTCTCTAATGACAAATCCTGTGCCTGTCTTTCACATCTTAAGGTGACAGGACCCTGAGACCTGATATGATTTTGTCTCATCTAGTCATTGTAACTAGTGTCATTGTCATATCTGCGAACCATCATTCTTGGCTTATGTATGACTGGAATTTTTTTTGTAATGCAATAATAATCTGTGTACACTCATCACTTGGAATAGTGAACAGTGTGGATTGTAGTTTGAACTGTTCATTTCAGAGGAGTCTAATCGGCAGAGGATGTTATTGATGTGATACTGTATCACCTAATGCTTTTTTTAATGATAAGAAAATAAAGTCTTACATTAGGACTGTTTCATTTGCTGAGGATGGGGTGACTTTAAAGCCACAAACTAAATCTCTAGCAGCAGAAATAGCACCAATAACTGAAGCCCTAGGAAAGTGATATGGGAGTAGAACTGAACAATTCACAGTATTTGACTGGAGGCAACTCAGCTAAAAATGAAATTATTTTTGACATATTGAAATGCAAGTCTGTAGGAAAACAAAATGATGCAAATACAATGATAACATCATGATACTAATAGTCAGAGTTCATGTCTTATCACTGATAATGAAATGTGCATGTCACATAGCCTCTCATTTTACTTGTTTCTCTGAAATTATCTGATCACTGGAGTCATTATAGGAAATCAATCTGTACACTGCTGAATGCCACTATTGACATTATCTCCATCAAGTATCTCCACAAGGCTGCTAAATTTTTTGTCCATTTCTGTTGACCAAATTAGAGGGAGGCTAACTACTAAACGTTATGGAAAAATACTTCAATACCCGTAGCCTGTTTCTTCCTCTAACCCAAAAGCAAGCCTTTTATGTCAGGTCTTTACTAACTGTTTATGTGCTACTAAAGTTAAAGCACTTTCATCCTGTGCTTTCTAACACTAGTTTGTGGAAATATTGCATTTTAGTCATCTTAATCTGAGAAAGATGTACTGTATGGGAGTTCTTTGGCAGGGTTATTTTGATGTCCTTTAGATAGACCCTTTATACAATAGATAAACTAAGACATCACTGCCGGAATACATCAAAGAGTCCTACTCAGAAATCCCATTTTACCAGCCAAATAATTGGCCTGAAAAATGACTTCCAGAGATTAACACTGTAAACTTCATAAAATGAGCCTTCACTGATGGTATGGGAGGGAGTAGGGATGACAGTGAGGCTTGCTGCATGTACTATGCTCTGTATATGGCTATTACTGGTATTAAATCAATATTGGTATTAAGTCAAACTTTGTCAGCAGACTGTGACTAAAATAATAAACCTGCTGTGACTTCAGATGTAGCATCTCTTGAAATTCTTATGGTGTATTAGTAAATAGAAGAAAAAATAGGAAAATACCTGTAGACCTAAAGGCGACCTTGCAGAAGATAAATAGGATTTTGAATAAGGAAGTGTTATACTTCTGGTTGCACATATGAAAATCCAAGTTATTGTTGAGATATTCACTTGAAGTCCTGAGCTGTCCTGAATAATTCTCGGTTTGGATCTCCCAGTTTTAGAGTTCACTGTTCTTTTACTGGAAAGGAAATGTAAAACATTGGTTATGTTTTTCTTGAAAGCATCTCTTAAAGTGTACAGATTGTACATTACATGAAACAATCTCAATTTCCAACTGTAAATGATTTTTGTAATGATATGTTCTTATGTCAGCTTCCTAACTTGAAGCTATTTGCTCTTGAATGATAAGTCTGCAGAAGTTTGTACTGTGTAATTGGACTAGACATAAAGTTTATGAAAAGAAAGATTTATTTGGATCCAGATTTGGATTAGATTTCTTAGCTGAGCTTTGTGTTTGTTGCATTAGATGAAATCTTCTCTTTTAAGTCTTATTTCACTCAGCACTGTGACCTTTATGTAATAATTTTAGTCTCGATTGTCCTACATAAATTGAAAGTATTACAGAAGAATGAGAAATTCAAGACCTATTCTGAAAGAAATTAGCTAAAGCAGCCGTTCAGTTAGAGAAACAAAGAAGCTGGTTGAGATTAGGTTGTTGAAATGCTAACAACCCTTACTCAAGAGGGAAAGCTTATTCAAACTACAGCAGACATGTGATAGCCTTTGGGAAGAAATTGGGGAGCATTAAGGAGAAAATTCTAATGCTGTGTTCACAGAAACCACATGAAGCTTTCAAAATAACCCTTTGATCTGAGAAAAGACTACGTGATCTGCTAATACTAATTGGAAAAGACCCATTTTTGGCCTGAAGGGCAAGAAGTTTAATTAACAGTGTGGAATGATGTTGGGTTAAAAGTCTAATATTAATGAGAAATTTTAATATTCCTAAGTATCACAAGAGTATAAACAGAAGCAGGAGTCTAGAAAAATGACTGGAAAATTCTCCTTGTCATGGTTTTTACAGGAATAGACCTGAATTGGGGATTTTAATGCTGGACTACAATTACCTTTTACTTACAGGATGGATCTTCAAGTAGCTGTTGTATTGTTCTTGCTTGAGGGATGCACTGATGCGATACATCAGTTCCTGGTGGGATTTATCATTTAGAAATTATATGTTGATATTGACCACTTACAAGGACAAGTTATTTTCTTATTGAAATAATGATTTTTTTCAAGGCTTTTTCTGAGCTATCCATACACTTTGCAAATCAGCAACTAAAGGGACAGATTGTACTAAAAAATATTTTTCTTAACACTCACTGAATTTGATTTACGGGAGATGTTTTGAGCATGAACATGAGATAGAGCATTCAGTACAGGACAGGTAATTGAAGAGAGAGTCTGGCATTAATCTTTTAAAAAGGAAGATTTTTCTTTCATGAAGGAGAAAAATTTTGTTCCGTGTCTAATACATCCCCATGGGGTTTATTTCTCTGGCATGTTTTATGCCTTGTGTTGTTACTTCTGCACTCGTTCATGTTGGACAAACCTCAGAAACAGCATGGAAAATGTTTGTGCCAAAAATAGTATTCTGGAAAGGTCACAGCAATAACTAGATGATTCTTTCCAACTAAAGAATACAGCAAGAAGGGAAAAAATACTGCGGATCCTTTCCTATACTACTGAAGACTGATATAACAGATTGATGTAACTTAGACTAGAAAGGACAGGTCATCAATTGCTGCACAACTTGGGGAGGTTGGTCTCCATTAAAAAAGATGCTACACATTAGTTTCACTTTTTTGAGAGAACTTCAGGAGTCTTTAAATAACTTTCCACCAAACGCTGCCATCAAGTGACAATAGTAAGTCCATATTATGCATGTAAAAACAATTAAAAAAAAATTATGTCAGAGCAGACTAAAACCTGGAGTCAATTTGAGAGGCCTTTCTGATAAAGCAGAGTCAAAATGGTGATTGAGAGTCACTGCCCTTTCTACTTATTTGGTTTGCAGTGAGAATACTGAAGTCAGATGGCAGTAGTTCCCAGATTTACTAGCACCATTTATGGACATATCTGTTGCTTTACTTGATCTTGACTTTTTGACTCATCAGGAAATTGTTGATCATAACTCTGAGCTGTTCACTAGCACTTACTTGCAGCTTGTAGCTCAACTGGGATGTGTAAATGCTGAACAGCATGTTTTTGAACTTTTTAAAAGATTCCAAGCTTTTAGAGTAGTACTTCTTTTTGTTGGCAAAACTTGTCAGACTGATCACTTTACACATGAACCTGTGTTTTAGAAATAAATTGTTATTATTTCAGAATCATCTCTCAGACTGTTTGCACAAAATATCACTATTATATTTGGGGGTTAATGATAGGGAAACATCTATTTATTTGGCAGTCAAAACACTTCCTCATAGTCCATATGAAGTTTATCATAAATGAGGTCACCTTTTAAGATCTCAGGTTGGTTCAGTCCTAGTTTACGGAATGATCGCTCAGTGAATCTACAGGACAATTTTTATTCTTCATTTATCTGTCAAAATAAATTTCATAATTGCCATAACTTTAGTAAGCAGCATTACTAGCTAATCCTCCATTTACATTTTTCCACAACGATAAAGTAGATTTATGCTCACATTTGAGTTTTTGTACTTAAGTTTGTTATACTGTTTAATATTAGTCATCCTATCATTACTTTTTGGAGACATCTAAGTTGAGGTTATTAACCTTAGAGAAATGGGCTTTTAGCATCTAAAAATTGCTTTTTTGTCATATTCAGTCAGTAAAAGAGGGTATAGAGAGAAGGGTCACAAATGATGATGGGATTATATGATGTGAACAGAAATGATGCAGTTAACCAGTAGTCCCTCTCACTTGGGGAGTAATGTTCCTTTCACAAGGACTAACAGTTTCTGTAACATGTGAAAGTTGCAGCCCACTGACTGAAATGTGTAGTAGAGTTGCAGGGATTACTTTCCAAAGTATAGGTTTTTACTATTCACTATATTTGAGAACCCAATTAACAATCAAGTTCTCTCCTACTTTACCCAGGACTCCATGTCCCACCAGTCTTGTGGTCAAATGCTTGACTAGGAGCGTGAGCAGAAATACCAAAGTCACCTGGCATTATGTATGGATATTTTGGACATGGCTGTCAAGTGTTTTCCCTCCCCAATCAAAATGACTGGGAGACGTGGAAAAGTAGTGGAAGGAACCAGAGCATGTGGGATATCATGATACATAGGCTAGTCTTTCTATGGAAACAGATGCAAACAGGGAGCAAACTTTAACTCTGAGATATGTTACTTTTCTTAACTCTTATTTCTTTAGAGAGTTTCAGTTTGCTTGTTTTTAGGGCTTTCCTATGACAGCATCTCTAGACTACAAAATTTTTATGGAAATAGAAAATGTTCCCTTTTTTACGGCTTTCAGTGGAAAAGGTAGATTAGCTCAAGGTGCAGAACATATCAAATGCCAATCTGACTTGAAGAAAATGGGGAAGCTGATTTGCCTCCTGTCAAAAGTTGTTCATTGTTACTCATTTGGAATGTGAGTACAATAACCTTAATCCACTAATATGAATAGTATTATAATGAAAGCAGAAGCAACTGTTACAGGGCTACCTGCTATAGAAACGCAGAACAAAAAGCTTTCCTGTTCTTCTAAACCATTTTCCTTCTAAAACAAGTGAGCAGATAAGCAAACAGAAAATCACACCTGAAGCCATGCTTTTTTGTCAGTCTTTTTATGTTGACAGTTGTTTTGCAATTTTGTGGCTTCACTGAAGGAACTGTGATGTTAATTAACAGCCCTTTGAAGCAATTTCTTCTAAATGTCTTTACTTCTTAACTGTTTTCACTAGAACATATGATCTGTAACCTTAATGGCAGTTTTTCTGCAATTTCTGTCAGAAATGCTACTTGGTAATGTGGCTTAATAGCTATGCAGTACCTGACTGGATTTCAACACAGCTGGAAATTATTTTTGTTTCTATGGATGTGAAATTCCCATTTTCATCAAGGGTAATGAGAGAGGCTATGCTGACCTCTACGTTTGTAGTATAAATCAACTATCATGTGAAAACCTACTTCTGAGCACCGGCACGATCTTTTGGAAATATTTGGAGGTTTAAACTTGAGCTCAGGCAATAACCAACACACCCTTGTGCAGTGTACATATACTGATAACAGCCTGAAGCCTTCTGTCATTTAAACAGAATATTGTATCACTTCTTTATGCCAGTCTTTGTTTAAGGAAATCCAGTAAACCAATGTCTTCAAATCCTTCACGGATCTTGTCTCTAAATCCTTCACAGATCATCTATAAACTCTTGATATACTAGTCTGGCTCTGACAATGCCAGATTAATGTACCTTTAATTCTGCTCTTTATGGCTGGTTCCCTGGAACTTTGTATTTTACATGACCATTTTTATGCTTGATTAGTATTTTATGAGCCAGTTGTCCGTTTTGATAATAAAAGCTTTGCATTCTGGTGTTACTGGCAGCAACCACCATGCCCACTGTGTTAAATGCTGGGGGAGCAGGAGAGGAAGGCAGGCAGGGGCAGCATTTTTAAGCCTTCTAGGTGTTGTAAAGTGCACAAAAACATTTTTTTTATCATCTGTTGCTTAGCAAAAATAAATACTATTCAGTGCTTGTCCAAACGACTGGAACTTAATTAAGGGAATCACAAAGTTAATAGTTGGATTACCAAAGGGTAAAATGCAGTAGAGATGCATATTAACTGTACACAGCTCAATACATTATTAAATTAAGCTTAACCCTTTGTCAGTCAGATTTTAATTGTTTACACTCTTCCCTTTTTCCCTATGACCTAATTAAGTTCATTATTCTGCCTAAAATAATATTAATAAATGTATATACCTAAAAATGTTTAATTTGTTCATTAAGGTTGGGATTTCATAGAGACTGACTTTCACTGTAAATAGTTTGAGAATTCAGGTGCAGAGAAAATGGATTAAAAATAGAACGGTGAATATCACTGGCATGGTTACATGGAGACTTTGGTGAGGTGGAATGCTAGGTGCGATTTGAATACAGTGACTGTGTTTGCTCAAATGAATGGTGTTTCCTTTGTCACATAAATGTGTGCGTTGTGCTAGAGGATTATCAAACTGTTTTACAGCAGCACACAAAAAATTCTCAAGAAGGTGTCACCTAAGACAATACAAACACCATCCTCATAACAAATTTCCATGAAAATACCTTGGCATAATTTAGATCAGTTTGCCTTGGTAACTGATTGTGAACCACCAAGTTATATTGGTGAAGATTTGCTAATGCAGGTGTTCCCACTTAAATTAATTCTTGACAAAGCAGTCTAAATTCATGCATTCTGCAAGAAGTTTTTTTGTGTCCATTTATATCTGTGCCTATCAGGGTTTCTGATTCTATATGAAAATGACAGGAAATGACAAGGAACGAGTAGGATTAAAATGAGGAGTTACTTATTCATAGATGAGGGTTTCAAATATAAAATAAAACATCTGGTTGGGGTAGGATTTCAGTAGCCCTGATGAATCTCATTTGTAGTTCCATCTGTTTTTCTCCCCAGTGAAAAATGCACAGCCTTAGCAAACTGAGAAGCTTTATCTTTTCTGTTTCTGATCACTGGGGCTACCACAAGCAGCAGTTGAAAATCTCCTACATATAGCTGGCTCCTTTCTCTCAGTGTAAAAGGACAGGGAATGGTGATAGCATGATAGCAGACCAGTTGCTTGAACAAGGCTCCCCTCTCCTTTCCCCGAAACAATCCTGAAGCATGGAGCAAGTCGAAAAAGGATAAGTTTTATTCCAGTCCTAAGCTTCCTACATAAACAAGGTAAAATGTCAGTAAGCACCAGTAAATACCAGACTTTTGTTGGGGCTGGAGTAAAGCCCCATAAAAGATTTCCAATAAATCTGTTGCTGTGTCTTTGCAAAAGACTTATTTTATATGATAAATGGACCAAATAGACTTGTAAACCATAGTAAGGAAAATAAATGTGTTGTGCAGTACAGTGGTGGTCTCTTGATGTGAGTTTGTTTCAGGCATATGAACAAAGCAATATACAAGTTCCAGGCAGGGGGTGGTTATTTGCGTTTTCCATGCCAGTTGAAAATAAATGATGAGATAAAATCTTAATAATAGCAGAATGGCAGGTTATTTCTTATTTGGTTAAAAAATAATTTTTAAAAATGGCTTTGTTCTCTGTACAGGCATGTATTGCAATCTATCTCCATTCATAATTCAAATGGGTTTTGAAGTTTCCCCTTGTGGGCAGTGTCTTGTATCAAAGGGATTTTGCAAGTAATTTGGTATGATTCAACCAAGTTAATGGTCTCTGCTCCTATGAGGCACAACAAAACTTTAGCAAATTTCTCCAGAGAGCCTAGACCTTTTGCTAGTTCTGAGAATCTAAGTGTATTGATTGAGGCTGTTTAGGAAATGCTCATCTCAGCTCAAGAATCAGAGAGGGAGGGAACAACTAAAACTGCAATGTTATCATTTTATCATTTCCATGTATGGAGCAGATTTCAAGAGTCCAGGGTTGCCGAAAGGCAGATCAGGACTTAGCACACCCTCATATAACATTCTTTATATTAAACCACTTATTTTTATTGTCAACAAAATGATCTGCTGAAGAAGAGATGCTCTGTTCTCCTCCTTCTCTGCCATTTTTAACTTGCACCCTGATTCAACTTCCAGCTGCAACAGAGCTTTGTCCTAGTCCAGGTTTTGGCTACCCTTTACTGCCCAAGACAGATTTTGCGAAGGATTGTAGCCTCTGCACTCTCCATCAGCTTGGCAGCCTATAGTTGAATGATGTTTCTTCATCTGCATGCACAGAATCCTTGCTACTTGAAAGCCTCAAGCCAAGTCCTAGACATACCGTTCTCTTGTTGATCAATAGTGTTATTACAATGGGTATTTTCCATGCCTAAAACCTAAAATAATTGAAAGTTAGTTTTCCCATAAGCCTGTTCTCTTCACTGAACTCCTCTGTGCCCAGTTTTTCCACAGTTTCTGCACGAAAACAGTGGTCATCATTTCTATTTATAGTTCTGTTTATTCATGAAATTATTCTTGGTTTGTTTGTTGTGTTTTTGTTGTTCTAGGGATTTTTTTTACTTGGTTCTTTGGGTTTATTTCGGTTTTCTTTGGTTGGGTTGTGGGGTTTATGTTTGATTGGTTTTGCGGGTTTTTGTTTGATTGGTTTTTTTGTTTGTGTTTTTTTTGTTTTTGTTTGGTTTGGGTTTTTGTATGTGTAGGCATCCTAGTTATTAGCTGTTGGAAGAACATTCCAAGAAAAAACATGGCCATACTTGTGTTTGTTTCAGAATTGAAATGTATCGCTGTAATAAATAATAGTGAAGTTTTGGTACAACTTCAGAAACTGAGAGCTTATTTAGGAAGAATAAGACAAAATTAGGAGGTAAATACATTTCTGTTGTAGGTTATCCTATAAAAGTTATATTGCATCACATTAACAAGGGTGATACTACAAATTTTGCAATTTATTTTCAAGTGCCAGTGTAACTTCATGAAAAGTCCTGAAAACATTTCATAGGGAGTTGGAGAAATGCTACAGGTAAATTTCGAGAAGGAATGCAAAGCATTCTTTATTTGATATGTTGGGATTTTGGGGGAAAACGTCGCTTTTGGCAGCTGGCATCTTTGTGAGTCCTTCATGCATATACATTTCAGGCATGCAGAGAAGGAGTTATGTATTTAGTATATTATGATTTTCCGGGTCTAGTTCACCAGCAAATAACAGGCTCAATATAAGAACCTGTTTCCTTGGGAGAGATTGAAAGAACAATAATACTGGAATTAGTGTTTCTTCTAATATGAAACTGGACTGATTTATTATCAGATGGTTATTATAGGATTAATATATCATTATATTTTTAATTGTGGAAGTATAATAGTAAACATTATGAGTATCCAGGGGAACCTGTTGTAATGATGTTCTCCTGCACAACTCTTGAAGTCCACTGCCCTTTCTTGGCTGGTAGTCATTTTTTCCTAGCACTGCTCTACAAATACGGCAGCAGTCCAGCAGGAAAAGGTGGGAGAGACTTCATTGAGCTGGTTTCAGGTCACTGGGCAGGAAACCAGTGCCAACATGGTCACTAAGGCCAGGAGGTCATCTGTTGGGTGTGATGGACACAAATGTTCAGAGCATTTAATCAATTCTTGCATACAATATCTTTTTTTTCCTTTTGACCACTTACTTGGCTACAGATATAGTAAGGTCAGCATAAGAAAAAAAGCCTCATTTTGTTCCTTGTACATGGAATAATTGGGATTATCCTGGCAGTGTAATAATCTTGGGATCTGTTTTCTCCCTTTCATAACTCTTCTACATGAAAGTACAAAGACATTTTGAATATAGTACTGAATTGTATGAGAGTTTGAAAGGACATAATTTTCTTAAAGGTTTGATTTTAAGGTGTTCATTTATACCATCTTGTTAATTATATTCTTCCCTCACTGAGCTAAGGGAAGTACAGACGAGATGCTTGTAACCACTTTTGTGACTTTTGTTCTTCCTCAAGCAAATTTCCCAATTCAGAAAGAACCAAGATTCATCAAACTTTTAAGAAAACAAGAAGTTTATCTTAAATGTCACAACACTTAATGATAGCGTTTCCTCTCACAGTTTTCATAGACATCAGCTGGCTCACAACAGAACAAATTTTTCCCATAGACCACCTGAGCTTTAAGCAGATTCCTAGGATTTTGATAATTATTGGCTTTCTAACCATATTCCTGCAAGCACAGACTACCTAAGTACTACTTCTTAAAACCAAAATAGCTAATTATATTTGATTTTCAGTAAATCAGGCAGTAAATCAGATCATCTGAAGCTGCAGAAGACTTCTGTTGCTAGTCTATCTCCTCTAATACAAGTATATGTACTCCTCCCGAAAGAAAAGGGTCTGTTCTTTCTCTTATTTTATTTCCTCAAGTTTCTCTGCTTGCTCAAGAACAGCTCAAAGGTGAAAGCTTTCCTTTTTTCTGCTACCTCTTTCAGTATCTCCTGCTGTATTCCAAAGGAATTTTGTGTCCTGCTTTCAAAAATACAGATCACCACAATTGTTTTGCACTTATGGACTACTAAAAGCACAGTAAAGGATGGGTTTCAGTTCCTGGCAAGCTTGCGTAACATGCAAGTTATGTTAGTCAAGGACAATATGGATCTTGCCAGCTGAGAAATAAAGATTCTCAGGCCGTGGGACATTTATCCTTAAAGGCCTGCAAACCGCTTCAGAATATGCAGGAGAAATGCAAACCTCTCCTGAGCAGATGAATAGGTGATCTACAGGAGCCTATCTGCAGACCAACCCAGAGCCACAAGCTCATTCCCAAGGCTAACAACTATTCTCATAGTTAAAGTCTGGAAATCTATGTTGCTGTGTTATTAATAGATATTTCACAGAATTTCACCATGTGGGCTTCACACAGCCACTCTCTGGGAGGCTTCTTGGCAGTGGGACAAATTTTCCACTCATGATCAGATTATGTATAGTGAGGAACTTAAGAAGATAATGCAGGCTCTTAAGTTCTGAAGCTGTTGTTTAGGAAGGCATTATCTGCCTCTGCACTAATGAATCTGTGTATCTTGGAGAAACTGGAAGGTCAGCTGAAAATAAAATCACAGGAAAACAAACAAGCAAACAAATATAATAGAGCTCTAATTCTCTTATTGTTCAAGAGCTTTTCCCTATGATTATTTAATCTAGTTATTATTACTGGAAGTAGCTGAGTGCAATGTGTTGGGGAAATATTATCACCATACAGCCCAGTGACAAAATTCCTGCACGTTTCTGTTCCCATATTTTACTGTCAGCATTTTGAAAGTTCTTGTCAAATTCCTTGTTCGGCTGAATATTTGGCCTCTGCCTTCCTGTTTTTCCAGTGAGCCTAACTTGGTGTTTTTTAAACAAAAATGGTTTATGCTTATGATTAACTATCTAATATGTTGCATGTTCTGAGATAATAGGACTATTACCAGGACACTAGAAAACTGCGCTCAGACGTGACTTGGATAAGTGAATAGGAAATACTGCTCTTAACTTTTGAAGTCTTAAAATATTTTTTCAAAATAAAATTTATTGTCATGATAGTTACAACTTACATGCTTTATGAGAAAAGCTTTTGAAGTTAAACATGTAAGCTAAGAATCAGTTTTCCTTATATATGAAGAATAGTTTTGAATATTAATAAAACATGCTGCAAGCATTTTTATGTAGACAATTCTATCTTGTTTTGCTAAAATACATTCATAATGTTCCAGATGGAATATCTAGTTGCCATTGCCTAGCTTAAAATCTCATATGGACTCTGCAAGGAATTATTGAAAATAATTAAAATGTTTAACAAGAAAACAGCAGCATTTTATAAATGAAAGGAGGAAAAGGTACTTGCAAAATTATTTGGAAACATTTTTAGAAAGCATATAAACCTTCCAAAGATTGTGGCAAGTTGATGTTTATAAGAGGTCATTTATTTTATGATCAATATATGTTGCATTCTCAAATTTTTGCCTCTTCCCTAGCAAAAGTCCCCTTACTCTAAGAAAAAAGAACCTAAGAAATCCTGAAGAAAAAAGCATTTGGGGGAAAAAAGGCCCATGATGCTGTCAATCTAGATTCTCAGTTACATTGTGAAATGAGAAAACAGTACAAGTTTGAAATAGACTAGATTCAGGTAATTCAATGGAAGATACCTATAAGCATCTATTTAAAAAACATTTAAATAAATAAAATAAAGAACACATTTTCTAAGAAAAACCCCAAACCCAAAACACACAAAAATGCAAATAATAAAAAAACCCCCACATTTGTCATACCTTGTTCTGTGAGAAGTTAAATAGACATTACTTTTGAGTATAGACTGCTAGATGTGGAGCCAATATCTTCATCCTAGAGTCTGTAGTTGAGGTAACAGAATTTCTTCTTGGGATTTGAATTTCTAACAAGCTTTGAAGCAATTAACAAGGAGCCAAAGAAAACAACATAATCAGCTATTCATAAATAGGGCAAAAAGGGAAAAAAGACAGCAACAAGAGTTTTTCATATATGGAAGACTTGTACCATCAGGTCTTAATGAAGAAGACTTCTGTGAAGTGTTAATTTACATTTTATATTTTAAAAGTATGGAAGATACTTTATATTTTGCTTTATAAATGCTGAGTGTAGTAGTAAGTTATATGTATAGCCTTAGATCATATGAGGACTTGGTTGAAACAATAAGAAAATTGGAAATGGACAGGACAATGTAGCACTAGAATAAATTAGAAGACCATGTTATAAGGACAAACTACTCTGGTAACCTCTGTTGAGTTTGAGGGGTGGGTTGCACTATCTCTGGCTGTTTCCTGTAATTGGAGGAAACCGTGTGGAATGCTGTCAAGGCAGGTACTTACAGCAGACTTGTGCTGGTTCTGTCTTACCCAGAGAGTGGCACTAGCCCTGAGACAGCTCAAGAGTTGTACTTTCATTCTGCATCTCTCACCCTGTCTTAGACTGTGTTAATTTGTTAAATCTGTGTATCTGTCATGAAGATGGTTAGCAATTTTAGTGTACATCTCCACAGAAATCACTCGTTGGGGAATAATTGGTGCCCTGCTGTGTAAAGCTTTCCGGCATTTGAACACAAGAGCTTACCTAAGAGAAGTATCTGTCCAATGTATGAAATTTTCAAGCTGAGAATTTAAAATCAGAGGGTGACTGATCTATGTTTTGTACTAAAAACACACTATTGATAGTGCTGCTGCTTTTTCTAACAGCACTCAAGGTAAGCCTTAGGCATTTTCAAGCCCAAAGCTATTTCATTTATCTTGTGGAAGAAGTAACTTGCATATTGGTGATGTCAAAGAAGAGTTGAGTGATCTTAGAAAAGATTCCTTAGAACATAAACATTTGATCTAATGACTAAGCCACTTTATTTTTTTTTTTATTGGGAATTTTACTTTCAAAATGCTAAAATATACTTTTTTCAGTATGGATAGGGATTGTTCATACCAGTGGTTTTAAATTAACTGTTGAGACTTGATCTCAAATTTGCTAGACTATGTGCAAACTTTTACTAAGTTTTCTTTTGGTGGATGGGATTTTTGTATGTCGAATAAATACAGTCATGTTATACTGTCTTTAATTATAATTTAAGAAAACACCTGAGGATTCCTTTTACAAATGTCTGAACTACTTAGGTATTGTACGGCACAAAGGATCAGTTCATTGCTTCTTGCAAAAACAATAGAAATGGAAATCAAGTACTTTTCAGAATCTCTAAAAGTTCAGCTAATACAAGATACATATAGAAAACTTCTTAAATTCACTAAAAATTCATAAGGATGCCTCCTAGCTTTTAAGCCTTGCTTGAATTAAAATTATTGATCTTACTCTAATCTTTCAAAAATAAAAGAGAGAAAGCGACTGTATATTTTTAACTTTGTTTCCCACGTCTTTCAGTATCTTAAAATAGATCAAAACAAAACCTGTGATTCTGAGGAAAGATGTGGATCTAAAAGTGATAAAACTTTCAGAGAACAAAAACTAAAAGGAGGATACAGTTTAGATCATTTTTTGGATTGCTGTTTCGAACCAAGTTTGGAAAAGCGCCAATGATTCAAAGCACTACATTAGCACATTCTGTGTACATAGCTGCTCTTGTAGCACAATCACAGAGCCTTGAAAGGACAGGGAAAACAGGTTTTTACCAGCCCTGTGATGACAAGGTGCTTGTTAGCTACCTCTGAGACTCAGTATGCCAGAGGAGCAGTATTTGGAGCCTTAATTGGGTAAATCATGGTTGTTTGTGACTGGGTTTATAACTATTAAAAAAAAATGAAGATCTAGGTTTTTTTATCTAGCATGAATCTTGTTTTGAAAGGGAAAGTGTAGCAAAACTGATACTGATCTGTGTCTTCATGCTATCAATAATTATGAGAGATGATTGCAGTCTTCACATTCAAAACATTGTGCGATTGCAGGTTCTTAGTTTTGCTCTAGTTGAAGTTAACAGCAATGGTCTGGCCATCTTTGAAGTAACTGGGTTAGGATAGTTCAACTACTCCCACAGAGCAACAAAAGAATAGATTTGTATTCCCTGTTTACAAATATATTGATATTCTGGTTTATGGCCATACACTGGCTCACTATTAGCCTTGAATTTGAACTCTGAAGTCTGTAATTCCTCATCATGTCCTCAGACCATTTGACCAAGACCTTGACATCCTCCTCTCCATAAGAAGGTGAGAAAAGAAATTAGTTTTTACATGAAATTGATTTCCTAAAATTCCATGAGACTGTTTCTCCTCATGATACATTGCTAACAAGTTAACGATCCCATTTATTATTTAATCAATACACAGCAAGGGACCCCAGTGACTTACCTCTCAGGCTTTAAAAACATCTATAATTTTAGCCTTGAGGATGCCTTATAAAATTGGAACATGCAGTCATTTTTATTCTCTTCTGCTGAAGAGCAGATACTTGCAGGTACAAAGAAGTTACCCATTCACCACATATTTGGAGGCTCAACGACAGAACAGCTCAGTGTATTTTTGCTGTGTTATATTTGGACAAGAGGTCTTGCTTGATGTCAGTAGCAGAAACCAGGTACTTCTGCTTATTTATTTATTTATTAAAAAGGCAGGGAAAGTGAATATACTTAGATCTAAGGGATTTCAAATGTGATTTACCTGTGCAATAAAAGAATGATGTTAGATAAAAGAAAGCTATGAAAGCTGAGATCTTCCCCACTATTTATTGTAATACAGCATGTAGTTGGAGTTTTTGTTTAATATCAGCCTTGTCCAAATGCAGTAGAAACTGCAGCCAGTATGAAGTAATCTGCTCTTGAGACTTAATTCACCATTCTACAAGGCATTTTGTATGCATTTTACAACTAATATTGAAAGATCCTAGTTATTCTGTAGCAATAGATGTTATGTGTGAGTCATGAGAATTTATTTCAACTTAGCTTACTGTCCATTGTTAATACTTCAGCATTGTGAGAGTATCCGTAAAATTTCTAAAGTTTCATATTTGTGATTCTTGGAGCTGTCCTGTGTGGGGTTTGGAGTTGGACTTTGATAGTCCTTGAGAGTCCCTTCCAGCTCAGAATATTCTGTGATCTTTTCTTCTTTTCTTATTTGTAAGTGCTCAGGACTTCAGACAAAGCTATCCGCTGCTCTCTCAGATATGGTTTCTAGAAATAAATTTAAATGGGTGCTGAAGTTACTCCTGAATCTTCATAGAAGAGTCAGCCTGAAAATGCAGCACTGATAAGCTTTTCTGTGTAGGGACAATTTAAAAAGCACTTACTGTCATGAATGGTCCTTTCTTTCTCAGGCACTCACAGTAACACGTACTTAGGTCTTATGGCTACCTTTAAGCAATGAATAGCGCTATTGACTTCACGTACTAAAGTGCTTTACTGGATCAAGTTTATTTCAGGGGACTTGTCAGATGAGAAAAGGCTTACAGAATTAGAAACACAGACTGAAATGAATAAATTTTATCAGAACATAGGAGATGTAGGGGGACAAAAAAGGCAGGCATAAGTAAAAATAATTATATAAGTAAAAATTATTTTCTAATTTTGGATCTGGTGTATTGATTCTGTCTCAAAGGAAATGCAAGTACAGAATTAAGTAAACACAGCTTCTGTTTATAACATTTGCAGAAAGGTTGCATACTGCAAGCATTTGTTTTTTCTGGGTTATGCATGCATGGCTCCTTGGCTCCTGCTTGTATCAGATCTAGCTTTGTCTGCGCAGATGCACAGTTTCCATTTCCTTTCCTGAAACTCACATTTTAACAGTCCATTTTGCTGATTTTTTCCCCTGATTGCTATTGTTATTCAGGTGTATGTCTGTGAAATATGCTGTAAGATGTGATATGCCAGCTTGCTGTACTAGCTGCAACAGATTTCAGAAATAACCCTTTGAGCTCACCACCCTTTCTCACTGATGTGATTAAGGGAGAAAAAACTGTTCCACCTCCCCCAGTTCAGTGCTTTGAAGGGGAAAAGTCCTTTTTAACACTTGTCTAGTGCATGGTGGCCGTCCTCCAGTGTGTGGTATGTATATCTTCTCTGCAGGTGTGTGTGGGACTGGATTTCCCTGTTCTGGGACCTTTGAAATAAATGCTTTGAAATTCAGCTCTGGGGAAGCTGAAGCAAATAAGCCCTTTGCTGGGAAGCTGTCACCTGGTAGGAACATCCCCGGGGAAAATGGACATGACATGCGACAGCCGCCTACATATACTTGCTAGGAATGAAGATCTAGTAAAAAAATGTTTGTGATCTTTCTCAATAGATCAGCGCATATATCAAGAAATGACTAAGGAGAAATATCAATAATTTTTTCCTCCCTACTAAATTAGAGGGAAGGAAAGAGAAAAACTAATTTATTGCAGCTGTGTTTCCACTGTTGTGGTAAACCTCATAATCATGAACAAATATTTGAGTACTACCATGCTATTAGGGGTTAAAGCATTAACAGGGAAACTAAAGGTACCGTGTTCTGCCATTATAATGCAATTCCACACTTCTGACCACTTCTCAGACAGGACAAGAAAGGAGAAGTAGTTTTAATATAATATCTGCACTTGTACTTCAGGAGTTCTTGGTGTGCCTGGTTTTGCCAGCAGACAACCCAAGGCATGGGCAGCAAGAAAGCCTCAGTGTGCCCCAGGAGGTCTACGAAGTTTGGGTAGGAGGGCACGAAACCTGCAGGATGTGAGTGAACTACTCCTACCCCTGGTAGAAACCCGTGACCACTGTGGGCAGCCTGAGAGAGGGTGAAGGGTGCAGAGGAAGCCATGTACCCTGCAGTTTGCAGACAGCCAGGAAATTCCACGTCATTCATAAACCATTGGAAATTTAGTTAGTGTTGACCTGTACCAGCTTCAAAGGCCTTATTGAAGACTCTGAATGAGAATAGGATAGGGAGCCCACCTCCCATATAGACTTATTTTGGTGGAATCAGTAATACAACATCACTTTCCAGAAATTTATTATGACTCACAATCTGTACATAAATTGCTTGCATCACAAATTGTGCCAAACCACAACCATTGTTACAATGCAGGAAATTATGCGTTGTTTACAGGCACATTCTCTAGTCAGTTATTGATTTAAGCAACCAATCCATTACAGAATTGCAGTGCCTCTCAAAAAGAGATTTTCTGCAGGTGTAGAGGGATTATTAAATTACTAAGATGAATTATTTGTCATTTTCATTTTTATTTACATTACCAATTTCAATCCACGCTTGTACAACAGCATGTTTTACAAAACAAACTTCGCACAATCAGATAATATATTTTCATTATCTTTTATCTTATCATTCTATGTCCCAATTAAGTATCTTAATAATACAGTAGATATTAATTTTTTATGATACCTATACAAATTCTCATTTCATAAATAAAAATAAATATGTAAAGCATTTAAAACCATGTACCTCAGAAGACACAAGTGTATTTAAAATCCCATGGTGTTTTTCATTATTCTGTGTGTTTCCAATGTGAAGAACCTGATTGTTCCCTTTTGGAAATTTTTTTTTTCACCCCCTACACATTGGAAAGAAAATCTGTCTCTTTCTGCATGTGAAGTGTCGCTTAATTTAGAATTTAATGGAAAAGCAGAGTTTGTGCTGCTTCCAGCAGAAGGGACAGTCAAGCCTTTCAGCTGTTTACCTTCAAGAATATCAGAATTCCAGCGTGACCCAACACTCTGCATGAGGTTTTCTGTGCTTTCACATTGTTTTTTCCAACCCGGACATTTTCTTATGCACTTAGTTAGAAACAGGTCTGAGGCAAAGTTTAGAATATATAAGCTCTCAGGAAAAAAAAAAAAAGGCGGAACTGGGTGTTAAGTAAGGGTGAGGTAGAGATCTTCATATACGTAAAATAATATGTGAATTAGAAGGAAATAAATTCTCTTTGTGTTGACTATGCATAAGAGAACTTAAAATTATAAGTGGCATAAGAGAACTTAAAATCATAAGTGGCAGTAAAGGAATTTCTTTTTATCTGTATATATATTTAGACATTTGAGTATAATCCTTAAGTACCCACTGATCATCAAACTTTAAGAATAAAGCAAGTAAAGTTGACAGGAATGATTGTGGTGCTCTTGGTTTCCAGTTACTGCAGGAATTTGGATGTCTGAAACTCAAATGATTTTGCCTGTTGCATAGTGATGGTAAAATATGGAGTGTTTTGGGTTGTAGTATTCAGGCGCATTTGCAGCAGTGTTTAATGCAGCCATAAGAGCAATGCCTCTTCTACAACTATCAAGATTCAGTAGACTCATTTCTACAGTGCACAGTACACTTATTTTTTTTAAAAAAAAGGCTTCCAAAACTTGACCTGAAACAATCAAAGTGAATTATAAATAGATTTTAAAATCTTGAAAACGTGAGGAATATTTTCTTCATTCCCATATCATTTATTGGGAAAAAAAAAAATGATTTTGGCTTGTTGAATAATGGAAAGTAAAATCATAGTTTTTCTGTGGTATAATGGAGTTCAAATATTTTAATTAAATATTGCTTGATATGAAGGAGAGATCATTTTCAATTGGGAGAGTATTCTCTTTAATGACACAATTGGGTTTTGGGGAAGAAATGGGGTTTTTTTGGGAGGGAAAATAAAAGCTGTTAGGCTGCCTGAGAAAACAACATAATGTGGAGGTATCTTGTGGCAAGATAACAATCCTCAAACTCCTACTCTTCTACTCATAGTGTAATTTTCCCTGTTTCTCTCCAATTTTTAGCCTTAATCCTAGGATATGACACTGCAGAAACATTACTGGGTTTTATGTTACTAATGAGCATGTACTGCGGATTATCATAACTTTATCCGCATGATTCTGGGGCCTTTTTGACTAACTGGCAATTAAAAGAAAACAAAGCAAAGAGACCAAAAACCCTCAAACCTCAAATGGGTTGCCAGGGTGTTAAATATGATGTGTCCACCCCCACCTCTCATTTGGAAAGGAAGCAAGCAGCATAGATATGACAAGGATGTGAGTAAAGTTCTGTTCCTTTTATGTCTCAGTCATTTCTATAGTCTTTCAAGGAACAGAAATGGGTTCACTGACACTCTCAGCTAGCAGCTTGCCTTAAACCTTATTCAGACTTGCCACTTGCAAAGCTTTCCAAGCTATCTAAGACTCTCCAAACTGCGCTGTAGTGGTCTGAGATGGGCCTCCTTTGGTTTCTCCTGTGGGGGAGCCCTTCTGTCTTGAACATAGTACTTGAACAGGCTGCTAGACAGGCAGGAGAGGGCATGAGTGACTCTGTAGGCTGAGGGGCAGAGCAGTAGCCCCACGGGCTTCTCTGGTGTTATCAGCACTTCCTGCATGTAACAATTGGGTCGTGTACAAACCATCTGTTCCTGTGAATCTTCAGTTATGATGACAGCTGAAAAGCCATCTTTTAGCTTTCAGAGCATCACATACTTCAGAATATATTTTGTCTGATAGTTGATCTGCCATCCTATTGTAGCAGTGGATCTCCTCAGGAGACAAATTTCAGTTTCTCAGATTCTTGGGGATTGTTAATGAACTGAAAAACTGAGCTATGGCATAAAATACACCACGGTCCTTGCCTCCAATTCTTTCCCACCAGTGCTTTTAATCTATTATTGTAAAGATTTTACTTTCCTGGGATAGGTTTTTTTTTTTCTGGTGTAACATATCAGTAGAGAGGCAAGAGCTCTAAATATGCCAATGGATGCTTTGCACAGTTTGGATTTTGCTTGCACAGACCAGTGCAGGTGAAGGTTATAGGTTTCATTAAGACAGAGTGTACATAATGTTCTTTAAATGTATTTCATTAGTGGTTTTTTTTTTTTTTTACTTTTATGAAATTATTTTTCTCAGCAGAGAGCTGAGCCAGAGAGAGAGTTTTGCCTTCCACCAAAGCCCTTTTCTAATGAATTTTGCCATTTCAAAAAATTTCAAAGTACTCACAGTATTCAGTCTGCTGGCATTTTTCTAAATTATTGCTAATTCATGTTCATTTCTCTGCTATTATGTCAGCCACTTACAGAATGAGCATAGTTTGCTACAAAAAAAAAACCCAGAATTTTAAGAGTTACATTTCTGTTTTCTTAAATTGTTATTAAGTGACTTCATTTTTCCATCATTATTTGAGCTACTCACATTTGAAAAGTAGTGGAATGAATTTCCTTCCTTTTTAGGGTATAATCAAGATTTTGAATGATACTTTTGGAAAAGTAATCCTTTTTTTTTTATCCTCTTGCTGGCTAAGCTGTTTCCTTTTAAGAAAGAATGGGTGTCAAAATTCCTTTAGTTTGACACTTGAATGTATAGAAAAGAACAAACATATCCTTAGGGAAATTGATTTTAGCTCTCAAAAATGAAAGAAAAGGAACAGAAGTTATTCCTTTTTCTACCCTTGTACCCTGCACTTTGGCAGTTTCAAGCTTCCTTTTAACTGTTTAAAAGCATGTGTTTGATCATGCAATAAATAGCCATGGTATCCATCCCTTTCTAAAATCTCTGTGAATACAAATCATTGTACTGTAAGAGCTGATAGAGAAGCACCGATTTAATAATTTCTTTCATAGGTATAGGGAGTTACTCTGCAGTAGAGTTTTCCTGTCTTGTATTTCTAGCTCTACTGCTCTTCTTTGTCTGCAGTATCTGAGAATACAAATATTTACACCTCCAGCACCCATGTTTTCCTCCTTGTAAAGCAGGGATGATAAAATTCCCTGCCGGTAGGTAACCCTGTACAATGAAAGTATTTAAAACCAAATTTACACAATAGGAGGCGTTGCATTTAAAACTATACTGAGCTTTTTGAAAAATCTTCTCTTGCATCATATAATAGAGAAATATGTAAAACTCCAGCACACAAAACTATTACAGATAGATATTTTGGAATTGTTTTCCTTTAATTCCCATCCTCGTACTTTCTTTGTCACAGTACAGATGGGCAGATATAAGAGTAAATTTCGTTCCTGAAAGTATTACAGGGAAAAACGTTTGTCTGCGTTCTCCTAATGCTCTAATGTTTTACCTTCTGTTTTCTTTTTTAAAAAGTGAAGAGAAGTAAAAGAAAAAAAAAACAAACAAAAACATCCCCCCAAAAAATGAAAAAATTACAAAAAAGAAAAGGGTCATGTTAGTTCATTCCTAGCAAATTTAACCAAGTTTGAGTGGCTGAGAAGATGAGATGATGTCTTCTGTGCAGTTCATGAATATTGCCATCTCCCATAGCATTGTCCTCTTGAGAGGATTTATTATAGAGAAAATTTTGCCCATATATTGCCACACTCTTAGGTCCCCTCTCTAAAGAATGCTGCCAGGTTGAAGTAGAAGAGAAAATGGAAGACAGAAGCTTGGTTATTAACATAGATTAATTCAACATTCAGTGATTTGTCATCTTTTAATTTCAATAGGCTTAAGGAGGACACTTCCTTGTCAGGGTAAGCCCTAACAGTACAACCCAAGTGCCAGGAAACCTCATAAAAACCTCCCTACCTATCAATCAGCATCTGTGGTTTTTGAACAATCTTGTCCAGATTATTTTGCTGTTTATGCTTGGTTTCTGACTACTGTGAATGGTGATGCAGGAAGTCTGCTTGGAACACTGTTAAAATGGAGACAACTGCAACTTTTCTTCAAGGGAAAAAAAATTTTTAAAAAATGCCTGAAGGTCTTCATGAGATGATTTGCTGACCTGTTCAGTTCTGTGTCTCTGTGAAGCTCTTTTTCTAGGAACATCCAGCAGATGTTCTGAAACACCATCAGGTATAAAGTACACAGATGTCACTAATGGCTTTATTTTTTTTCTTTTAAATTTTTCTTTATTTTCTTTATTTATTTTTATCACACGGCTTCATCACTTGTTTGTAAAAAGCACATCCTTATCCAAAACTAGGTTTAGTTTTATGAAATTCTGTCTTTTAGCAAGAAATATTAAGGGTAATGGGGAAAAGCTAAAGAAATGGACATATGCGTTGTTAACTTTAATGACTTTTTTATGATAATATTCTGAGGAAATGAGACAAAATCTAAAAAGCAGTGCTAGATGACTGCTTGTTTTATCAATGGTTTTGACTGTCTCTTGCAAACTCACTTTTCATGTTTCACTGGAAAGGCCACTTTTTCTTATTTTCTGAATTTGAGGTGTATTAGCTATCTAAGTGTAATTGCTGCTATGCTGATAATGGTGGTGTTTTCTATCTAAAAATCACTATAAATTTGAAAGAAATTGGCTTGGATTTGCAATAGTATTTCCAAATTCTATTCCAGTATCTGAAACTATAGGTATTCCATATGCCATGTGGTGCAATTCTCAGTCAGACAGCAAAGGCTTCTTCCCCGTTTTTTCCCTGCTACAGGAGAGGGACATTAGAGAGTACAGGGGATTTCGCTGGCAGAGAACACTGACAAGAAAGAAATCACAAATACTGTGTCTCTGTGAAATCAGAAGAGCACAGGGATAGTGATGTGTCTAGGGATGGGGGATGCAGACGCATTGGGCTGGGAAGTTGCACAGTCACCTGCAGATGGGGAGCTGTTCAACAATCCTGGTTTCAGGCCTTGCACAAGGGCTCCTCCAGCAATAGGAGTGCCTCCTTATCTTTCTGCCTACAAATCTGGCAGCTGAATTTTATTTTAAAAATATTAACCTTCTATGAACACCAAATATTATCAAGCAGCCAGTCTTTTAAGATCTCATTTCATAGACAATCAGGAAAATACTACTGCTTAAGGTTTTTAAGATGAAAAAGTGTGGGTTTTTGTGGGAGTCCTGCAGGCAGTTTTAGCACAGGCTCAGCAAAAATGGAGTACCTTATAATAACCCAAGCAAAAATGATTTGTCAGAGCTTCCCAAATGTAATGTCACTTTATGTCAAACATATTGATCAGGTCATGAGAGGAATCTTATTAGGAGATAATTAATAATTTGTCCTGAAGCTGGGTGAGTTTTTTCCAAAGTGGTTAGTCTTTGATATATATATGACAAGAATGTCTATGTGGAAGAAGTGTCAGTCCATACAAAATTACTTTCACAAAACAACTCTCACTGCATGTAAAGGAGTTTGTTTGATTTTTGTGTGCTAGCCTGATGGCATGAAATAGAACCTGTGAGTATGGTACCCTGTATATCCTAGATTTGTAGGACAAAATATGACATGTCTGGTAGTTTCAGGTTTGAAGTCAGTAGCATGTCAAATCTTAGACAGACCCCATAGGGTTGAGGAAATGGAGATAATTATCTATAAATGAATGTGAAATATATGAAGATTCACTTGACTTGGAGGGATATTCTTTTCCTTCAGGAGAGAACTCCTTATTGTCTTTTTTCTGTTTGTGGAAAAACCTAAAATCAGTGAGTCTAAGCTCTTGAAGGAAAGCAAAAAACCAACAGAATTTAAAAAAAATGAAAATTCTGAACTGACGGTATGCAATTCATATATTCCTGTCTTAATTCAGAATATACAGATACTGTGAATATCTTTGATGTTTCTTCATTCTAAATCACTAAAATATCATAGATGCACTTTGTTGCTATTGCTACTCAAATACTGATAATTTAGATGTAATTTTCTTCCAAAATTCAGAGAGCAGTCTCCCTCTTTTCCCTGCCTGCAGAGCCTGCATTGGAGAAAGAAAATAACATAGAAATATTTATTGAAATACACATGTTGAGTGGCGGAATTGGTGTAGCAAATAGCTGGATAACTGGTGCAGAACATTGTGCTTTTAACACTGTTCTATAAATGTTAAAACAGTTCCTACAGACAGCTGGTGATTAATAAGTTTTCATTTATCTCTCTTTACTGTTTCTGTAAACAGGTATTGATTAAAGTAGTAAGTGCTACTGTATTGAATATATTCAGAGATGTTACCTTATTCTGTAATATAATAAGAGAATTTCAGAAAAGTCAGCTGTTTGAAAACAAGTGATCTTTTGAGGTCTTTTGTATTGAAACATTCTCTTTGCCAGTGGGGGAAACACCAGGCATTTTTTATTTATCACCTATCTCTAACATCCATTACATCTTCTTCACATTGTTGTCTGTAATGTGGAATGGATTTGCTCTGGCACCAAGTTACTGAGTACTAGGTTGAATGTTATAATTTCCTTCTCGTGATGTAAGAATGCAAAGTAGAATTTTTGGGGCATCAAATCTCAAGCAGTTATCCTATGTTCTCACAGGTTTTAGCTCAATATCCCTTGTGATCCATGAGCCCATTAATCCTTAAAGTTCTATATGATAATTCTCCTTTGGCCTGGGATACTGTATTCCAGCTTTTATCCTTCTACCTAGAGTCTGTTGCCAGGTTACTTAGTTTCTAGCACTACTATTTTCCAGAGGTGTAAGGCAAAGGTGGCTTAATGTGCTTTCTGTAGTCAAGAAATTCTGGAAGCCTGTGGTGTCAAGATTTTGGCGCATATTGCAGTGAGCTTCAGTAGGCACAGAGGTGATGTAACGCATGCCTGTGGCTAGAAAAGCAGAAAATGTACCTTGTTAGGTGCTTTGTTCTGGGACCATCATGCAAGGAGCAACTGCAGCTTGATCCACAAGCGCTATTTAAATGAAAATTTCCCAGGAATGCTTTGTGCTAAATGGGGACAGAAGTTGACAAAGTGCAACTGGTGCTGACAGTGAACATCTTGAAAAATCAGCAGCTGTGCAATAAACCCTCAAGTGTCAGCAACTACACAGGAATCCTTTATGGTTGCTGTAGGTTATACCTGACACAAGACTGTAGCTCCTGTCAGGAATGGTTTTATATGTTTCCAGCCCCAAGCAAACAGGCAGGAAATGTGTGTGTTGTAGCTGTATCCATTATGCTGGTTCACTGCACAGAAAACTCACCTTGAGAGTGAGGAACGGTTAAAATAAGACCTCAAGTCAAACTCCTTTTAAAAAATAGGATTTATTGAAGTCTTTGCCTTCTTGTCTTTTCTATAATTAGATGATGCTTTGAAAAGAGCTTGGTAAATAATGAGAAGCTGATTCACCCTGTGATAATTTTAGCCACATCCCTGATTCAGACTTACTGTCAAAAACATGCGAAGAGCAGAAAGGTGCCAGAAAACTCCTCCTAGCTTGAATTCATTATCTTCAAATGCACTGGGTGCATCACATCTTGAAAGCCTCATATATTTTACTTCTAAAGAGTTTCTCAATATTTTCAGACAGTAGTTATTACTGTGAACATCTGGAACTTGATGTGAAGCTGTGGCACATGTAAATCATTACAATATTGTCTATAGGCAAGAAACTCTGGTACTGAAAAGTTAATGACAAACAGACTAAATGCACTCTAGCCATCAATGATATTTTCATCTCCTTAGGGCTTCTTTAAAAACCTCTTAAATTATGCTCTGGTTGAAAATGTTATGGCTCAGGCTGGGAAAACAGAATAACAGCAACATGGTAAAACAAAGTTTGTAAATGTGAATACAGTATTCAGTTCTCTTTATGCAATTATATTTTCAAGAGGTTAATGGAAATGTTGCCTGCATCAAACTAAAGGTTTTGTGACGCATCTTAGTTCGGGGGAAATAAAAGTTATCTGTATACAAAATCTTAATGCCTAGCTAGAATTTCCAGACAGTCATAGATTCAACCAGTTTTTCTTCTCTTGTCTTTGGCATCAGCTGGTGTAATATGCGTGAATCATTAAAAATTATGTAACCAACTAATATTTATAATGTGCCATCAATAAAAGAGAAGTATATAGTTCCTAGAAATTTGTCTGTCACAAGATGATGAGGTCCTTGTAGAGCCAAGGCACAGTAAAGAAGTCCTTCACATTTGCATCATTCAAATTAAGAGACTTTCATGGGTGCCTGAGCAAGAACTGCAGGCAAGTTGTGCATAAATGTCCTTGTGCATAAATGGGTACTCTATCCACACATTGTATCACAGAAGTGATGCCACTCTTGCATCAGAAAACATTTATGAGAATTAAAAATACTTGCTAGTCATAGAGAAATACCCCAATAGTGATTTCACAGGGTTATTCAAATTTACCTATAGTTGATTGTCTCAATGTCACAATTTCTTTGTGGCTATTTCTTTTCCAGGAAGCAAAACTTTTTAGTGTCTCCGCAGATGAATACCTGTTAAGTCTTTTTTTCCCTGAAGCTCTTGATAATAATCATGAACATTTTAGAGGTCATTTTAGAGTCTTAGCTTTTGGGAAAATCTAACATTTCAAAGTAAAAATGTTTAATTTGGAAAAATGGGTAATGTAAAGCTGACTTATGTGTATATGTTGCGCTATTTTCACCTTTTCTGGTGTTATGCTGTTCCATCTAGCTTTCTCAAAAATCCTCATTGGAACTAAGAGTGTGATAAAAGTAACAGCTTCTATTTTAGAAGTAAAATTGCAAATTTGGGTGGTAGTTACACCTCAGCTTCTTGCAAAGGATGAAAAAGCTGTAATTTTGATGCACTTAGGGTGAATAAGTCAGATTTTGTTTGAAGTACAAATCTTTCCCTAATTTCTATAACAGAAAGATCTGGAAGATGCTCCTGAATGCAAACGTAATGAGACACAATTCTTGCTGCCCTTTGGCTTGGTGACAAGCACAGTTTTGGTTTCTGGTGGGACTTGGCAATTGTACAAGTTAGATGCAGTGTGTGACAGTCTAGTAAAGGTAACTCAGATATTTCTAAGTGACGTAGCCATGACTGCTAACCTGAGGTAGGTCAAGAAGTGCTGCTTCATCCATCATTCCTTTGCACAGTACAAAGCGCAGATTCCCCAAAGAATCTCTTGCCTTTAGCTTGTCTTCTCCAAACCCCAGACCTACTGAACTAATGCTCTAATCTGGCTGTAAAGCTTAAAATAGTTTTACTCTATCTCCAAAATGAAACTTTCTCTGTAACAGGAAAAGAACCACTGCTCTATTCATGCCTATATAAAATATTTTCCATGGCTCTTGCCTGCCTGCGTGGAAACAAACATAGATGACTTTTCATTTCAACTGCCTCAACTCCCAGTGCCCTGAGAGAGATAAGTAGACCAGGAATTTCACACAGTCATTTGTTCACTCGATACAATACTGAAATCTTAGACCAGTGTTCACATCAGTGAATATATTTAAATTGTTTTCTTTTTGTTGGTTTAAATTCTGTGGATTGAGTTTTTGATATGGCCTTTATACAGTAATATAAGGAGCAATTGCACCAATGCCATTTTTTTATCAGATTGTCATTAAAGTGTCTACTTTCAACATGCACAGTGTCTGTGGCAACTCTTCACAGGCTACCACCAGATTCTCTGCCTCAGACTCATCGTCACCAGGCATTATAGAAGCGATGAGCTCAGTCAAAATGTGCTATACAAGTGGTTATCTCAATTTTCTGGTTCAGCAAATTACATTGCTCCAGAGATTTTGTGGTAATGGTTTACTGTAGTACAATGTAAAATGTAATGGTGTGGAGAATATTGGTGAGCAGCTAAAGGCCAAACTCATGGAGCTGTTTGAGCTAATTTGGGGGTAGTATTTGAGGTTGTAGTAACATCCATTTACAAATTCAGTGCTAAATATAAATGCCCTTAATTAGTCTGAAATAGTGACTGAAATAGCATGCAAAATATGAAGTGATGTGTATCTCTGGTAGTCATAAACAGTTTCTTATCACTGGCCAAACTGACAATATTTCAAAGGTTTTGAGACTTTACTGTAGCACTCTTGATTACTTTCGTGGCCATTTAGACTGCTAAAGCTTCAATATTTTGGTATGAAGCAGAAGGTGTTGTCAAGAGGGAAGACTGTTTCACACCCTAGCTTTCTAAGGATTTTTGGTCCTAGATAGCATTGAAAGACGTAACTGGAAGAACTCTTCTTTACCAAAGTCATAAACTGTATATTAGAATAAGCATATAGATATGAAATTGAAACCATGTAAAAAAAGCGCCCAACACAATGCCTAGTGGCAAAACAAGTGTGAGTATGAAAACAATGTAATGAATCTTGGACACTTCACATGTCTCTGAGAGCTCTTTAAAAAAGAATGAGTTTTGAGATTCTTTTCATCACCAATGAGCAAAAAGTAAGGTTTTTCTTAAGTCACTCTGATATCAGAAGCACCAAATTGGCTTAAAATGTTGCCTTTGTTGACACTGAGTCCAGAAAATCCATGAGTAATTCTAAAAATGTCTATTAAATTTTCTCATTCACTCCCTTTATTCCCAAGTCTCTCTCTACATCCTTTTTTGACTACTGTTTTCCTTCTGTTTTCTCTTTACTTTTTTATTTCCCTCCTGGTTCCCTACGGAGATTAGGTTCATGGTAGTTAAATGTTTCATAGAAATAGCTAAGAATCAAAGCTATCAGGTCTGGGAGTCTAACATAGTAGGCTGAAACACTGGGCTGCTTTCAAATTTCATCTTTCATCTTGCTATGCCCCAGCTATCTGCCAGTTAACATTCTCAGCTTGGATATTCCCATGTTACAATCAGATGGCAAGAGAGTTACTCTGAATCGTAAAATACGGGATCATAGAAAAACAATGATTTTGGTGGATGTAGAATACAAATTATTAAGGAACAATTGTTCACAAAGGTGAACAATAATGCTTCCAGTAAGGTGACATTTACTAGAATTTAAGTGATTGTTAGTTTAATAATAGAAAACCAATTTGAAGTGTTAACGTTGACTTGAACTTACAAGTTTAGACACAAACAATCAAAAGGAATTTTGCACAGCACAGTGGTGTCTTTTTTGTTTGGCTGGGAAATTTAATCCATTAATTTATATTCATCAAAAGAAGCTTTTTGCAATGTGATGTATGATCACAGCCCTCAAAGTCTAAATTAAGTCTACTTTTGCAATGTCTTTATAAAAATGAGGAAGAAAAAGTCATACTATTACCTTTCCCTCTTTTACCTCCAAAGATGCCAATTTCACTGACAAGAAAGGATTAGATTATGTACTAAATGGAATAGAGGATGAAGAATGGTAGATAAGGCATCCTAAGAATTAAATGGAGCTCCCCAAAATTGAAAAAAAAATAAAAACAAAACAATTTAAAAAATCTAATTAAGAATTATCTTTCTTACTCTCCACCTTCCTCAAATACTCCTGAACAAGGATTCCAGATTCCTTACTTGTGGTAGCTCATCTATTTCTTTTAAGAATCCCATCCAAAAGAGGCAATCAAGCTCCCCTCAGTAATAATTTGACTATAGACTGTTTATAATCCAAGGTTGTGCTGGAACTAAGCAGGTTTAAAGGTCTTTAATGACACGAGGGTTGGGACTAGGTGATCTTTAAGGTACCTTTTGGCCCTTAACATTCTACAGTCATATAATTCTACAAAATACTTCCACACAACATCATTGCTTAATGAAAATTATTGATTAGTGCAATTGTAAAATAGTTTTGGCTGGAAAGGACCTTAAAGATCTTCTAGTCTCAACCCCCTGCAACAGGCAAGGACACCTCCTACTAGACCAGGTTGTTAAAGGCCTTATCCAACCCAGCCAATATATCACATAGTTTGGTTTAGGTGGAATAGATAGAAGTCTTTAAGAATAACATCAGGAGGCTTGGATTCTTCCCCATATGGAAAGACAGTGATTTCTTTCAGTCTAAGCACAACTAAACAGATTTTTTTGAGAGCTGGAAATAGGACTAATACTCAAACCTCTCTGGAGTCCTTCTTTGGGAGAAATTTCACCCTTCTCTTCTAAATATTAGAAGAGCTTACTTTGCCTTGCCTTCA
Source organism: Donacobius atricapilla (assembly GCA_013397315.1). Classification (NCBI taxonomy): domain Eukaryota; kingdom Metazoa; phylum Chordata; class Aves; order Passeriformes; family Mimidae; genus Donacobius; species Donacobius atricapilla. Next base: position 173,773 of record WBMY01016589.1, read on the forward strand.
CATTTTCTTTGCCTCTTTCACTGGTCAGAATGATACGTGCTCAGAAAAGTTGTTCTTAGTGGCCAACCTCCTCCTCCAGATATGTTACACTGCCAGGTTTAATCTAGATCGGCATGCAACTACTCAGCCTTCCGACAATAAATCTTCTTTCACATCACTGTAAGCAGAGGATAAATATGTTGAAATCAGTGAAGCATAAATGTAAAGAGAGCAAAAACAGGTCTCAGAATGGAAAAGCTGTCATCTCTGCCCAGAATATTTTGCTTAGTTCTTGAAGAAAATTAGTCTGTATTTTGAAGCATTATTGACAACAGCTGCTTTCAACAGAAAGTTTGGGACAGATGAAACTTAAGAAATTACCTTATTTTCCAATTTATTGTGTCAAGAATATTGTGACACACAGGAATTCTGCCTTTTCCATGTCTTCAGCTGGGAGAGGCAAGTAGTGGTGTATACAAGATCATTTTTTATATGCACCTGTTTGCAAATATGGATGAAGGCCAAGTTCTCAGACACTTCTGACAAAATCATTCCATCTTCTATTCTGTTGGTAAAGTGCTAATGAGACAAACTTTAAAAATAACTTTAAGGCTCTTAAGGAGTCTTAAAAGTGAACAGCAAGAAATAAAAAGTTAATTAAAGTTAAGAGCAAGATAAAAACAATGAGGAATTACTAGAAAGAAAGTTGAAAGGAGTAGGTTAAAAATTACATAAAGGCATGAATCAAAATTATATAAAACTCAGTGAGCTAACCAGCAGAGGAAGGCAGAGGAATAGGAATACACTTACCAGTTAATGGAGTGCACTGGTTTACTCCAGCAAAGTCTGAAGACTACTGTATATAAACAGTGCTTTATTTGTTGCTTGCTTGATATAAATTTTCTTTTTTAACCAAACACCTCTTTTACTAGGTAGCCCCTTGCAATTAGGACCATTTATGGATGTTTGATTTTATTCAGTACAAGTAAAACTGGCACATTCTGGCTCTTTGTAAGATTCCCACAGTATGTTCACTGTTATATATTAATTGTGCCTAATATTGGGGAAAATCCTTCGGGAATAAGCCTCAGTGAATCGAAATTATGGTTCTTTATGCTATTTTAGGGACATATACTAAAGCAGAAACAGTCTTTTAACTATATTTTATGGTTTTCCTACTAGATCATAAAATACGTATTGTCTAGAACAGATGATGTTGAAAACAATAAAGGTGCACAAAAAATGATAACTGAGAGTTGAAGTATGTATGATGATTCTATATAAACACTATTTTTTTCATTGATGGTCCTAATTAGGATGAAATATTGTTGATACTTAATCAGAGAAAGCTAGGAAATCAGGTTTAAAACAACAATTTTATAAGTACGAAAACAGGCAAAAAAAAAGTTTGCATTTTGCTATTTACATAACCAGCATTTCAAGTTTACTTTGAAAGAAAAACAACAACAGCAAAAAAGCGTTAAACCCCAGTGTATTCTATTGCACTTGCCAGCTGCATTAAAACACAGGTAAAATGAAAGAAAATACATCAGTGCGTTCAGTAGCAACTTCAAACGTCTTGCCTTTGCCAGTGACTAAGGACCTGTTTACCCTTTCTTATAGTTTCTGTGGATTGAGGAAATAAATTTATTTTTTCCAGTTTTCTTCACATCAGAAAATATAATAGGATACCTGTGCATGACAGGAGGTTACAAGTCAGTGCCCCCTAAGAGATACTTGAGAAAAGTACAGGCTCAGAAGTGATTGTATTCCACAAGGATCATAAAAGTTACTGAGCAGATGATAATTGGAATCAGGTTTTCCAGTGAGCTCCTCAGGTAGAATCTCAGATCACATGGAAGGAGACAGAAGAATGTTTCTCCCATCTTGTCTTTACCCACCCCCCATCTTCGGCATCATGGCTTGAAGTTCCTTCATGTTTTAGAGTAAAAATAAGCATCAGGAGCTCTTTGCAATGTGAGGGGGAATCAGAGGACCTTTCTTTCATCTTCCAGCATATGCTGAGCCTCATCCCATTCTGGTTCATTTTTCAACTACTTCTGTGCTCGTACCCAAAGGCTAACCCCTGCCTATTTCCATATGATAGGGAAGAATGCAGATAAATAGTGTAAGTAGTTCAACTGTCTGAGGAACACGCCTCTCTTATCCCTGCTTCCTTTTTGACTACCCTCCAGAAAGCAGACCTTCTCCAAGCAGCATCACAGGGAATAAACAGATTATTGAATTTTGATATTTGCTTGCAAGCATTTGACAAGATCCTGCCCATCCAAAAGAGGATCACATTGTGTAACTATCAGCCCTGCACAACCCTGCAACTACTCAGCCTTCCAAGGGGGTAGGCTTGCTTTTTGGGAACTGGTGGACTCAGATTAATAATCCAAAAACAAAAACACACACTTTAAAGTGTGTCATTGGTAACTTAATGAGTAAAAGAAGAATGTTTTTTGAGGCAGCACTGGCATTTACAGATATTTCTGCATTCCTACTACTAATTTAATGAAAACAGACATTTGTCCTTTGCAGGTAGACTTTGTGACATTTGATTCTCTCATTTTAAGTGAAAAGAATAGTTTTCAGTTGAAGCATGGCTATGCATCACTGAGAATCTTATAAACTGTTTCAAATTAGGGAAAACCTGTGTCAGTCTGAAGTAGAAGTTTCTCATTTATGTGTTACGCACACAGTCCTAGGAGAAACCATGCAGTATTACTGCAAGCTGGCAAACTGGCTGTTTGGACTGAAAGGCCCAAAGAAGTTTACAGATTTTTAAAATTCAATTTAATGATTTAATTTAAAAGGTCCCAAAACACAGATCTCCTCTTCCCACTCTTAAAAAAAAACAAAAACAAAAACACACACAAAAAAAAAGAAATGCAAAACCTAAAAAGAACTATTAAAAAAAACTCCACCCCCTTATTTTTACTTTAACTTATAAGAAATTCAATAGTTTGAACTTCCAGGTGAAATTTGTGTAGCTCTTTAATCGGTCCATTGCCCCCAAAACAGGGGATTTTTATCCATAAATCCCAAATGTATATTCATATCCTTATCTATAGGTTGTCCAATTAACAAAGAACACACTTCTAAAACATTCTCTCTATACCAATCTAAGCCTAATTTTGAAAGTACGTTAAACTACGAAAAACTGCGAAAACTAGTATCAGACCTCACACAAAAACCTATACACGTAACATATCTATTAAAGTAAAAGATTCTATCATATAGCATATTGATTAACCTAAAAGATTCTATCTCATTCACGTAAAAATTGTACCTGCTCTATCTAGTACAGTAAGTGATGTTCTAAAATGTTTTTGTTATGTCTAAAGTGTATTGGTTTGGCATGAATGGTAAAAACCAATTAGTGATCTGCTTTAAAACTGACAGCCAGGTTGGTCAATTAGATACAAGTGTACACCTCTGGGACACA
>WBMY01016589.1:177707-208233 GCA_013397315.1 Donacobius atricapilla
TTTAGTGTGTGTTAATAAATCTAACTGTTTCTATCTTTAAGTTAAGCCTGTTTTGCCTTTCTCCTAATCCTATTCCATAGTGGAAAAATAGACCACTACACTAAATTTAACAAAACAAATTCAGTGAATGGGAAACCACTACATAAAGCTAAAGTACCAGGCCTTAGGGTTCTGGGCTCTGTGCTATCTGTTTCTTAAGACTTAGAGTCTACTTAAAACTCGAGTCTAACTTCTACTTCATATTTATGTGGCTTAATATATGTTAATTTCTCTAAAGGCTTCAATTCAACTCCTGTATCTTTCTCTCTCCCTGGGGAGCCCGGGGGACATGCACTCCAACAGCTCTTCCTTTTATTTTTACATTAAATACCTTAGATACTGCATCTTGTGTATTTCAACAACCTCTGCAGACTCATTTCATCTTCATTTTGCTCAGTACGGTGAGGAAGCCTACAACTGAAATAGAAGAGCTTTTACAAACACAAGAGCTTCAAGGATCTAATAAGAACGTAGGATCTATAAAACATACAGTGACTAAAAGGCATCCTGTGCATGAATGTATCATAATCAGATTACTTTTTCACTGAGTACTAAGCACAAGCTTTTCAACAACTGCATTAGGCCCACAGTGAGCTCTCTATATAAAGGAAAATCCAGCTGCTGGTCTCCTTGGGAACAGTAGTGAATAAAAGGATGTGGCCCACCAGATTTTACCTGTAGAACATTTTGGTTTAATGCTTGCATTCACTTTCATGTGCTTGTTGCTGGTGTTATTTCTTTATCTTTGGATATATTTGAAATGGTTTTTGAAAGATGAGAAAAATCTTAGGAAGGACACATGAAAAAAGAGCTTTTTGCTATTTCTTTACAGTATACTGGCATGAAATAAAAGTTCCAAAGATCAATTGAAACAAAAAAAGATGCAACTCTTAGTATTTTCATTTTTTCTAATATTTGAGTGAACTAATTCCATCCAAAGGCTTCCTCCCACTGGATGATAATGTGCAATGCAAATGGTTACAGCATACACTCACTGCAAAATGTTGGTGTATTTATTAAAAAACTCCATCTTGCTGTTACTGTTCAGCCATGGATAGGAGTTTGAAGAAAAACTCCCAATATTCAGAGCTTTTTGTTAAAATAGAAGTTAACATTCTCTCTGTTGCAATTAATTTGGAATGTAGTACAGGATAAAAGCTTATTCATATTTACTAGGGTGTAAAATTTGCCTTTTTTGCAATAACTTTTTGTGGTCTCTCATTGTACTTAATGGAGTATTTGTCCATAGTATGATCTGTTGTTTTCAAAAAAAGTCTGAAAATGACCAGCTTATTTCAAAGCAGGTTATTCTGGTTTATTTTCCATACACAAAAATTCAGCCTGTCCCTTGAAGCTTGAAATTATTGTGATAATTAGAAAAATGTAAACATGGAAAATTATAATGAGAAATATCTTCTCCCCCTCTCTCTTGGATAATGTCCATCTTAGATTGACTGCCATTTTTTGCTCTCCATCCCATCCAGTGGAGAATCATCAAATCTCATTTCACTTACATGTGATACACAGTTGAAATAGAATAATTAAATCTCCTCCTTAATGAGCTGGTAAGACATCAACAAAATAGAAATATCATAGAAAAAAGTTAGTTTCCTTCCAACTATCAAATGATCAGTAATGGAAGGGCTAAAGTAGCCCATAAAAGCTAATTCTGATAACTTTTATTGTCTTGAGCACTGACTAGCTGTGGATAAAATTATCATTTCCAGGGAATTTACATTTTCATCCCAAGTCCCTGAGAATGAAGACACAAACAGCCAGTGTAAATATTTGTGTTAAAAATTAGTTGTTACTGGAGAGGGAAGTCTTATCTTTAAGTTTTAATTAATTCCTATCTCAGTTAAAAGATAATTAGAAAGAAATAATGTTTTTGTCAAGTATTCATTGTCTGATTTCTGATGTAACATGTAGCTTTAAGAGGAGTTTTGTGAGCCACAAGAATTCCTTTGATTTGTATCATGTGCTCATTTGTGAGTGGAGGATCATGGTTGATTTGAGTGTGTATTTGAAATCCAAGGAAAAAAACCTCTAAATTAAATACATTATGTCAAATGAACTAGTAATGCTTGAAAAAATAGAAAAGTTTATGTACCCCTCATGCCTTATGGCTGTTCTAAGTTTCTTTTTTTTTTCTTTAACAAACTGAAAATTTTTTTTCTTTAAGTGAACAATATAGCAAATTAACTGAATGAAAAAATTTCTCTTTGATGAGGGATGAATAGATTGCTCTTTATTCTTTTTGCCAAGGAGTTAATTACTACATTGGTACGGTTGGTTGTTAAGAGTTGTACTCTCAAAGGCAGTACTGCTACAAAACAGATGTAGTTTTTTCATCTGAGAGAATAATAAGTTCTGTGGGAAAGATGAAAGTAGTAAGAAAATGTCTTTTTTTAAAAGTTCCTAGGCTGCATGGCTTTCACCATAAGCTGGTAGATGCATTTGTTTCAACTGGAGCTTGAAGAGAAGTAAATTAAAGGACCTAAGTGTGCAGGAACAAAAATGCTCAAATGTTGCAACTTGAGAGCAGTTTTTCAGCAACCTGGGTGTTTCAAAACTGTAATTTTGATTAAAATATTGGCAGAACTACAGCTCTAACTAGCTCCCAGTGGCTATTCAGTGTCCTAATATCTTATTAACTTCATAACAGCCCGCAGTTGAACAGAACACTATGGAATATGTGTCCTCCATAGAGCACTGAAAGAGATTGGGGGATAGTCATTAATGCTCAAATTTGAAAATAATATTTTATTTTTTTAATGCTGAACACATGATCCTAGTCTCTGTACTGTATATTTTAGCTCAGTTGCCAACATGGAGATATATACATACATATATATATAATTTTATTTCTCTGTGGTTGCATGACTTCCAGAGGTGAGTTTGACCTAAGTATTTCCATCTCTTCCATCTTTTTCACATGTTTGCGGATTTTTTGACAAACTATCTCAGTGCCTTTCATATCATATAAAGTTTTATATATGTATATGAATGACACGGTCCAATTGGTACAGGCCTGTGTAATCAATCAGGTCTGTCAGGTGATGAGCGTTGGTTGTGCAGAAGGCTGTCACAGAGAACAAGATTGCAGGCACAAGATCATAGTCAAATCAGTGCATTAATGTTCTTAAGCATAGACTACAAATATCAATAAATCTTGGTTTCCTTGTGTATTGACCTTTCTTGGCAAACTTGCTGAGATTTCAGGGACTTGGGAAACCCAATGGTTCTTTCTCAGGCTCTGGAAGCCCCAGCAGCATCTTTAATTTAAGGAACTATAACACTGGGAATTGAACTTTGGGGAGTGTTGGACTACAATAGACACGTATTCTGACTTCCCTTCGATTTAAAGTGTCTTTGAGGCAGCAGCTTTTGCCTTTTGGAATAAAACACAGGGATAACATGAATAATTTTCTGAAGCAACCATAACATTTCTCTGCAGGAACACAGTGACATTATCCCATGTTCTCCCTTAAGGTGGCAACAATGGCCATGGATCAAACGTTGTTTCTTATAAATCAAACTTTTTGTTCAGTTTAGCTCAGGATTGCTTATACTGATATTTCCATCTCTTGAGATTTGAACAGATGCCATTCTCTGTATTTTTTCGTCTCTTGTACAGAAATCTAAATTATAAAGGCTTATCACTTCTTTTGTTTTTCTTTCCATCTAATCAAGATTTTATGCTTCCTGCTTTTCGTTGTACAGCTTTCACTGTCACACTGAAAACCACATGCATTATTCCAGCGCACAAAATTCAATTTTCTCCTGTCTTGTACGGCTTCAATGACTCTTCTTAATTCTGTTAAAAAAAAAAGGAAAAGTAGAATCTTCTGAAGTATTGCATGAGCACATACATTCCTTTGTCACTTGATGTGACAACTGAATAGAGAAATGCATACCCACAGGCAATCCACTTTATTTCAGCTTGTTAGTATAGAGTGCAATTTGGTGCATTACACTAGTAATAAAACCATATTTGTTGCAGGTCCTGTTAATAAGGAATAACTATTGCATTTTTAGCCACCCTCACTTATTTGCCTTTAGGGAGAGTATTTAAATTCAAAAGAGTATTAAATTAGCCAGTGGAAATGTTTCAAATAACATTTTTTTTTGTTGGAAGAGGGAGGATTGCAATTTCAATTAAAATATGTGAATAACATGACAAAAAACTTGAAGAGCATTTTAAAAAATCCCTATTTATGTTTTTAGCATAAAACTTGGACTAAATATAAAAAGTTATATTCTAAGTTAATGTAGATGGCAAAAATATTTACCCTAGAAATAAATACTTAAACATTTTCAAAACTAGACATTTGTATTGAGATTCAAAATTGATTTGTAAAAAAATCTCATCAAATTTGCTTTTTGTTATGTTTTTACCTGTTGAATCTCTCATAGAACTTTTTTAAGCAGTTATAGTTACCTTTAGGTCATCAAGACCAATTCAGATCTCTATCAAATTAAAGGTTATCTAAATTACCCTTTCTCTTGTCTTTTAAACAATTCAGTGCAATTTTCATGCACAATATTTATGCATGGTACTTCTTTTAAATGGGAAGAAAATATTTGATTAATATAAAGCTCATAGAAATTCCTCTTACAGTAGAACTTTGAAAGTGAAACAGTTTATTTTCCTATGTCAGGGCCTTACCGGATTACTAATCTCCTGCCTTGAAACATTAAATCTATGTTCTGTGTGCATCATTCATCTGGTTTTCTTTTTAAATTAGCATTTAAAACATCTTTTTTCCCCCCACACTTTGGCAAATGTAATATAATTGATGTTTTTCTCATAAAGGACTGCAATGGAATACCTAAGAATTGTGGTTGACTTCTGGAAGCATACATTTCTTAGGATAATTATAGGGTGATCAAGCCTTGCCATAACTTGGTAGTTCCACAATAAAATTATGCCCCAAGGTGTATGCCATTGCAGCTTCCTTGCTGAGTAGCTTACATAAGCTCTGTTGCTATTTCTTAGCCAATATGAATCTTGAAGATTAGCAACTCCTAAGACAAGGACTGAAATATGCTTGCTGTGTTAATGAAGTCTCAAAATCGCAGTATGGAAGAAAGCTTTCTTTGAAGTGCTGATAAATCTCTTCACACAGATCATTGCCTGCAAGGAGAGGAATACCACTTAGGTATAGAGATAAACCCAAAATATTTAGTCTGTAATAAAAACAAGCTAAACCAATGATGTCATTGTACCCTGCCAGTATCGCATTCAGTCTGGGTTTTGCAACACAGTAAAGGGGAGATCCTTCTCTTGTTCCTCTGGCCAAAAAATAGTTTTGTAACCCAGGGAGAAAAGTTATGTCAGTGCCCCATACAATTATTTTAGTACAGACATTACAGAAATATTTCTAGCACAACTGGGTGTTAGCAAGCAGTAGTGTGTCGTCAGCCATTTTAACATTCCATTTTCCTGCATTTAGACTGCTCTTATCAGGCTCACAGCATTATATCTAATGATATAATAAGTGTTTGTGTCATAACTTTTGTAGGTTTATTAAAATATTAGCAGTGTTTTCATGTAACTTCATTCTTAATTTATATTATCTTGAAACTGATATGACAGTAACATTAACTAAAATATGAATCTGATTTTATACTCCTGCCCTTCTGGTTGTTTAGCTTCACTTTCTTTAAAGTAAGAAGAAAGGCTAAATGAATTAAAGCACAAGGCTAATTAAAGCATCAAGCTAATGTTCTGTCTATCCTATTCATAAGGCCCATTTCACAGTTATATGAACCTGACTTCTGCCATTCCAGAGCTACAGTCCTTTGAACTTAGTAGATGGTACAATATTTGTGAAATAGTGTAAAACATCATAAGGCAGTTGTATGATCAAACTGACCAGAAAGTGAGAGAGTTCAAAAAAAATTTTCATTTATACATAAAGTAAATCATGCTTCCTCGATTTATCTTCTGTTTGAATTTTTATTTAGCTATCCTTGGGAAAATGCCTTATGTCTCAGAACACCTTTTGTTTGGATACAAGGGGCACTTCTTCAACCTTCTGTTCTTTCTTGTTATTCTTTGTTTGCCCAATACAGTCTTGCTGTTTTTAGAGCTCCTTCCGCTTCTAAAAGTTATGCAAACATAAGCTCCCTGTCTGCTACACAGCGTTAAATCTCCACTTGCACTCTGTTTTCAGAGGAAAACAGAATGCAGAAGCAGTGTTTGCTGCAGCTGAACTAAATGTATCTGTAGGTTCTGTAAGCAAAGCCTCCTGGCATCAAACTATACACAACTATACTCTCAGCTGCTCAAGTACACCAGCCACACAGGTTGGTGGGCATGCCATCCGACTCGTTCCATCTCCAAAACATGGCTGTTGTCTGAAAGATGTCTAGCTACCTTCCTCCAAAGCCACACCGGCAGAGTTAATAGTCTATTAACTATTTATTATTAAAGGCAAATCCAGACATGTAAACTGATTTGACCCAAGAAAAGTAAATGAAAGGTAGGATTAGAACTTGTGTTCCTGGTTCCTAGTTCCATAGTACTCTTCCAGAAAATAATGCCTTTTACATTCACGATTAATAGAAAACCTGATTGATTAGCAGTTTGGGAACGTGTATCTTAAGATTCTTCTTATGTTGTGGAAGTACTGTTCTTAGGCACTTTTCCTTGCTTTTCAACCTTTTATCTGGAGTTTGTTATGTAATTTGAATACTGCGAACTATTTCAAACACCCCCTCCTACCTACACACCCATTATTGTGATTCATAAAAATAGTTTGAGTATCTCATGTTGCATAATTCTTCATGAAACTTACACATAGAACTACTTCGATTACAGTTCTGTTTACATTTTCTGGGGAAAAAAGTACCACGATCAGGTATCATTTCCATTTAACTTACAACTTCACCATCTGGAGTGGAAGAGAATATATTTGATCTCAGATTACAGATATTTTAGAAATCTTCAATGTAAATTATTCTCTTGGCCCAGATGAGTGTTGTAGCATTTCATCAATACCTGTATGTTCTCTTTCTTCTCAATCTCTTGTTACCTATGCATGGGTCATTTTTGCTACTTTGAATAACCACTGAAGTTTAGAGGAAAATCTCTTTTAAGCAGGCTATGAGTTAAGAGCACAGTTTAGAAGTCTGTTGTGTTATAAAGTGACCCAAAAGCATTGGTTACAGAGCATGTCTGTGAAGCCTCTATATACGTGTAACTCAGTAAATTATTTCCTACAGTGGGAGTGTTGCACACTTCTCATTCCATGTATCAATACAGGCTGGAATAGATTGAGAGTTGCCCTGGGGAGAAGGACTTGGGGGTGCTAGTGGATGAGAGGCTGGACATGACCTGGACATGCATGTTCACAGCCCAGAGAGACAAACGTGTCCTGGGCTGCCTCCAAAGCAGCGTGAGCAGCAGGGTGAGGGAGGGGATTCTGCACCTCTGTTTCACTGTCATTCAAATCCACCTAGAGTTCTCTGTCCAGCTCAGGGATCCCCAGCACAGGAACAACATAGATTTGTCAGAGATAGTCCAGGGAAGCGTTATGAAGATGCTCAGAGAACTGGAGCATGGCTCCAATGAGAAAAAACAGAGCTGGGGATGTTCAGCCTGGAGATGAGAAGGCTCTGGAGTGACCTTATTATGGACTTTCAGTAGATAAAGGGAGCCTACAAGAGAGTTGGAGAGGGTCTTTTTACAAGGACATGTAGTGACAGGACGAAGGGGAACGGTTTTCAATGGAGAGTACATTTAAATTCGATGTTAGGAAATATTCTTTACTGTAAGAGAGGTGAGGTACTAGAACAGATTATCCAGAGAAGCTGTGGATGCCCCAACTGTGGCAGTGTTCAAGGCCAGGCTGGATGGGACATGAACAACCTGGTCTAGTGGAAGGTGTTCCCTGCCTGTAATGAGGGAGCTGGATCTAGATGATCTTTAAAATCCCTTCCAACCCAAATAATTTTATGATTCTATAAGATTCTTTGAACTGTGTTTTCTGGGGAAGAGCTGCCTACACAACATTGAGAAGAAAAAGCAATTAGGACAGAAGTGTTGGAGCTGCTGCAGGGACTGCCTCTGAGCACACTTCCAGGAATATTGGACTGTTTTGAGTGTACTCAAAAACTGCATTTATTGGGGGGAAAAGAAAGTAGCTACCAACAGAAATGCTTCCTACTATTGCCTTAAAATATTCACCTAATAATATGAATGGTGCATGGCATTTTTGTCAGTGTGAACAGCTGCTCCCCTCAGCTTATTTTGCTTTTACTGAACCATCTGTAACAAGCACTCTGCTCAGGAGAGCCCATGGGCAGCTCAGCACTTCTCATTTACAAAATTAATCCATGTCTCTTGTCACATTCAACTTTGTTAGAATGTGGCAGTTTGCAAAAGTCACCCAGACTTCAAGTGTAAACAGCATCTACTGAACACTCCTTGGCTGGAAACATAAAATATTTATACTCTTGAAACAGGCCAATTTGATCATTCAGTTGCTTTATATATACCTCATTGTGTAAGCATTCCTCTGCAAGCTTCTTTCTCTGTTAAATATAGTTATATGGTACATAATTGCTGAGAATAAAAAAGGGTTGCATATGCTATTTTTAGTAGCATGGATGATGAGCACAGCATTTATGAAGGAAGAATTATTATGGAGTTAAAACTCATGCATATCTGTGAAAGCTTAGCTTCTTCCTTGGGAGTTTTGGAACAAGTCCAACCTTACAAAGTTCTCATGGGGTTTCTTGAGCTGTGCAAGTTGGAAAGAGCTTTCAGCTAAGTTGCTGATACTTAAAATAACCAAAGGGCAGTTTTAAATGTTTGTCACTAAAAGCAATAAATCACTGCTCAGCACAAGCTGTGTTAACTCTGCTGTCAGGATAGGTGTCTGCTGGGCTCCCTGAGGCAGTCAGCAAATACAAACTAATGTGCAAACTACAGTAATTTTTTGTGCCAGCTCTCCCATTTTTGAGATGAATACTAGAAGGTCTTCATACTACTGCTGCTACAAACTGACCTGAGCAAACCTGTGTGATTGAGTTCATCCACCTTAACCTCTGCATGGAAACCTGTGAGAGGTCTGCACGTGAGAAAATGTTCTGCTGATAATGGTGTGAAGCTGTGTGCTCACACACAACCTGTCTGAGATTCTTACTTGTGATGAACAGAAGATTTTCCATACGTTCTTTTACAAAGAGAATAATACCTGATCTGGCTTCCAGAGATCAGTTTTTCATGGATTAAAAAAAAAAAAAAAAAGTTTACTGCCATGTAAAGAAGTTGCTAATGTAATTAGTAAATTTTGGTCTGAATAAATGATATTGAAAGGACTAACCGAGTTGATACTAACACTGTCCCAGTGATTATATTGGAATGGAATGCTTATGCTCTTAAGTGTTCTCATGCTAGTTCATGCAGCTTTGGGAGAAAAATGGAAAAATTTGTCCAGATTACTTCTAGGATTTCCATACACATTTCCAAATATTAGTTTCCTATGAACTGCAATTTTTTTCCACTAGATGAAAAGATTGAAGCCATGTATATTTGCACATGCATTCCTCATTAGTAGTCACTGCTAATTCATCTGATAGTTGTGTGCCAAGTCTTTATGACTTATTTCTGTACGTTGACCTTGATGTATTTATCCATGCATCTTTATAGATACAATAAGGAATAGAGAAATACGTCTAGCTTAAGTATATCTACTTAATATACAGCTAAATTTTAATGGTTTGTAAATAAACCCTGAATTTTTTTTTTGTCTGAAAACCTCGCCTACACTCAGCTCACCCTTTTCTTTTATAAACCTGGAATGCTTTTCCAGCCTCCTGCATCTTATACCTCTACAAGGCATGTGTCATAACCTGCTGTGTAAGGATCTCATTCAGTGTTTTGCACTCAATTTCTTCAAATCTAATACTACTAAATCTGGTAAAAGACCAGCTTCACAGTCTCTGACATTTCAAGCCACCAGGTTGATTCTGTGTGAAAATACCTTTTTTAAAACCATCTTTCTCAATAATACTTCTTTCTTTTCCTCCTGGCATAATATATTCTATACCTAAATTACTCAGATTATTAACCTATTATAGCATTCAAGTGTCCAAACATGAAAACTACCCATCATTCACTATCTGGTTATCCATCAGGATTTGACATTTTTATTTTTCACAGTAAGAGTGATTTTGTGTGATATTTAAGGGCTTGCCAAATGAATTAAGTAATTTTCTTCTCCATTCTCTATAATTAGACTTGTGTTTTCTAAAAAATCTCAGTTTTACAGTCTGATAGAATGAAGAATAATTTCAATAACCTAAAAATGTATTTGGATTTTTTAATAAGATAACTCCCAAAGACTTCAGAAATCTGTAGCATTAATAATTTATTTCAAATAGATAAGATACCACGTGTCAGTTTACACAAGACACCTGCAACTGACTAAATCCATGACATGAAGTCGTGAGATAAATGCAGACATATTATTTATGTGTTTTTAAAAGCAATGGCAAAGACATTTCTTTTTCAAGGAGATTTGCTCAAATAGGGGAAAGGGAGAGAAGGAATGGTTTATAGCAACTTAGTTTATCACCTGTTTTGCTGCTTTTTGCATGAGGGACAGCTGTTGATCAATAGATGGTGGGTGAAGCCATCCCAGTAAGAGCAAGAAATGCTGAAATTAATATGGAAACTGAGTAACTTTAGAGATATGACTGGTCTGTTCATAAGCAATTTACTTTTTTTTCTGCCTTTCAAAAAATGATCAATTGTTGCCTCAGGTCCCCTTTAAATTTAAAGGAAATATATGGTGAAACTATATGATGAACAGTGTGATGAAACTACAAAACTATAAGATGTCTCAATAGGAAAAACTTGATTGTTTTCATGATATATAACTATATTTTAGTAAAAACAAATAAAGGAAATAATGCGCTTCATACCTGTAATTATTTATTTCTTGTAACCTCGAGGAATTATTTTTTAAGTATTTTGGTGTGCCATGAAAACAGAATGGAGTGGATTTTTTATATGTATTTCAGTAATATTTGAAGGAGGCCTACCATAAGGAAATGGGCTTTCACTTTCTTAATGCTGTTTCTATGCCATTGAATTTTTTATCATTTCAGTTATTTTGGTTTTTTTTTAATATACAAATAGCCCAAATTAAACACTATAAAAAATTGCCTGAATTAAAGGTACCTTTGTTTGAGGTCTTTTTGTGCCCTGTGTACATGTATGTGTGTTCATATTGTGTATAAAGCCAGGCTTTTGCTTTTACACTTCCCCAGTTCAATCACCGTTGGCAATAGACCTCGTGTGCTTACTTTATCTTCTGCTTGACATACTACTGGATGCATATGATCAAATGCAGCATTTCATTTCTGGCCTCACAAATAAAAGAATGAATTCCAGAATGCATTTCTGCAGATGTCAGAAAGGTCAAGGAAGACAAATAGATACAGGCTTGCCCACGTTTTAGTTTCTTGAAAAATCAGAAATTGTTATGTAGAAAATCAAATTACTTTTTAAAGCTTATCTTTGCAGTATTTGATTTTTTTATTACTAACTTATTAAATAAGAATTACCTTTAAATTTATTCCATGTTTTCCTCCTATTTATTAGCAATTTCTTAAAGAATTCTGCTACTTGGTCTGTGTTAATGGATTTCTAGGAACTATGGAAATCCTTCACAGACTGGTCAAGTAGTTAAAGACTTAGGTTTCCACCTACCAGCACATTTCAGGATTTTACAAGAAAAAATAATGTTTTATTTTTATTTAAGTTGCTCTGCTAGGGTATAAAGGCCTAACTAATTTAGCAAATTCATACAGAGTAATCAACTTTTCTAGTTTTCTGATCTACATATTTTAAACAGTGTGTTTCCTCTAAAGTCTCCATGCCAATATTGTACATATGATTTTACAATATTGAAATGGTTCCCAAAGTTCTGATGCTGAACACTGAGCTAAAACTCCATTTATGTTTATTTAATTTTGCTTTTTTCACTTGGTTGGACTGCCATTGGAAAAGAATAAATCTTGAGCTTTTATCTATTTTTTTTCTTGAACTCACGCTGCTAAAAATATTAGGGACTAGAATTACAGTGTTGTTGTTAATGCCTTAAAATCCTCACTTTCATAATTTTGTTAAAATTACTTTAAGAAATCAGTGTGGGGATTTTCCCTCCTGTTTGCAGAAACTTTGGATGACTAAAAACTTTCAAATGTATTTTTTGGTCAGAGTTACAGCTGGATTATTATACAGGAAAAGTGGCTGAATCTTGATTTTTCTTTCATTGAGTCTTCTTGGTGGGCAGGGCTTTCATTCTAGTTCTTGGACACCAGAAATGAAAGTAATTTTTGTTTTGTAATACATACTCTGATACATGGAAAAATGTTGTAATTTTCAAAAAGTAAATATTTTTATCTAATCAATAAAATTTTATTAATCTTGTGAATTGGTAATGTGGGAAAGTGTAGAGTGAGAACACAGGAGACAATAGCTGGATTGAAATAGTGAAAATTAATTGAAAATTAATTATATTGAAATACCTGAGATCATGTTTGGGAACCTTAATAAACCTGGTTACTTGAAGTTTTGATTAAGAAAAATTAATAAGAAGTCTTGTCTAAGTAATAGTCATTGATCTTTCACTGCTGTCTGGTATTAAATTTATCTTAAATTTATTGGGGTTTTGGGTATTTTTAAGTGGCAAGGTTAATATTAATATTTTGTCTAGTTCTGAGCAACTGCAGTTCTTCAGTGGAGCATTTTCTTGGTTTTAAGTCATAGTGCAATCAGATTCACTTAATTTTGCATGCTGATTTGCTGACCAGAGTCAGCATTTTAGATTTTACAAGCCAGGCACAAAAGGTGCCTTGACAAGGTTATTGTTTTTTGAGTGAGAACACCTGACTCTCTTTCACTCAGAACTGGAATTTGAAAGTAGGCAGAAATGCTTTGCTGCTACCTGGGAATGATTAATAGAAACTGAACAACTTCAATTTCTGTGAGGTGTAGGGGGAACAATAATAAAACATACCAACTTGTTATATTTGCAATACATTAAGACTACATAGATGGAAGTAACTTAATTAACTTTTCAGCCTTTCTTAGAATTCTTTCGGGAAAAAAAAAGCTGGAAAAATCCTCCTGTTCAGTGTTCACTTTTTATTTTGTGAATTTGTGGTGTTTTGTGTGTTTGGTTTCAAAGTAAGGGCATGGTTTTCTAAATTTCTGTGGTAGCAGAAGTGTTTCCTAAGTAGAGGAAGCTATTGTTCTGCAGAAGAAAATAGGAGTTTATTTAAAAAGTAAAATTTGCATAGATCTACAGATTTTTTTCACAAAATAGGGGAAAATATGGCCCACATATGTAAGCTGTTTTGTTTCTTAAGGATACGTTCTGTTGTCTTGTTAATATAGGCATCACTTTTAGTTTTCTCCTTATGGGGAAGAAGGAAGAGAAAAACAAGCAATGGTCCCCTATAGCTTGCACTGTAATTTCAAATCTTTTCACAGCTAAGGCATTTGAATTAATTTAAATTCTCAATGTTTAAGGAGTTCTGCTGATGTAGGACTCTGGCCAAGTTCAGATGCCATCTTGGCTCCTTAAGCCTGCTCAGCTACAGTCTTCAAGAAATGGAATTCTTTTATAAATATTTTTCTGAAACTGCTGCTGGGCTGAGGAGGGACAATATCCAGGTTTCTGAGTGTGTGCATGCAGAGCACTGAAGAAATTCCCTTCTGTAAATTCAGAATTTGGGAGCATGAATTCCTAAGAATTTTCTAATATCTTCTCTGCCATATGTCATTCCAATGGAATTTTAGGGGCGTACAGACTGGTTAAGAAGTGGGTTAGAGGTTTTTGGTGTTTGTTTTTTTGTTTGAGTGGTTTTTGTTGTTGGTTGGTTTGGTTTTTTTGGTTTTTGGATTCTTGGGTTTTTCTGCGATTACTTACAGAGGAGAAAATCGGTATTTTTCCCCATGGTCTTAGTAGGGAATAATCAGATATACTAAGGTAGGATGTTTCTGTTCAGCTGCTCAGTCACAGACTTCTGACTATACATTATTTGTGAGAATCAATCAGAAACAGGAGTGACTTCCAGCAAGTTATTTCTGCATGAGAAAACTGCCTCCTAATTTTGTGAAGTTTTGAATTTTCAAAGGGAAATGCTGAATAATGTAAGGGAGGAGTTTTCAGGTAAACTGTAGAATTGCTGAAATATTTATTCAGCGTCTGAAGTTAGGCTAGTCTGGGAGAAAAAAAAAAAAAGGAAACAATTTCGAGAAAGATTTTTAAATATTCAAATGTAAAGCAAAGGCCTTTCTTGTATAGCATCAGATACCAGTGCAGGGTCTGCCTGGGTTTTGCTTCCCCTCAGCCTCTCAGAATGAGCTATAGTAGAGCTTTGGCAAAGTGAGGGATGAGGCTGAATGAAGGCGCTGCGTGTCAGTCAGACTCTGCCTTAGCAATCAGCCTAAGCACACTTCACACCAACAGAGTGCCTTTTAAATGTGTTCAAGGGAAGCAAGGCTTTCCAAGAACAATGTGTTACAATACGATGTGCCCTGGTCGTATTCAGGCCACTAGAGATTACTTCTCATCTGAATGTCTTCCTTTGTTGTTTCGTTTAAGATCAAGGACAGTACATTTCTCAACACAATTACTGTGTGAAAGCTTTTAGTTTAAAGGAGAAGGAAACTTCTGAACTCTTCTCAGCAGGGTCAGTGTCATCTTTGGTTTCTAAAGCACTAAACCCAAGAGGGCTCAAGGGATGCACTGCCTGATATTTAAACAGGAGTAGACAGTCCTCACCCTGATTGCAACTTTCTTTGGCTCTGCTGAAGTGGAAAAATGTGGCTTCCGAATTCTAGATCTGTGTACTCAAAGGATAAGTAATATCTGTCAACTATGTGTCCATTTGCTCTTCTGATGCTGAGTAATTAGAGAAAAATATTGCATGTTAATACATGGCTAACATGCGGGAGATTGAATTTGTCGAAAACTAATTATTACAATGTGATAATATCTGTTCATACTCACCACAGCAAGGCCTGGTCCCCCAGGCCCTCCCGAAATGTTTGAACAACTTTCTGTACAATCCTGACACTTTCCTGCAGATGAAAAGTAGCTCTGTGTTAGAACTCTGATTTCCATATGAATCCAGTAACTGCAGGTTTTTTCTTAATTCTGTGTTGCTGGGTATGTGTGACCATGCAAGGAGCCTTGCTGTTATGTCCACCCCCGCAAAAAAAGGAAAAAGCAAACTAATATTTCTTGTGGATAAAGTTTTGGTATTCATGGAATGATTCCTTTTTTAAATTGTTAGGTAGATGAGGAAGAAATCAGGTAATCATAGAAATTTAGTTATCCTGTTTTAGAGAAAAAAAGGTAATTTTTCAGTAATGCTAATACAGAACAAAATAAATATGCCATTATTTCTGCTTTTTATTTGCAAAAGAGTGTAATAATGTTTTTGCCAGAGTAAGTTGATAAAACACATTGTTTTTGTTCACAGTAAAAGATGAATTAAATGATTATTAGTGCTCAGAAGAGGATGAAAAGCTAGCAGGGTTAGAGATGGGAAAAAAATCTAGAAATTTTTTTCCTTTTCTTTTTTCTACTGCAGCATCTTTTTTAGCTTATTGAAAGATCTCCATCACTATAGTAATTACTTGATTATTGCAATGAAATCTTATCTGAGAGTAAGGAATGCCTTATTAATAATTTATTTAAACCTTGACATCATTTAAGAAGTACTTATGCATGCCTATTACTTCCAAATAATACCAAATATAACTAGCATGAAAGGTAGAGCTGCACTGTGCTCTAAAATTTGTGGACACTTTAATATTTCTGAAATAAGCAGCAGAAAAAAATTGGAAGCGTACTCTTAGCTGATCTGAAACAAGACCTTTTTGCTATATTAACAAGATTTAAAAAATGTAGGTCTGTTGTTATAATGTATTAACAAAAAACTACTATGGCATTCTGCAACAAAATTGATTGTTACTTTTTACATTTAAATTATTTTAAAATACACTCGATTAATAGACATACATGCACACATATGCTTGAAAGTAACTTTGACTTTGTGTGAGTGTATGTGAGCTACTTTGGGCTAAATTGATACTCTTCAAGTATAGTCTGTAGCGTATTTATAAACTATATAGTGAAGACTATTTACGGTTTAGTCACATAAACAGTTGTGCAAAAATAATTCAGTGGGCAAGTCAGTGCATCAAAATGAGAGCAGAAACTGAAAGACAAGGTGGACTGAAAAGAAAAACAAACCAACAAACCCAAACAAAAAAAGCCTAACATAGAAACAGAAAAGGACATTTGGAACCACAACAAGATCTCAGACATTCGCCAGTTATGCTGAAAATAAGCCTGAGGGAGGCAGAAAGAAAGTGTCCCAGGTGTCTTAACCAGTCCTTCTTGGAAGTGTGCTTATCTCAGTATTGGCCAAAGGTGAAGGGGTTTTAAAGGAATACAAAACAATGCTGAAGAAGGGAAAGCAGCCAAGTGGAAGTCAGGAAAAGGAAAGCAGAACTGTCCCTACGTTAGCCTAATCTGAACTAAAAGAATCAGGCACAGAGCTTGACTATTGGGCTGACACCCTACCAAGCCTCATGAAGAAATGACTTACAGATTCTGGAGTCCAAAGGAGTCTGAGTTTCTGATGTGAATAGTCCAAACAAAGCAGTGTAGGGGGTAAAACTAAAGAATAACCTAAGGCCTTTTGGCACACATTAACAATGCTCATAGCAGGATATTAGATTCATTTCTCTATTAGTAAACCTGCAAACCTTATTTTTAATTTCTTTGGTTGTTGTTTTGTGGCTTTCCATTTTTTGTGTGTGTGTGTGGGTTTTTTTGGGTTTTTGTTTGTTTGTTTGTTTGTTTGTTTTTAAAGAGAGTGAAGAGGTAATTCTGACCTCTATTTTCTTCAACAACTTTTCTCAGGTGCTTGTTGGCTGGTCTGTTTTGCAAGGTTGCCACACTCTTTGAACTGTTTTTGTAGGGAACCTACTTCCTGCCTTTGTCTGACAGGTGTCTCAAACTATAAAAGATAAGAGAATGCAGCAATTTATATTACCTTGTGCCATTTGTGGTCCTTGTCACATAAAAGAAAAGCAGTCATATTGTCTGTGCAGTCCACCACTCTCAGAAAGAGTGTGTCTAACCTGGCAATCTCAGGAGCTTCTTCATTAACCTTCTCTAAGGGAACAGTGTTACTCTTTCTTTTTCCTGCTTCCTATTTGTTTATAAGTAGTGTCAGACATTGTCCCATTCTCCTACTTATGTCCAGATGGGAAGAACCTATTTGATACTGGAATAATGGGAAATTTTTCCAGATATATTTCTAAATGGTGCATACACAATTACTGTTGTCTGTTTGTTTGTTTTTTCCAGTTACTTCAATATATAATCACTTTGGTGTTTTAAGGAGTTTTGAGTACACGCACTCAAAGAAACACAGGCATTTAAATCAAGTGTTCTGCTTTATAATGTCCTTTCATCTCAACTACAAGATCTTTTCTTTAAAGGGGATTGAAAAATGTACTGTTAAAAACTGTATCTTCCAACCTATCTTTATTCTTAAGGATAATGGTGAAAAAAAAAAAAGGTCTACTGGCATGTGAGAGTATCATATCCTCAAGGTGCCCAAACCAACAAGCTCGCATAAGGATTAATCACTTGTACGTGACATGGTCTTCTCTTCATGATGATGAAAAACCTTGCACTTTAGCTCATATCCGTGCTTAATTTATAGAGTGCCTCATGTAAGGTAGGTGCAATCAGAGAGCTGAAGTGGTTTATTGGTGTTTCCCATTACTTGCTTTAGAGCTGTATCTACTTGCTATCATCAAGGGTGGCCACACATTTAAGTGAAAATATAAAGTGATTTGTAGTGATTTCTCACCCAGAAATGATTTTTTTTGCTCTGCTTGGCACAGCTGCCTGGATGTAAAGATCCCAACTGAAATAAAGTCAGAAAAACTATAAATATATTGCTAGATCAGTATGGTTTTAAGTATGGAAAAGCACTCCATCATACTGTGTTTTGATTTTGTTGGGTTTTCCCCCTTGAAGCTACTGAACACTGTTCTAGTTTCCTACAGATTTTTATCCCATGCCTGTCCCTCTCTTCCCTGTGACCTTCATTTCCCCTGAGGCATCCATTCCCAGTGTGTTCCCTATCACCATAATGCTTTATCAGCAGAGGTAGGTGTCACTACCTATGTCCTTCTTGAATGATCTACTGGCAAGTATAACAAAAGAATTAAATAATCTCTGAGTTAAGACTACTTTTGAATCCCTCTACTTTACTTTCAGAAGTGTCACATTAAACTTGCATTCTATGAAGGTACTCAAGTGTAATGCTGAAATCCCTCACCCTCTGCCAAGTGTGGTCAGCAGTAGTAAGCTTGTTCTGAAGTTGCTGGTACGTACTAAAAGAAGAGCAAGAAAAGAACAAAAAAAGCAGGATTTTCACTTAAGTATGTTGATCAGTGTGTGGTGGTTTTCATGTGTATAGCAGAAGTCAGGATGCTGAACGTACGCACCTGTCTTGTAGCAAATGTCTCTGATCTTTTTCTGAGCAGGGGCATTTTCTTTCTTTGTGTAACTGACCACATGAAGAGTAAATTTTGTGTAAAATCCTTTATACATGCTCTGGGATATCTTTTAATGGTGCATCAAATGGTCAATAATTGCAGTCACATGAGGTTCAGATGCTTGAGCAGAGAAGATGCTAGAAAGAAATAACCCAAGTGGAACATTTTAGGAGTAAGGCCTTTTCCCCGTAAGCTGCCAAGTTAAATTTAGCTGCCCTCAATGGCCAAATGAGTTTTCTCATGAGCTACTTCTATGCACTTAGCTTATTACAACCTTCTCTAAAATACTGTTAGTGGAATCTTACATAGCCCATAAAATTTATTAAATTATTAAAGTATTGTTGGGTTACTTCCTAGCACCAAAATGCCTTATTAGAGGTGATAGCAGATCAAGATGAAATGATGGTTGCTTTTGGCAAGGGGCAATGTTGTCTTTTTATGAATTGTAGTATAGCTGGGGTTGTTAATTTAGCTTCCAGATTGTCTCATATGTATAGAACTTAACTACTACACTTAATACTTTGATCGTTTCACAATTTTCTTTTTTAAATTTGTGTAAAATAATACATGAAAAGGGACAAGAGTGTAAGTAATGGAGATGGGGGTGTTTCAAAAATACAGTTTATTTAAATAAAAAAAATGTTTCTAGAAAAATAAATTTTTACTGAATGATGAAATTGTAAAATAAACAGAGGAAGAAATGCAAGTGTTCTGGTTGGCTGGTTTTATTTTTTTTTTTTAATAGGACATAAAAGAAAAATTAAAGTATTTGCAATGAGAATGATTTTTCTTGGTCAGTGGGTCGGAGTCAAATGACTTTTTCCTGGAATTCCCTACCAAGCCAGAGAAAATTCCTTGCCGCCATGTTCAGACATAGATAAAGTAAGGCTAAAAAAGCACGCAGCTGTAATAAGGACTTGTATGCAAATTAATTAGGTTTCATCCTACAATTTCTAGTCAGTGCCTTCCCTTTAAATGGAGGCAGAAAATAGATGTATGGCTGAAATACAGCTGCAGTAGAAAAGGCACCCACTTCATTATTTTGTGGAATGAAGGAGGCTAAACGATAATTTTACACAGTAAACACAATGACAGAAAAAGTTAAAATTACTGAATATAAGTATGCCCAGAGTCTATACGTCACTGGACTTCCTCCTAAAAAGAAAGTATTAACAGTCTCTGTGGTTTAGGCGTCTTCTTATGAAGTACTAAAACACCAATAGAATAAATCCATCTATCTATCTATTTATCTATATGTTTATATATATATATATTCTTTTTTCATATATATAGTCCTAATTTCCTAGAAATAAGTTTTCGATTACATCCAAATGCCTTAGTAATATGGGGGGGTTATTGATGCAAGGAAAAATAGGAACAGTTAGCAACAGAAAAATATTTGAAGTATGTGCATAATTAGAAACCCAAGATACTTCAAGAAATGTACATTCTTAACTGTGGCAAGGATGATGCACCATGCAGCATTCACTGTGCTATGATTCTGTACTCATGTTTCCCTTTCTTAAATTAATGGAAATTTAAGTACCGGAGGTTAATTTCATCACTTGAGATCTACTCTTGACTGAATCAGTGTAACTAACATCTTCTTGCACTAGACAACACTCTGCAAGCAAGTAAACCAAAAATGATGTTGTATGACACTGCAGCATTTCTGAAAACCATTAGTGAACACTAAAAATCAGTCACTGAAGAGTTGGAAGGAAAAGTGCACCAAATGCAGTCAAGTGATTTCAAAGACTTTTCTGAAGGTATTCCTCTGTTTAAAAGTTACAGCATTCACTAGGAGTTATGAATTAGAAATAAGAATTAACCAAACACTAGAAATACCAAGCCAAACTTCTGAACAAAAAAAAATATGCAAGAGAAACATAGTAGAAATGGGATTATTAATATAAAAAATAATGGGCTGTCTACAAGGAAGATAGTAACTAGGGAAAACTGTTAAACTGGTCGAGTGAATGTGATGTTATGGGCTTAAAGCAAACTAGTTAAATGTATAAATGTCAAAGAATTTTCTTCTGTTTTCCTACTGCAAAAAATGAAATATGAGAAAAAGCTGACAGTGTTACAGCAAAGCTAAAATCCTTAAAGAATAATTTAGTGTGTTTCCATGTTTGTATTTAGAAGCATGGACAAAAGGTAGTTGTTAATGTGGTTGATGAGAGAACATGTGAAAATACTTGTGCTTCATAAGAATAGTATAGTCTTGTAAATACTGTTGCTATTGGATGGTTTCTCAAGTGTAAAACACCATCTCTAAATCCCAACACTTCTGTAAATGTCCATTAATTATCAGTTATTCAGCAATTATTATGAATTAGGTTATTTCATGCAGTGAGATATCCCTCATGTGTGATAGAATGCCCTGAAGTCAGCACAGTGCTTTATTAGCTTACTTCGCACAAGTTTTCGGCAATAACACGTCATGTCTGGGTCAGTAGAGGCTGCCTGGTTGGTGAGCAGCCATCTTGTCTGGGACAGACACTTGTCAGATATTCTAAGCAGGCTCAAAAAAACACATAAAAAGTTTAAGCTTTTTTTTTTTTTTTTTTAAGACTATTTAAGTGGGATCAGTGGGATATTCTGTAACATCTTGCTGATGTATAAGAAAATTTTGTATGGTCTCTATCACTAGTAACAGTCCTGTGGGGCTGACCACTTGCATCATAAATCTTAAAACTTTTGCCGTCACCAAAGTAATTATGAATTTTAGGGCATTTAGGTCTCACATGAACCAGATTTTTCATATCTACAACGTAGAAGATCACCATCTAAAATCCACTGGTTCTGTTCACTAAAGGAGGGCAATAAATTTAAAGTTGATTAACAGATTGATATTCTGTGTGATTCAACTTCCCCTACTTCAAGTTCTGCTGCAATTTTTGTTGTGGTTGCATTTAATTGCTGTCTCTGTGCTTTAATTGTACTCTCTGTACTTGTATGAGAAACAATACTGCTATATGCCAGATGGAATTCAAAGAGTCCATGGGGCATGCTTGGATTAATAAAGTTGCAATAGTACATGCACATATAAAATTATCTCTGTGTACATTTTTACTGAGAGTATTAAACAGTCATCTGGGTTGAGTAGATATGTCTCCTCTTACAATGGTATTCAAAATGATCAGATGGCACAAAGAGCTGAAAAATGAACTTTTTTCCTCCCGACTTGAGGATTCTTATTGGAATAGAAGGAAATCAAACACTGTCTTCTAGTTAAACTGTACACTTTTCATAAATTATTTAGCACTGGAGACATAACTTCAATCTATAAAGCATGGATGAGAAAATAGCAAAGGATAGACGAGACAGACAGTAGCTAGAAAAAAGTCAATCAGTTTGAAATAGACTGAACTGTATTTTGCAATATTAGACATCCTGTGACCTTTCAGTATCTTTTGCATGTTATGCCTTGAACACTTAGAAGGAATTTTCATCATTTTTTATGACATAAAGAATATTAAACAGGAATTGATTAGTATTTTATGCTTCTTTAAAAAGTCTTTAAAATAAACATGGAAATATTTTTTTCTCCAAGTTCAGAGTGCTACTTGTGTGCTGTTTTGAGTTAAGTAGTGCTGCTAAATCACCAGCTATAAAAGCTGGAGAAGAACAGAAGGTAATATAATGAGAATTAGTTTTGATTATTTGAATTTTTGTTATAGATCCTCAAGGTAAGAATGGTGTAGTGTCATTTTGATTTTTATTACTCTAGCAAAAATGAAAAAAGCTAAAATTGAAATTTAAATACCTAAGAAAGTAATTATAAATTCTGATAGTTGATACATCACACAATAGTAAGTTTTGAACAGTTTAACTGTTCAGGGGCCCCTTTTTCACTAGTCAATGGTCATAGTGTATCAATAAAGCACCAGTTAGATCTCTTGACTGTAAAACAATTACTAGGTGTATATTGATTTGATGACTTTCATGAAATATTTTTTTTGGTATATAAAGGAGTGGAACGGGTAAAACGATAAATCTATCCTTCTAAAAATGTCTACAGCTGGATATTAATATATGGTAGATTAATAATGAGATATAAGTAGTATATATAAAACTACCTGATTAGTTCGTTGCTAATAAACATAGTATAATAAGATAGATCAGCTCTTTTTAGTCAAGTTTTGCCTTCAAAAATTCATCCCCTGCAGTAAGTATGTCAGAAGACTTAGCAAGAAAATGAAAGAGCGACCTAGCCAAATCGAGACTATTACTTTTGTTTTTTATTCATCTGCCCAATCAGTGAAGACAAATTTCAGAGAGCATTTCAGGATGACTTTTGCCTTTGCCTGAATTCTTCCTCATACTAAAATAGAAACAAACTGGTATTACTTGTGGTTACTGATTCATTTCCTGTTGTGTATCTATGGAGAAAGAAGAAAATATAACAGAAACTATAGTATCAGCAAAATATTATTGATACACAGGGGTTCCTCCATCTTACTAAGTATAAAAATGTGAGGATGAAATATGTGTGGGACTTTACATTTCAGAAGTACTAGAAAAAATGCATAGAGTGGGTGAAAAAACATGCAAGTAATTTATGATATTGAACTTGACCAAATATAGCTAAACTTTTTGTTTAACTTTTCTGTTCTTGCTGTAATTGAGTAAAAAAATGGAGAAAAATAACTTCATTTTTAAATTTATAGAAGATTCCATGAAATTCCATTAAATTCAACTGTCAAGGTCTGGAACACTATTTAAAAATGTTATTTCCTTTTTGTAAAGCTTTCAATTCAGTTTTCACTCAACCATAAAAACATCTGATCTTTAAAAAAAAAGTAGGAATTCTCTGTTATTTTTATCCTTTTTTTTTTTTTCTCTTCTAAATATCAGTCTTTCTGGACTTTTTATGAATTTTGGTACATATATGTGGATGTACAACTGCTGTGATTGCATGTTATGCAGGGGGATATGGATGTAAGTAGTGAAAATGGCCTTCTATTACAGAAATATCAAATCTTCTTTATGTCCAGTGGTTTATTTTAGCCAAGAGATTTGGACAATGTTGTAGCAAAAATGTGAGCATTATTCCCTAAACCTAATGAACTGAAACACGCTAAAATTACTTCATATCATACTGCCTGGAGTGGTTTTGAAACTTGTTCAAGTATTAAATCAGCCCTTGGGAAAAAAGAAAAAAAAAAAAAAACTTAAATAAGCTTAAATAGTTAATGAAAAGAGGTTTTTATTTTCCTTTGTAAAACTGCTGTTATCTGCTCAGATACTGAAGTACCTTGTAATGCATAGTGTGGTCTGGAGCTGGATATACACCTGAGAAACTAAAAGCCCAAGTGCTATCTACTCTTCCAGATTTCTATGGAAAAAAAAAAAAAAAAGAGTCTTTCTCTGTAAAAAAAAAAAAATCTGCTGCATGTAGAGTATTAATTAATATCTTCTCCATTTAAAGAACCAGATCTTTGAGAAGACACAAAATTTGGGGTAGGAAAATAATACAAAAAATAAGAACATAAGACTGTAAAATTCTGCTACAACATTCTCTATTATCATCTAAGACATATAAAAACTTAAAGTGTGTGTGTGTGTGTGTATGAAAGACTTCTAAACAATAGAAGTGCATTTCCTATTGCTTTTTAATTGAAAATGTTAATTCTTACCCATGTCAGTGTATCTCCCACTTATATTCGTTAAGAGATTTCTTTCTGCTCATTCCTATTTATCCCCATTGATATCACAGCAGTTTTCTCACCCACAGTATTTGTCCTTGTTTGACAGCTCTCCTCCCTAACCTTGGTGGCTTTTTCCTCTCCCTTACCTGCAGATGTCATCCCAGTGACTACAACCTCATTGTTAGTAATTCTCTGAGACATCTCCTTTTTAAATTTTTTTGCCTTCAGCCATACACATTACCTTCAGCAGCAGCCTCTCTTCATTTCCCAATAATTGCACCCTCTTCGCACTGTTCTCAAGAGCCCTTTCACTAAGGGCTGTAGATATCCCTTCTCAGCTTCATGATCTGCTGTTAAGGGTGTGAAGAAAATGATCCTCTGAGAACAGAGTATGTCTAGGCTGCTCCTGAGCCCTAGTTATTAGTAAACATATATAAATATTTTTAATATTATTTTCCATTTTGATTAGAGATCTACTTCACCTATCTGACCTCTCTGATGCACAAAATGTTCACTCTAATTGAACTGTGATACTGCCACTGAAATCATCTTCCGTATTTGCTGATGCAGGAACCCTATATTTCACTTTGAATCTTCTGTTTGGTTTCCAATATTTGATTTGAATTTCTTGTTTTTTTTGCAAAGTTTTGCCTTTTCTTATTTATGCACCCTTCTTCTCTATTTCATGCTGCTCTCTGCACAACCTACCTAGGATTTTTTAGACCACCTAGAGCGGTCCTCTTATTGTTAGGCAACTTGTAACAAATAATAGTGAAAACATACATCCAAATTATTATTTCTGAGGGGTCTTCCAGTGTCTGCTCACATCAACAGCACTTCAGCCTTAGTCCAAATGGACAAGTGGATTTTTTTTGTGAACAAAGCTCTGTCCATTGGAAAATGTCCGTAAGGAAAAAAGAATTGTACTGCCAATAATAATAATAATAATAATAATTTTTCATTGACACTTACTTGCATATTTTGAATATGAGGAATTCTTACAAAGTAGAGTAGAAAACCTGCTCTGTTTTTATGGGTGCTCTTTGCCTCACAGACCACAGATGACGTGTTCCTCATTGAAGAGAATTGTGTTGTAGTTTAAATTACATTAAAGAGAATTATTTTTCCTGGATTTGGACGAGAAGAATTATAAACACTGATTAAATTAAATCACGTTAATCACAAGAGAAACGTGTAGTTTTGTCTTCAGTGTATCAGATATTATCCAAGAAAAACCAAGTCATTTTCAGGCACCAAGTTTACACTGGTTGTCTCACTTAGTGAATAGAGATCACTTCTGGGAAACAGTTTCTAGTGCATCAAACTGCTGAAGTAGGTGTTTGCACATGAATTAAACATCAAGCAACCCAGTATTTGACAGCTGTTCTGTTTAATTTTCTGTAGCTGTGATAGAAGCTATAGCTACCAGTCTAACACAAATAAATTTCCTTGTTTGTTGAGGCATTCTGACACAATCTGTTCAGAAAACTTTTTGAAATTCACCAAAGTGAGAATATATATTATTTTAAAATTTGTTTTTCAGTTTAAAAAATCCCAAAACCTGAAACAAACCCCCAGTGATATGAGCATAAGAAAGAGATGTAAAAGAGACCTCTTAGATAGGTAATATCTGGTTATGTGACTTTTCTTGTAGCAGCTACATTTGGCTAAGAGCTTAGACAACTGAAAGCTCTGCCTCTGAGTTAGATTTCTTAACCTTGTTAACTCTTTCAAATTTATGTCATGATTTTCCCCCTGATGCTGGTCAGAAACTTTTTCTCAACTTCTACTCTAATTTTAGTAATGGATATTTGATAACCACTGCAATTTTTCATCACATCTTTGTCTTTTTCTTGCCAGCATTTATTTTATTCAATGATTTTAGAAACAATAGCCATAAGGTATTTTCTTTTTCACTTTGTGTTCTCTGTACTGAGTGCATCTGTGGTTCTCTGGTAAGACAGATTTCGTTTCCCTGCTTTTCTGAGTGTATTTTCTATATACCCCTTCCATGATTTAGGACTATAAAAATGGATTGCCTATAATGAACAGGGAAATTTTCTAATGCCTCATAAATAATATTTACTTATTTCTGATGGAGGAGAAAGAATTTGAAATACAGTTGAGATATATGAAGATCAAGTTTATCTTTCCTATTGCAACATAGCAGGGACTCAATGATATGTGCCTGTACTGCATAGAACAGAATAAGAACAATTTAAGCACAGCCATAATTAATCAGATGAAAGATCCTTCTATTGGGTCTCCTACATTGTTCATAAGGAAATGCCTGGGGAAAAATAAAATTGGAGGGAATATATATAATGCTTCCATGAAAAGCACTTCTAATTAGTTTTAGCTGAAAGACTTCTTGAGTCACGTCTGGTATTGTGTATTTAGCAATCCTCAGTGGATCCTTTCCCATTGTGTTTGCAGGTTTCATTCTTAGACAAACACACAGGTCTATACTACCTATGATTGTGATAATAAATATTATAAATTGCTGCCCCTTTGTTGAACTTCTTATCTTTTGGAATATCTTGAACCTACCTTCTTTTGATTCCCAGTAGACATTCAGACAGAAAGAAACTCTGAAAAACTGTTCCCTCCTATGTTCTCTCCGCATTCTTTGTGACTTTGTTGAGCTTCTTCATATTCCAGTAAACTGATTTCTTTTCCAGGTCAAAAATTTACAGATTGTTCTTCATACAAAAGTTTCAGTTCCTTTTTATATCCTTTTTGAGGAGAGGGTCTGGACCTCCACGTTATGTTCAAACTGTAGATGAACCACAGTTTACAGTGGCATAACTCTTTTCTCTGTACTCCTGTACTAGCATTTAATTCACTTTTTAACTGCTACTGAGCATTAAAATTACTTTTTCATTGAACTATTTATTATAATCTTAAGGTCTCTCTTCTGAATAGTAATGGTTAGCTCAGAGCTCATCATTTTTATGTGAAATTAGGATATTCTTTTCCCCATGTGGCACTTTACATTTATCTACACTTAATTTCAGTCATTCAGGTTTATAAGACATATTCTGCTGCAGTTCTTCACAGTACTCTCTCATCCTTACCACTTTAAATAATTTAGTACCGCCGGCAAACTTTCTTGTCTCCCTGCTCACCCTCTTTCCCATATAGCTTATGAATGTGCTGAACATTACAGGTATCAGAACAGCTCCACTGCAGATTTCCACCATTAGAGTTCAACACTTTCTAATACTTCTCTTTTAACCATTTAAGAGCCTTCTATGCACTACAAGGCTTCATCACCTCAAAAGCCTTGGTGAGGAATGTTTTCCACAACTTGGAAAACTTAATTTATTACATTAACAACATCACATTTATCCATATGCACATTTGCTCTTTTCATGGGTAATAATGGATTATTTTGTAAAAGCCAAGCTTATTCTTCTCAAATAGTTCATAATTACTTGTGTGTCTGCAGTAATTTCCTTATTCTCATTTATAAGACTTTATCTAACATGGATGACCATCTTACCAATCTGGTTTTGCCCCTTGCTCCCTGAAGGATGCTTTTTTAAAATTGACACCCTCCTATAGTGAGGCACCAAAGCAGTTTCAGGTGAGAATTTATATATGCCATTGTTAATAATCCAGCTGTCTCATCCCTGAGTTGCTTTAGAACCCATGGCTGAATACTATCTGGCCTCTGTGGTTTGTTACTTTTCACTCTATTTGTTCCAAAACTGCTTCAAACTGAATCGTTGACAAAACCCCTTAGAAAGAAGAAATTCACAAGGGTCATCGCCCCAGTTTCATCCAGAGAATGCAAAGAATGCATTTCTCTTTTCTGCCATTGCTTTTCTTTTATATTCTGCTTATTTATCTGTTAGTATTTCAAACTGTCTAGAAGTCTGTGTCCTTTTGACATGTTTGAAGAAAGATTTATTACTCATTTTGTTTTGGTATCTGATAATGCATTCCATAGACCTCACTTATTACCCACTTTCACCCTAAATAATAGAAGAAATCATCATTTGGACCTGGTGAAGTCCTTTGGCTTTGCTGTCTCTTAAGCTTTAGTGCATTGTTCATGTTTGATAGTTTTAACTTGACCTTGGAAGAAACTTCAAACTTCATGTCACCTATGCATTCATTATCACATGCTTTACTTTCTTGGTCAGTTAACAATGATACAATGCAAACCCCAAAAATTATTCTTGAAACACTTAACCAAAGAACTCTCTTGTTTTAGTTCACTTTTCACATTCTCTTGACTCCATTCCAAAGCTTACACTATTTGCCATCTTCACTATCTCAACTTCTAATGTCCCATGACTGAATAATAAACAGTATCTTGAAATTTACCTATATTTCATTTCTGTTACTTAGAAAGCACAAAAAACCCAAAAAAAACCCACACAACTTTTTGTGGAAAAGAAAGAAGAGAGATCAGATCAGTTATTTTAGCTCTGCCATTGATGGATTTTATTGTTTCTCAAAGATTTATACACCTTTCTTTGCTTCAAAATATATTTAATGTTCAAAGTCTGTACTTTTTAGGCAACTATTTTGCCTTCTTGAACTTGACAAATATGTAGCTTATTTTCAAATACTTGTCATTCCCCATGTGTTTGTTCCTTACTCCCTATTGTCCAAATTTTAGATTCGTAAATCCTGGCAGAAGGATTTACCATTTCATGTGTAATTTTCTCCATTCTGCTTTGGAGAAAAATTATCTTGTCTTCTTAGTTGTGTCAGACATTGTGTCTACAGGTTTTGTTTCGGATGTGATCATTTTCATTTCAAACCTTTTATTTTTTCATTAGTTATTTTGCTTTTGCGGCCTACATCCATTTTTGTCTACATTAAGTAAATAAAAGGCCACCTGAGTATCCATTTCCTAACACCAAATCTCTACTCAATTATCACAGCATAGTATTTTTTAATGTTGTCTCATAATTTCTGTCATGTGGCAAGATGATCTTTCTATTTAGTACTTTTTGCCCAATCTACAAGTAATATTCACTCTCTTCTACCTGAAACTTAGTTTTCTAACCACCCTCTCTTTTCAGACCATGAGTTAACAAGAGGTTCTACTTAGGGGAGATCTATTTGGAAAGAGAGAATAGTGCATTACATATGCCGTCCATTATGTCCTCTGTATCTAAATTTTTAATTTGGTATGATCAGCCTTGCTGCTTAAGGAGAGGATGTTCTGGCCTTCATTAACGCATAAGCAAGGGATACAGGATTGTACAGATTTTCACTGACAGAAGAAGTTTTCATTAATGTTAGGAATACATCTATTTTAAAAAGTACTTACAAAGTCCTTTTAAAAAATTCACACATAAAATTAATTTTGTTGTTGCTGTTTTTAAAAACTCAACTCTGTCTAATAACTATAATAAAGGATTTTTTGAAAATACACTATTTCTTCACTGTACAAACTTAACAAAATTACAGACAGTGTTCTGGAAGGCTCTGCTTATACAAAGCATTAGTCTGCAATCTGGGAGTATCTTATCACTTTGGGCAGGCAGTGCAGTTTCTGCTGAAATCAGAAATCAACATGAAATCAACTTGAGATAGACAATTAATCAGACCCAGAAAACACCCAATGTAACCACTAATTTACATATTTCTGCTGTTCCCAGACCTTTGTCACGAGAAGTTGACAGAAACAAACATGCATATATTTGTTGCATCTATAATTGCAAATTTCTTTTTTTTTTTTTTTTTTTTGGCTGTTCTTTCATCTTCCCTACCCCACTCTTTCCTTTTCCCCATTTTAAGGCTTTTGAGAGTTCTATATTATTATCACAGCACTTAATGTTCTGCTCTTTCTACTTTGTTCATTCATGACTTTTATGGCCTCTAAGATGCATCAGTACATTTACAATCTGAGACGACGTATTTACTTTAAATTCATAATTTAGGTAGAAGTATAAATAGTTTAGAAATCTTGTAGATGTCTGAATTGATAAACTTTCTCCAGACTAGAAATGAAGTGCCTCACTTGGGCCTAGAATGGGTCAGGTCACTTGCTCAAATATTTCAAATATTATGTCAAAATGCATCTGTCAAAGGCAAGTGCATTGTTTCAGCTCCACACAACAATTTTTCAGCATAGCCCTAAGGGTTTAATGCTACTTTCAGGAGTGCAGCATTGCATAGCCATGATTAGAACCAACTTCTTATATATTCTCATCATTTACTGCTATAGTTCTTTTTCCCTTAA